>CM033639.1:6909555-7374555 GCA_019453435.1 Rhinogobius similis | reverse complement strand
GCACTGTTTCTATAAAATGACGTTGAGAACAACCAGGTAAACTGAATTTCAACCAACAATGTGAGATTTTATACAGACAAATCTGTTATTATTATTATTATTATTATGGACTGTTAGGGACAGTCACACAGGCTCATTTTAGACGCAGCTGGGATCATGGAGTGGAGCAAGAGTAATTATCAGTAATGATCCTCAGTGACTGATCTATTTTTACCTGATGCTCAAACCAGATTCATGTAAGACCTATATCCTGTCACATTCATTATAGAACCACAGGATCACATTCATTTTCTGCCAAAATCTGCGTTGTGTAGAAAGGACACAGCCAACCCAACGAGCATTGTGTATTTTAAGAGAGGTTTAAAGAGGGCCAAGGAATAATTTACATTTCTGTGGCGCTCATGAGGCGTCTTGCTGTTTCTGCTTTAGCCAGTCAGTTTTCAATACAACAATCCTATAGATTCTCTGCATTTTTACATCAACAACTATTGTTTTGTTGTTAGATTTTTCTTTTTTTTTTCTTTTATTGAAAGCCACTGATTAATGTCAATTTAATTTTTGACAAATACAGAGCTAATCAAACTGTTACGTATACTAACCTTTTTATATTAGGCCTATTAGTTTACTAATGTTAAATTATGGTAACCCTCGCACAGTAAAATAGCGAGAAGTCGTTGGTATATTAACGTGCTCCTGTGTCGCCCTGGTGCGCTGTACTCTGTCCTCTGTGTGAGCGCGGCCGCTGTGCAGCGCGCTCTGAGCCGCTGCATTTCCCCGCGCAGCGACAGGGGAAAAGCAGACACAGAAAAGCACGCGCTTTAAAACGCTCCTCGCTGTCGCTCAATTGAGAGAAGAGACGGTTCTCAGCAGAAATTGCCCAATCAGTCCTGTATCAGCTCTAAAATTCACGTTTTATTCTTTCTATGTCACTCGCGGGACCGGTAGCCAACGGCTGCTGCGCGAGTGTGTGTCCGGGTGCAAGGCGCCAAAGCCGGCAGAGAGGCAGAGCTGGAGCCGCTGACTCCCGAGTTCCCGCGGAGCAGCCGAGCGCAGGCTGCGGGCTGAAGGAGGCGCTCACAGCGCCGGCTGCACCATGAGCAAAAAGTAACACAGCATTTACACAGAAATGTAACCGGACAACAATGTTGTTCTTTTGTATGATATTGTTTTAACAAAAAATAAATACATTTGACTCACATTTTTTATATTTATTTTCTCTATACAGTATTGTTTTTTGAGGAAATGCACAAAATTAGGATTTATTATTAAATGTTGGACAGAAGTCACAGCCATTTAACTCCAATTCATTTTCACCACTCAAAATATTATAATCTTACGTTTTAAATTGTCAATTGGCAAAAGTCCTACTTTTTATCATTCTGAATACTAAACAAATCCTTCAGTAGCTCTCATTTTCCAATTTCGGATTTTAAATTTATTTAACCTGTTGCTGTGACAAGCAACGTCAAAGATTTGTCTTACAGTGTCCCATTGAAGAGGGACTCGGCTGTGGTGCTGCCTGTGCTCCTCTGTCGTCCCGCCTGAGAGCAGAGGACAGGCACATCCACCACAGGACACTGCCTCAGGAGCCTCCTCAGCTGTTCCCTGGTCCACTTTAACACCTCTGTAGTCCTGCTCCGGTTCTTTTGGGCGGAGGTTTCTGTTCAGTATTAAATAGCTGCCTCAATAGCTTATCACACCACAACTTTATTGCCCTTCGCTCTGTCACTTTGAACTTTTCTCCAATTATATTTATGTAACAATAGTTCCTCTGAATTACTCGTATAGCCTAATAGCCTCTAAGTCACTTTTTGGCCATATTTTTTGCCCAGTGCCTTCTGCATCTTTGGGAATGAAAAAAAAAAGAAGAAGAAGAAGGAAAAAAAAAACTTCGCACTAATACGTAAGTCATATCTATGTGTTTTTTCTAATTGACCGAAAATCTTGAAAAATTACTCTAAGCAATGTTGCGATGAGCTAACGGTATCCTAACACACTCTCACAACACTTCAATGAATATCAATGTAATACCTCCCAAGACTGATCCAGAAATCTACGGCCCACCCTATGACATCTAACCATAACTGCGCTCACATACACGTGCTCGTTCACGTCCCAATTTCTAAATTGTCTTCCGGGTAAACCAGGTTTACTCTGGCTTTAAATGACCTTGTACCAGCTGTCATACACTTCTGCTTGTTATCCGTTTCTCCCATGTAAACCACTTAGTAAATTGGTCAAATTCACGAATCAAGATACTATCTTTATGGACTGCTTGCAACAACCATCTGCGTTTTGCATAAAGTGCGTTGTCCTTAAGTTGTATAATATATTTTATTTTCTGGGTTTAACGACCTTGTCAGGACGTTTGTGACACAATCCTTCACGATTACATATCTCATTTAATACATTTATTTTTTAGTAAAAAAAAAAAAAAAGGTAAAATAACCTGTTTTTGGATAAACACACACACACACACACACACACACACACACACACACACACACACACACACACACACACACACACACACACACACACACACACACACACACACACACACACACACACACACACACACACACACACACACACACACACACACACACACACACACACACACACTACAATCTACAATGCAAGATGGGACACCATTAATTTAAATGAAATGTTCCTGGGGAGGAAACAAGACCCCGGATTTACAATTGATGCTACTAATTGAAAAGGAAGAATGTATATGTCATTAGTATCCTGCCTATACCAGGGATCTATTATGTTGACCTATACTTAACAGAGCATTACACTTAATAAAATTCAAAGCACCACCTGCTTGAAGATTTATTCATGATTTATTTATGATTGTTGGCCTTTGCATTCTTTTTTCACATAAATTATTCCAGGTTATTGGGGAGGTTTGTGTGATTGTTTTTAGGCGCTCATGAACCCACTCCTTACACACGCTTGAGACGAGGCAGGTAGCCCACATCAGCGGCACAGTGCATTCCTCTGTTACAGCAGCTTAGCTCGCTCCTAAAGCAGCACATATCTGCCCTACATTTGTGTAATCATCCCCAGCTTAACCCCTCCGCCAGCCCGCTATCTGCTGCTCAGCGGCCGGGCTTTCTTCTGGAGCTGACTCAGTGTCGCCTTGACATTTGATCAGGCAACTGGTGCGGCCGCATACAGGGTCCTTCATCAGCTGTAGGCCCTCACCCCCGGGCCAGAGCAAAAGTCCGGAGCCCGTGAAGCAGGGAGGGTTTGTGGGGGAGTGTGATCGATGATGGACACAGCCGAGTGTGTGCACGCGGCTTTTAAAAGGGAAGGTGGAGGCTGTGGGGTGTAGCTGCTTTGATTGACAGCTCTGATAGTGAGCGGATGGGGGAGGAGGGGTGAATGTTGTGAATGCAAGAAAAGGGGCACTGCGAGTTCCTCAAGGGGCGATTGGGGGCTGTTTGGGGGGACGTGGGGGTGCAGGGGAGCAGGAGGAAAGTGAGCTTTTAATTACTTGGGCAGAAGCAGATGTAGCAGGATGGTGCCCCACTGCCCCTACCTCAAGCGCACTGGCGTTTCTTGGCAGCTGGAAGTCATCAGCTCCGGGGGTGTGCGCGCATATTTGTACGGACAGGAGCCTCGGAGCACATTGTTTAAATGTAAGATGTTAAGCTCCTATTGGCATCCGAAGCGCAATGTTTATTCATTTTCTCAGTCTACGTTAATGAATAAATCTACACACACCACTTCCGCTACAAACTTCAATTACTGTTAATTAATAATTTAACATTTTAACAAAATACCCATCCATTAATATTATACATTTCCTTGACTAGACAACATAGCATTAAGTATAGACATACGTATACACACACACACACACACACACACGTATATATATATATATACACACACACATTTCCAAAAGAACACAATTCAATTTTAAGAGTGTTTCTTTATTTTGGTGTTCAAATACAGTATTTGTTTTTTGTTTTTTTCTTATTGTACAAAACTTGATCAAGACGTGTGCACAGATGAAAACATGGTGCCCACAAGTATAAAAGACTCGTCAAGAAAATGGTGCAAAACTTAAAAAAGAAACACAATGTCCCTGCACATATAAAAATAAATTAATACTTTGTATCCAGTCACTGTGAAAACAATTTGTCTGGTCCTAAGATGAACACACACATACGGACTGAGGCTTCATTGGCTTTCCTTCACCCGGCCATGGTCAGTCACAGCCATTTTATATACACAAATGACCAATGAGAATTGTACTATTTATTTACAGATTACGAGGTATTGCCCCATGGGCACATTATTTCTCCCATCTACAAACTGCTATATACAGCCACCCCTCAGCCTCTTCTAACATGATTTAAAAACAAGTTATTAAAGGGGTTTTACAGCAAGATCCGACTGTATAAGAAATGAACAAAACAACTATACACAGTAGTAGAAAATTATCAATTACACCAGTTGGAATTTAAAATAAATCATTAACACATTTGAAATAAATAAAAAGCGCAATATAAAGTTGGCTTAGATTTTGAAAAATGCAGCAGAATGTGACTTTTTTTTTTAAAAGTTGTATAATTGTGTTGTAGCTTTATTATCAATGGATTTGGGAAAAGGGCAAACAGGGCAGTACACTTTTCCGCCTTTAGGCACTTGGGGTTGGACCCTGACAGGTCAGTCCTGACTCTTGTGGGTTCATCTAAACGGGCACTGGTGTCGGCCCAAGGTCCTCACAGGCTGGTCTTGCTGGAGAGGTAGGTACAGCAGGGGGCTCAATCAGCTCCATAAAATGTAATGAAGGTGAAAACCAACGGCTCCATTCTTGCATTTTTTTTCTTGCAGTGCGAATTACAACTACTTGAATATAGGAGTCTTTTTTAGTGTTTACTCAGTTTTTTCTTTTTTTCGCTTCATGAGCCCCCTATATCTGGCCCAAAGTGAGACAGTTAAAAGCAGAAAAAGGCGTCTTCGGTGATGGTAAAAGACTTGGCTCAATCACTTTAATACATACATAGTTGAGGAGACAAAGGGAAAGGCTGCAGTGTTTTATTATTATTATATATATATTTTTTTTACAAGCCTCTCCCTCAGCGTTCCCCTTGGGACATCTGAGACAGATGTAAAACATGACTCTGCTACTGGTACGACCTGTCATGGGAAGCTGCGTTTTCATATTCATGTAATACTTGACAGTTTTCCTTTGTTGTACTTTAGTGCTAGTGTAAGTTAGCTTGTGTGCTGCCAACTGCACAGCTCTGGTTAGCTGAGGCCCCTGAGAAAATGAAGCAGCAGAGTAACCAGACAAACTGATAATAAGAGTAGAAAAGCAAATATATAGAAACATATCAATTTACCAGAAAGATAAAACAGACACAAGAATAATGGGAGGTAATGGACAAGATGACTGGAAAATGTCCACAGGAATTTTACCTGTTTAACAAAACAAAGACAGAAATTAACAACACAATGACAAAATAAGAAACTGAAGCAGCACTAAAACTAATTTAAAAGTAAATAAATAGTATATATTTCACTAAATTCTGTCTAAACTGAAACAAACTATTTTGATGTGAAAGCTTAGACCAGACTTAGGACTTGGATTTAAGCAACAGGCAGCTCTCCAAGCACCTCTGCATATTTATTTTAAAAAGACCATAAAAGACGTTGAGCATCATGTCTTCTCTTGTCCTGCGACACCCACTGCCTTCTCTGTGAGGCGCAGCTTCTGTCCCGGGACATCAGAGTGCTGGAGGGCCAGGAAGGGATTGGCCGTGATGGTGCCCTGGCTCTGAGCGGAGGAGGGCCCCTGGAGGTCCTGCTGCTGTGCCTGCATCAGTTGGTAGAACAACACCTGCTGCTGCTCCTGGGACAGACACAAGTAGAACCTTTATTAGAATGGATGATGCTGATGGAATTCAGATTAATGGACAATATTCAAAAGATGGAAATATAATTCAAAATACGAGACAAACAAACGGGATGGAAAAATGTATGTGAAGGTAGTATGTAGCCTTTCAATTTTCAGATTGAGGGCGGATTGGTTAGGTTTGTGTATCTCACAGGGTCAATCCAAACAACACATAAGACTGATGTAGTCATGATGTAGTTCTATAGTCGTGTAAGACTGACTATAGAACAACTGATGCAAATATGAAAGACAGCGTAAAAGAGGCCTGCAAGACAAGGCAAGTTTATTCGTAGAGCACAATTTGTACTCAAGGTAATTCAAAGTGCTTTACACAACAGGAAAAAATTCATTAAAATCAGAAAACATCATGGCTGTGTGCAGATCTGACTAAACCCTGTGTGTGTGTCGTACCGCTGAAGGCTGTGAGGACAGCAGCTGCTGTAGTTGATGTTGATGCTGCTGCAGGAGGAGCCGCGCAGCGCTGCCAACAAAACACAACTTTAGAAACACGCACAACTGTCCTCATACATCAGCCCTCAGCAGAGGACAGCCATCTCCCTATTCCATTACAACTCATTACGTTACCAAATAGGGTTCCGAATTTTGGAATGACGTGAAAACATAAAGTTATGGCAATGATTACAAGTCATGGCTCACCTGGTCTTACTAGAGGTTGTGCTGCTAGAATCCAAATCGTAAGCAAAAGACAAAACCAGAGCAACAATGATTTCAAAATAAAAACACCAAACACAATTTAAACACTCTCCTTACAGTCATATGAAGAGTGTTTCCCTACCAGAATTACTGAATAATACTAACAGCTATGTTTCTTGTTTTAAATATCTGTAATGTTTGATTAAAAGTCAGTTAAGGCAGTACATACCTGTTGCTGACCGTGAGCGCCGCTGCTCCTGTTCCACCTGGAGTCTGAATGACCCCATTCAGCGCTCCAACGATACCCCCCATGCCCAGAGCGGCCCCTGTTCCCAGTGCACCCATGAGTCCTGACACTCCTGTCCCTAACGGCCCCACCCCATTGATCTGAGGCTGGGGCGGGCTCTGGGACACTGAAGGAGGGGTGGACAGGGAGGAGGTGGAGCCACTACTGCTGTGACCGCCGCATGACGCACTGTCCTAAGGGGAAGGCAGACACACACCAAACCCACTGTTAATGATAAACAATTAAATGCAAGAAGATAGATCGCAATATAGGTCTGTACCTGAGCAGCTGCAGGTAGAGAAGAGTCAGCGGCACCAACTTTGACATCTATGAAACACATACATTCACTTCAGATGAACAGTGTGAGACAGTTATCCACAATCCATGATACTGAGTTTAAAGAAGTACAATTTAGAAGCAAAACATTTTAAGGACTGTTCTTAAACAAAGGGCTTAATTTCTAAGGATTTCTTTGCTATAAACAGAAATATTGTCTTAGTCCCCACATTTCCTAAAAAGTTTAAAAGGTGTAATGAAAACACTGCATATTCCCGCTGCAATACACGACAACATGTGGCTTTAATACCAACATGACAGTGATGGACATGTTTACCGGACGAGGCTGACGACGGAGTGAAAGGCACTGAAAGCTGAGCGCTCAAGAGCTGCAGCCTTTCCTTCTTCATGGTCAGAGTTTTGATCTGCTCCTCTAGTCTGCGGTTCTCCTCCTGCAGCTGGTGCAGTGACTTCAGCATGCCCACCACTAAGAGCACACACAATTATAATTATAATTATAATATAATAATTAATTAATACGACACTGCTAATGCTTTTTTGTTTAGCATATTGCCAAAAAGGCCTTCTAGAGCAGTGTGTCCTTCAGGTCAAACATGATAATGTGCTCCTGTTTCTGTTCACAAACCCAGTGACTAATTAGACAGATGAACTCCACAGAGGGGTCAAAGGTCAAGATCAGCTATAGAGGCCTTACCCCAAGCCTGCACAGACTCAAGAACAAGTGGCCCAAAGGGGGAGGACTTTAACCGTAGGAACATAGACTGGACTTGCTCCACTGGACCTTTGTAACAATGAGGTGACTGGACTTTTTTCATTGTCACTTTATTGATTCCAAAACGAAAAGTAATTTGTACAAAAAAGAACCCCACAATTGATTTTAAAGTACAAAATGTACACGTTCAAAAGGTGCAGAGGGTGTTTAATGAACTGGACATTGTTCACAACTTTAGCTTGCACTGATTGGAAGTAATTTAGAAGCAGCGCCATGACACATTCAATTTTGTTTTTAATGGGGAATAGTTAAATGAATGCAATTACTAAAATTACTGCAATAAAAATCAAATAGCATTTCTTTCGGTTGAAATTTTTTTTAGCTTCTTAATAGTCAGTTTTTGTAGCAACATGTTGACATGTTAAAAGCCCCTATGGTTCAGGAGAAACAGGTGGAGTGTGACAAATGATAAGGTGACTAGAAAACAAAAAGACTCATCAAATTGCACAAATTATTCAAATAGTCCCCGTTCATTAGTCTGCTTCTATTTAGGAGACAATAAACACAAAGTCTGGTCTCATTCCCCTCAGTGTCAACAGGACAGTCGGCAGACAGGTTTTTGTCAGTGTTCTCACCGTCGCCCTGGGCTCCTTGCTGAAGCAGGAAGCTCTGACCCTCGTTCCACTGTCTCTCCAGGAGCTGCTCAATGCTGGTTGCCACCGGGGGCAGCGTCTCGCCTCCGCCCACCCCTAGCAACCCCAGGCCCGGCCCCGGCAACGACCCCGAAGAGTCGTAGCGGATCTGCAGGCCTCCAATGGGAGAGCTGCATGGTTGAAGAGTGAGAGAGAGAGAGATGGAGGGGTCAATGGGGAGATTAACGACCAAACATAAACGTCAGACAAACATAGACACTGTCGGCTATAAAACTACATCAATTTGTTGTTACAGTGGCCCCTAATGAAGAGGGGCCAGGCTTTCTATCGCCGTGTGAGAATGAGAAAGAGAGAGCGACAGATCCAGAAACAGGACATTCAGGAGTGGGTGAGGCTGGAGGACGAAGGGATTGTTAATATACCATAAATTCTGCTGCGCACAAGTTTAGACAATCTGCAGCGAATCATAGACAACAAGCGGCTCAAGAGACAAGTGGACCACATCCACTGCCAAAAGCATTTTTATGTATTCATTATGTTAATTGTTTTGAACCATGTATCGTATGATGGTCATGGTTAAAATTTTAAAACTATAATCCTACCTGTCAATTGTCGTTTATTGTATCATTTTCATAGTGTGTGTGTGTGTGTGTGTGTGTGTGTGTGTGTGTGTGTGTTCAAGATATCTGATTTTGGTGTGATACATTTTAACTGTAAAATTACATGTTTTTTCTATATACATTTCCTTAACCTTCTGATTTTAAAATATAAACTGATGCAAATTACTAGTAATTTTAAAAGCTAACCAACCTTGTTATGTGACGGTTCCCAAACAAATCCATGCTCATAAGCTCAAACCATGACGTAAAAAGTCATCAGTCTGTGCATTCATGTGGTTAATATGAACAAAAAAAATCTAACTGGAGTTGAAGGATGGTTACCACCTTCAAAAACACAAGTTATCGTTGGCTGAGAGAGCGAGAATTGCCTGTAGCTGTGTGTGTGTGTGTGTGTGTGTGTGTGTGCGTGAGCGGAGAGCAGGCGAGGGGCCAGAGAGGGGAACAGCAGAGCGGGGGAGGGGTGACGGAGGAGCTGTGAGGAATGTAAATGGGACTGGAGCATCTGTGTGTGTGTGTGTGTGTGTGTGTGTGTGTGTGTGTGTGTGTGTGTGTGTGTGTGTGTGTGTGTGTGTGTGTGTGTGTGTGTGTGTGTGTGTGTGTGTGTGTGTGTGTGTGTGTGTGTGTGTGTGTGTGAGGTGAGTGTGTGTGGACGCACCGCGGGGTGGTCTTTGGAGAAGCTCTTATGGAAAAGCCCTGAGCTCCGACGCTGCTGCCGTTGTCTCCCACCTCTTGATCTGCAACAGCACAACACACACACAATCAATGGGAAATTTCTTAGTAGACAATACAAAAAGACAAATGTTTTTGCATAAAATAAATATTTTTGATCCAAACGAACTGTTAATTATGAACCCAGTATATCACACAAAGAGAATAAATATATATTTATAAAGTCTATAAACAAACATTTCAGACCATTGCAAAATAAGTTTAAACATTTCCCTACCAATAATGCTGTGAGGAATATGTAAAAAAAATAATTTACAGTTGTTTGACAGAGTAGAAAAATAAAAGCACTATCTATAGATTAAATA
Organism: Rhinogobius similis; assembly: GCA_019453435.1. Taxonomy (NCBI): domain Eukaryota; kingdom Metazoa; phylum Chordata; class Actinopteri; order Gobiiformes; family Gobiidae; genus Rhinogobius; species Rhinogobius similis. The sequence continues at coordinate 7,364,379 of CM033639.1, read as the reverse complement.
GAAATGTAATATTAAATTATATCTTATCTTTGCTATTTCTCATATTTCAACAAATGCTATACTGTATTTTTCTCCATTGCCATTCAAAGTTTGTCAAGTGTAGTAGTTGTAAATTTAGTATACAGACAGAATCTACAGTGCACTGTGCATTTAAAGTCCATGATGGAAAAGAAATTGACATTAAATCCCAGAAACCATGCAAATAGCTTGGTGTGAACCACTAATTCTAGACAACCTCCAAACAGCTTTTCCTAAACTAAATTCACACAAGCTTCATTGAGCGCCTCTCTCGCTCCACTCTCTGTGACAGTCACTCGCCCTCCTCCCTCTGGGCCTTTGGCCAGACGCTTCTTTTCATTTTCTTCAGTTAGAGTAATGAATCACACACGCACACACACACACACTTTGCATGTGCACACTGCCACAAACTCCCCTCTACTTAAGACAGTCAATCCAGCTTTTAGCCCCACCGGGTCAGCACTCCAGCCCTCGCTCATGTCTTTTTAATGTCCTTTTTTCTTACACTCTTTCCTCTGTCCAGATACTCCAGCGACAGAGAATGAGCCAAAGTAAACAGGCCACATGCATAGACACACACACACCTTACATGCACACATGCGCCTATTAACACTGGGACAAAACTGCAGCTTATGTGGCTGCTCACACGTGCTGCCAGTCACTGGGTCCATCAGCTCACAGTGTCCATGCTGAGACCATCACATGATCGCTTCCCAAGAAATTCATGTGACACTGTCAAACCGTGCTAAATCACTTCTTCATTTGCAATTACCATCACCATGAACAATTACTTTTCTAAATAGGCCAGTATGCGCAGAACAATATACATTTTTTAGAGTTCAACTTAAATATTTACTTCCCCGTAGCTAGAGTAACTGGTTCCCTTTTACTGGTTTTACACAAAGCATCATTGTATGTGATGCTCCTGTCTCTGTCTCCGAGCCGTGGCCGCTGTCATTCAGCCTGATTAGTGAGTTGACCCCTGGGTCAGAACGGCACTGGCTCTGGTGACTGCTGACCGGCAGCAGGAACTACCAAACCTTTTCCTTCTCCTCACTCTCTCTGCTCCTCGCTCGCTCAGCACCAGATGTCTTGTATCAGGAAGTGGCTACTCATTATTGAAGCCATCTCCTACTCCCTCATCAGCCTTCCTGCGCTGGACACACAAACGCTCTCTACAATCTGACCCATAACAACACGGAGACAATATGCAATATACTATACTGACATACATTAACATATTAGCACTGTAAAGATCAGCTCATGTAAGTCTTACCAAAAAACTGAATATTTTATGTGTCTTAACTGACTTTCCTGTTGATTGAAATGCAGTAAGACTGACCCTTTTGAGTATTTTAATGAACCAGCATTTAACCAATACAAACAGGAGTGTGAGGAGTTGTGCTTTTCAGAATAGCCGCGCTTGTTCAGTACCTGCAGGAGAGGCCTCAGACTGGGCAATGAGTGCGGCCATGGCGGAGTTTGGGTTTAATCGGTTTCCAAACATGTGTGAGGGGGCCAGGTTAAAGACCGACCCGGGAAGACCAGTCACCTGTGGATACACACACATATGAAACACAAGTTTAGCTCCTCATCAGACAGTGCATTGCAATTTTTGCATTAGAAGAAACTGTCACAGTTACATTTTCATGCAATTGTATTTCATTGGAATTGACATCTTAATTAATCCTAATTCTAATTTTTCCAACAAAAACAATTAAAGTAAATTGCTTGAAAGATGAGCAATATTAATTTAGGGTGGTAAATCATTTAGTCATTCATTTTTACACTACTAAGAAATACAGTTAACTACAATAAAAAACGTAGTATAGTCCAATAAAAGGACACACATTTGGATGACCGTGATTATCTACAAAATTATGTTAAACTTAAATTATAAATGTAAAAATAATAACACACGCAACTTGATAAATATTAGGTGTTAGTACAGTGAAGTATTACTAAATGTAAACATAAATAATAAGTACATTATAGCAGCCGCTCATTATCTGGTATCACACAGCGCTGCGAGCACCTCCGCACCCTGACAGTACGTTGACATGCTGACAAAGTGTTTCTGATGCTTAGCATTTAATCCAATTATGGCATTTCCCAAATAAGGACTGGGAAGTGAAGGGTGTGAGGCGTGAGGGAGGAGAAGCAGGGTGGAGTGATAGGAGGGAAAACCAGCTCTAAAATAATACAGTCGAGGCTGCTGGGAGCAATCTGAAAATAATGATGATAATAATAACAATAATAATACATTTAATATTTCATTAATTTTCTTTGGTCTGTAAAAATATTTTAGTCCAATTATTTCCATCTTGCATTTCTTAAGTTATCAATATAAATAAATAAAGGTGATGAAATTTGGTAAAATTTGAAAGAAAAAAAAAGTTTAAATAAAACATTTTTGAATACAATTTCATGAAAAAAATGAAATGGCCAAAACCAGATAAAAGAAAAATAGATTTACTGCAAAGAACAACACATTCACATGCATGAAAAAACACACTCTCACACACAGGCAATGGCCATAGGTTCTACTGACATTCAAAGGTTGTCAGTACCATTTGGTTTGAATTTGTGTCATGCCATTTTATTCTACATTTATGTTCACTAAACCATGCTTTTCATTTATCAAATTTGGGGAGAAAAGTGTAATAAGAGAAAATTAGATTCTTTAATTAGTACAAAAATGAATTCAAATCCAAGAAAGGCTAAACATTTTCCAGTGTAAATGCATTACAGATGCAAACGTCCTATTCACACAAATGTCATACATAAACAGGCGCGATATCCTTTGCTTCCCTGGGCCTCTCCTGTTCCATGTATAAAATGTGAAGGGGCCGATTCGCCCCTCCTCTCATCACTCCATCCGTGCCACTGAGGCGCTTGTCTCTCGTCATTACATCACAAGACAACGGGGAGAGGGAAGTGAATGGGCTGCAGTTGGAGGGTCGTGCAGCGCTTTAGAGTTGCATATGTGAAGAAAAATATCCTAGTTTGTTAAATGTAAACAAAGCATTTTCATAAATGTAAGGACAAAAAAAATGGTGGTAGTAAATAAAATATATATTATGTATATATATTATTGTATATTGAAAATGTAAGTTGACATGGCACGGAAGAAAAATAATTGAATTTATCATAAATTAATATAGATTTATTAATTTATATTTTATTTTACATGCATTTTTAATTTTGGGGGGGCTGTAAATAATATCACAATGATAAAAACTACCATTACATTTTTCCTGCAAATTATACACTAAGAGTGTAAAAGATAATAATAGAGGTATTCATTTGTCAGCCATTTCTGCAAATAAATTACCATTAAGAAAATTGCATGCTTTGATCATGCAGAAACAGTACAAGCCTCAAGGTGCTTATTAAATTAGGCTGCAGAATAACAAATACTTGAACGAAATGTGAGGTGATCAGAATTGGCTGTTCTGCTCTGCACAGGTGTATGAATCAGCCAAAGAAGAAAACACTTCACACAAGGTCAAGACTCACACATTTCACACATAATTAACATGCTCTGGATTAATAAAAGCATTCAGAGATTTGGTGCAGGAGATGGCTAATTAGAGGGCTGTAGTTTACTTGTGTTCCCACCATTTATCTACAGCAGAGACACGGCCGAGGTGTGGGGCTGAATTCCAGACGGGAAATCAATTATTTCATTTGATATTTTGAGAACTTTTGAAAATTCTAATTAACTTTAATGAGGACAATACATCCAAGTAGTAATCTACTTCACTACTTAAATATTACATTGTAGTTTTATAATCGTGTGTGTAAGTATTTGTGTGTGGTGTGTGTGCGTGTGTAACATTTACATTCAGAAGATACTCAAACACACACATACAAAAAAGATCCATTTTAATTTTGAAACAAAGTGAAAGAAAACAAAACATTAAGAAAGTCACCAGCGCAGTGGCCATAATTTCTGCGCACATCTAAACACTTGTGTAACAGATTCTCAGTTGTTTGTTACCGCTCCAGTGAAGAGCCTCTCACAGCTTAATGGCAGTTGGGTTTTTTTTACGCAGTGATTGGTTTTTCTAGAGCAGCATGTAAACACAGTGACTGAGTGTATGTTTGTGGACTCACGTGTGTGGGTGCCGTGCTGCAGAGCGGGGCTGCAGCACTGAACGGTGAGGGAGAGGCCAGGGAAGGCGTGGGCTGTTGTTGCTGTGACAACTCTGAGCCGACTCCACCCCCGGCGACAGCGGCTGCCCCCGACGACGACCCCTCGGCACCAGAGAAAACACCTGTGGAGAGGCACAGCCCACATCACCACTTCAGATATATTTTTAGACAGGGTTTTTATTCTTTATCCTCTCAGAAGTGTGTCCTTGAAACAGTCAGAGCATTAAATGAGAAGGGAATCACAAAGCGATCGGTTTGAATCGAGAAGACTTCCAATGATATCACTGTCAGGGAAACTAAAAATCTGGCGAATGTAGTCATATTAGCAGATGATACAATATACATAATGCACTTTTGTCAATGTCAAATTTTGTACTTAATATTAAAAAAAGTTTACAGAACACCATATTGCCCATCACAACATTAATGAATTGCTTTAATGTTACAAATACCTATCAATATTTTAATCATGGGAATGAAAAAAATTACACTAGCCCACAGGTATGGTTAAAAAAATACCACCATAACTGGGTCCCACTGTTGCACACCCTCCTCACATTGTCTCTTTATGCTCCTATGGCCCAATGGAACATGAAACATTTAGATTAATGCAGATTTTTTGGGGCATTTTCCGGTCGCTTATCTCCTGCCTTTCCTCGGCACAACCCAGCGCTTGCCCACTACCCAGGGATAAGCCCCCCCCTGCCCCCCTTTGACCCCAGCAGAGGAGGGGGAGCCAGGGCCCCTCGGTCCCACAAAAGCCTGAATGGCTCAGGGCAGCACACATTCACTGGGGAAACAAGAGATCTTTGTGCCAGGACGGGAGGGGCGAGCGAGGAGAGAGAGGGCGAGCGACAGAGGGGAGAGAGAGAGATACAAATGCTGCATGGGCCGACAGACTATTTATAACGCTTTGTAATATGCACCAGAAAAACTGATACCAGCCGCAGCTCAGGACGCCGCAGTGGACAGACGCTAAAAATAATTATTGAAAAATGTTCATATTTTTCACAAACCTTGCAAGTACTACAAATAATATAGCCACTGTGTTTAATAAAACAAACAAAATAATAAATGTCATTGATAATATAATAATAAAAATAAAAGATAATATAAAGTGAATCAGAATAGCGAACAAAGTATTCTGTGTTTAACTAAAACAAATGTATATTAGAAATTGAACATTTAAAACACTGACAAGGTGTGATCAATAATCTCTGAAGCCAAATTGCATAGAAAAGTAAACTCTTGTTCTGTTTTCATTCAGAGTAGGTTTCTGTATGTTTCAAAAATATTTACTGTGATCAATTCAAGCTGGCATTACCTCAACAGTCAAATGATGATGTCACGTACAGGGTTTCACTTGTGTTTTAAAAAGCTGAATCAAACTGAATCAAACTCTGGACAAACAACACAATAAAAAGCTGTAATTCACTTTTACAGGAAAATTTCCATGTGAGTAGCAGGTCAATGCTGAATAGCAGAACCGCAACGCTTGTTTTCCAAACGTGTAGACAGTCACTTAATCATGGTTTAAAAAGGGAATGTGGAGACAAACACAGAGGACATGCAGCTACAGCATGACGTTTGTTATTCCCAGAAATGTGCAGCTCCGGAAACAAAAAACACTCCGCTGTAACGAGACAGCAGTGTGTCGGGAGCACGCTACCCACAACAGGCTGCTTGAGTGTGTGTAGAAAGCACAGCAGCAGTTATATTAACTGGTAAATGTATACTATTTGAACAATTCACATTGAATTAATTAAATAATGTCTGTAATATATTTGAAATACATATGCACACATATATATCTTTTTTTTTTATGTACACAAAGTGCACGTATCCTGTACAAATCCTGTACACTTCAGAATGTGAAGAAAACCACAAACAAACAAAAATCAAATAATTAAAAACTGATTGTTGACACAAAGGTATTTACATTTTTATAATACAATTTACTGGTTTTCCCCAACATTTCTCAAATGTCTTTGTCATAAGCCGTTTGGAATTTGGTCAGAGGGAAAATGACCATAAATTACAATCTTTAAATAATTCCAGAGTTTCATAATATATATATAATATAATATTGTATTCTTTAATTTTACTGTGTTCACTTGACCTGATTCTACCAACCCATCAGTGACCCCAAAGTCAAACATTAACCTGGCCAAAATCTAACCTCCACCGCAATCCACCCACAGACACACACACACAGACACACACACACACACACACACACACACACACACACACACACACACGAACAGACACACACAGACACAGACACAGACAGACAGACACACCCACCCACCCACCCACACACACACAGACACACACACAGACACAGACACAGACACAGACACACACACACACACACACACACAGACACAGACACACACACACAGACACACAAACACACACAAACACACACAAACACACACACACAGACACACACACACACACACACACACACACACACACACAGACACACACACAGACACACACAGACACACACAGACACACACACACACACACACACAGACACACACACACAGACACACACACAGACACACACACACACACGCAGACACACAAACACACACACACCCACAGACACACACACACCCACAGACACCCACAGACACACACACACACACACACACACACACACACACAGACACACACACACACACACACACACACACACACAGACACACACACAGACACAGACACACACACACACCTATCAAGTGAACCGTCTATACTTATCCATCAGCACAGGCGACTCTCAGTGAATGAGACGGCAAAGGAGACACCAAAATCCTCCCCTTTACTGCCCTGCATTAACCTTGGGCTAAATATTTACAGTAGACAAAAGTGCGATTCTCACACACTCCAGGTTCAACCACAGTATTCAATTGCTGCTGCTCCGTCGCACTAGACCAGATGTGGTCAAGACGGCAAAAACAGCATTGAAGAAACACTAATGACCCTAAATAAACAAGGGGTAAATAAACCCCATTATATAAACGTACTCAAACACTCATACACACATACAATTAAATTGTGCTAAATAGAATAGAATGCATAATTTGAATTTCAGGATTTTTCATTGTGTCTTTGTTTATTTTGTTTCCCTTCATTGATTAGATGTCCTCCACAGACAACTATATGCAATTGTAATTAAGACCAGAGATATTAAGATGTGTTGTGCAGCCAAAGCATCAACAGGTTAGGATTCAGGAGGCAGGTAAGAGCACACACTGACGAGGCGAGAGAAACAAAAGGGTCATTCTGCAGAAAGAGGAGCTGTAGGATGTGGGTGCTCCAAGGGAACTCCGAAGCATAAAGACAGTTGCCAAGCAACAGAACACAAGGAAAAAGAGGATATACAGACCACTTCCACGTGTGCGGCAAATACCAGTGCTACGCTCACAGTAGCAGCCAGTGAAAAGGTGTGTCCAATCCTGCCATTTGTGACGGAGACAGTCAATGGTAATACCTTTCTGCAGAAAAGCAGTCTATATCCATTTATGTTTCATTCATCACTGGTCAAAGGCAAACCAAATGAGAGCGGACAAAAACAGGCTTGCACCAATGTGCATTTGATCAAATATTCCATGATAACCCAGATGTTTAAAGGACATATATAACCATATAGTAGAGGATCTTGTTTGTGCTTATGTCACAGCAGTGTGGTATGTATTACACTTTACCTGGGACAGTTGTGGTGCCGCTGCTGTTCCTCAGGAGCGACGGAGACTTCTGAATCCCACCGACACCCATGACCCCCAGCCCCTTCTCCCCGCCGGCCCCCACTCCTAATCCTCCGCTGGACGCTAAGCCGGGCCGTCCTGAGAGCACAGAGGACGAGGAGGAGCTGTTGGCTGCAGACGTGGGCAGGGTCAGGGAGGGAGCTACTTCTGGGGGCTTCACATCTGTGGTGAAGCACGGCCCAAATCGGTTTTTCCAGTTTCCTTTCTTTTTCTTCTTCACTCCGTCGTCGGCTCCTCCCACCGTGGGGCCGGCGCTGGAGGGCTGAGCGCGCTTAAAGCCCGTGGACCCACCGAGGCTTGTCGTCTCATTCGCCGTGTGACTGTGGGAATTTTCATAAAGCTTCCCGCCCACTAAAATATCACAAAGCAGATGTCAATAGTAATTATAAACCTAATGAATTCAAATAAATCAAGGGAACAGTTACATATTAAACTACATCACTATCATTACATTTAGTGTGGAATAATTTACTATTTTTAGACCATCAATAATTTGAATTCAAAATAATGTAGCGAATCACAACACCTGCGGAGGCTGTGGTTGCAGACATAAGGGAGCCAAAGAGAGTGGTTGTCCCTTCTGAACCTGTGCTCTCTGAACTGGGTTTGACGAGGCAGCTGCTGAATGATGGAGGGGATGAGAACGTAGTGCCAGCTCCTGGACGCAACGAGGAGTCTGTAAAACTGAGGAAGTCGGAAGAGCCAGAGGGAGTCTTGTTGGCACTTGTCAACAGAAGGCCTAAAAGAGAAACACATAACATAATAAAATCAATATTTGCTAGAACTTGACAATAGAATGACGAATCACAAAAAATTTGTCCATAAGGAGTCTATGGCCAAAAAACTGCATCTACCGCCTTCTAGTTCAAAATTGCTTCATCAAAAATGAGGCCACATCAACCAACAAGTGTGTTAACTGTTCTCCACACAGCCCTGTGTGTGACAGAGACACACCAATGTTCGGTTCCCATTTCCCAAACCTGACAGGGTCCTGAGGTGGCCATCGTACAAAACACAGGGGTTCAGAGCGAACACAGGGCCTTTCAGGTCCTGACCTCCCCACATGCGCCCAAATCTCTCACTGTCTGACGTCTGCTGATTAGAGGAGCCTGAAGCACACCCACACCAAACACAGCTATCACAAGCATACAAAGATTGTACTATTTGGACTAGGTCATGCCACAATTGTAATATAAAAATGTACTTAAAAAAAAATTTAAATAAATTATAATCTTCAGAAAAGTACAGTTTTCAGCTCATTCTATCAAGGTTTAGAGAGCTGGACTCTATCAAATAGCTTTTTTACATTTGAATTCACTTCCACACGGTATTTAGGCAGGAGACATAATTTTCAAATATATATTTCAAGTTTTCTAGCAAGTGCAACCAGCACCATTTATTATCCAGAGGTTTACATTTCTGCTAACAGCAGGTTAAATCCCAATGGTGAAAAAATTAACATAGAGGACCATTTACAGTCATTAATTCACCTTGATGGAAAGGCCCTGTGGAGGCCGACACAGATGTGGAAGAGGTTGCCATGGTGACCACAGCAGAGGGGAGGGGTTTCCCTGAGGAGGTGAGGGACTTGCGGCCACCCCTCTGTCCAGCCGCGTGAGTCCCAGTACTGCTGCTGTTTTTCTTGTTCTTTTGATCAGCCGCGGCCTTGGCCCCGTCTGCAGACAGACTGTCCTTGGAGCCACAGCCGGATAAGGTAGAGGAGACTTCCTGAAAGTTGGCGGTGGTGAATCGCCCTGCACCGTCCTCTAATCTCTTCTGAGAGGATGTGGGCAGAGAAGGTACTCCTCCACCTGTGCTGGTGCTGTTGTAGTTCTGTGGGACCAGGACAGACATAAAGCATTGATAAGAGAGGGAGGACAGGAAGGAATGGAACAAAGGCCACCTAAACAACTGCGTCTGAAAAGGGAAGTGTCAAACATTCAAGGCAAAGAAATACATACACTTCACATACAATGTTTTTAAATGACTTGTAATGGGCAGGGTGCGTCTTTACCTTTTCTGGGACCATAATGTTTGGAAGAACCAGTGAGGGCGACATATCCATGGAGCTCTTCTTGTGTTTGGGTTTGTGTCGGTCTCGCTCCTTGTGTTTCTGAACGGGGGAGGAACAGAAGAGGAAACAGATGGGTGAAGCTGTCTGAGACATGATTGCTCTTACGAGTGCAGAAAGATAGACCTCCTATGAACTGGTCCTTAGACCTTTGCAGCTAGTGCTCAAACTGTGAGCATTTGTTGAAGAAAAGTTAATATAGAAATATCATGAAAATGTTAAGTGTGTTCTCTCATTTACCACACGTCAAACAACTCCCAGGTATAGGCTGAAATAAATTTTTGAAAAAAAAAAAAAAAAAAAATATATATATATATATATATATAGATAGATATTTAGCAGGAAAGTTGAGAAAAAATGGCCAAGGACAACGTATTTTTGTGTGTTTTAGCTCCAGTTTGAATACTTGATCTTAACCATTTCTAAATATGCATACGTGTCTGCAAGAATCTGACTTACATTTTTTCTATAATGTTGTACTTTATTTTGTGAGGATTTGGTGCATCTTAAAAGCGTCATAGACATAGTAGAGTCACATACTGTAGTCGAAAAAAAAGCTAAGGCATGCGTTATTAGCTTATAGACAGAAAAGGACGCTAGTTTGAGTATGTGTGTTTTGAGTGGAGAGGGAAAGACGGAGCATTGCATTTCAAAGGGACTGTCTGAGATGAAAGCCTAAAGATCCACTGACACAAAGAGCGCGACGACAGATAGATAAAAACGGGGCAGGAGGCAACATGAATGCAGCACGCCGCAGTTTAGAACCCACTCTCTAAGTGCTTCACATAAACCGCACAAGGTCTCTTCGATTCATCCAATCATATCTTCTTTCTTGGACCATCACAGCTCAATTTACACCCTCGCTCGCACACACCGAGCTCCTGCACCCTCCGCTCGCACTCCGAGGTGGCGACTGGGTGCCAGCGCATTTGCACCTCGCGCGCTCGTCCCGCACCATCGCACCTCAGCGCACGTGTACGGGGCAGGCAGGTGCGTACAACTCACACACGAGCACGACTGTGGCCACTCAAAAAGGAGCAAGCACGAACACACAGGCAGTGAAAATATGCAGCGAGAGTCTACGGGGATTGAACACTAGTGACGATCTGGAAGTGAAACGGCCCCTCCCCAGTGCCTGCCCCGGGGTCTCTCTGTGGGACGAGCTCTCTGAGGCTGGTGACAGTTAGCCATACTTCCTGCAGTTAACAGACACCAGCGGCTCATTGAAGAGATAGCAGCTCCAAAGCAACACGCTGCCTTTCTGTTTCCGCTGATGTGAGCGATAAGAGTTGGGAGAACAGATGGAGAGAAAACATGCTTCTCTGAATGTGTAAAATCATTAAGTCAAGTTTAGTTTCTTTAAAAATGTGTTGAAAGCAAAATGAATTAGATGACAGTCAAATTATTGCTCTTAAAGCAAGAAAGTTATATTTAAATCACAAATCAGCCAAACCAGATTAATTTAAGATTGTTGAGTAAGAAAGGATGCCTCTGGGGGTAGCTAAAACTAAAATTGGGTATAATTTCTTTTTTTTTTTTTAATCAGCCTTTGATAGAGGACAGACAACACTACATCTTTAAAGAAAATAATTTGTCAATTCTTAAAAAAAAAAAAAAAGACCCAAAATTAGGCCACTGATTTGGTGCAAAAACAGTGATATTTGAGAGATTGAGGGGTCACTTCTTGGGGATTCCCTTGTTGTTTTTCATTAACATTCCTGAGAAGGTGTTGACGGACGCAAGCAGCACAGAGGGGCTCGGGTAACACGCGCATACGCACAGAGCCATAGCAGGAGCAACGGGCGTGGGAAACACAACAGCCATACAATGTACCTCTGACACACCCTTATCAATCAGGTCAATGGATTATACAGGCAAAGACACAGGCTTTTAAAGTGTCCTCTGCCCTCTTTCTACGCGGCTGACCATTAGCAGCCCCATCATTTGACATGTCCAAGTGGCCTTTGAGGCAGCCTGAGCTAAATATGAGTAGAGACAGGGGATGAGGGCTACATCAATTTATCAGCAATCCCTCCAACAATGAGCAATACAACAGTGGTCTGCAGCCCTCTCTGTCTATGTCTAAGGCTGACGGTGGGGCCCCGGACAGGAGAAGTCAATCATCACCAGGAAATTTGTAACAGTCTTTTTCTTTGTGCTTCCAGGAGCCTATCAGGAGCAGAGGCTTTGTGGTGCTAATACTTTTATGACTAATCTGAAACAAACATTTAGCAACTATAGAAAGAACAGAATAAGTAAATATATTTGAAGTGCATCTCCCCTCCAGTGAAGCTTATTGCCATATTTCTCACACAAAGAAAATATTACTAAAACATGTATTCTTTAAGTTTCACATTTTATGAAGATAGTTTCAGTCATAAAAAGGCAAATATGTTAGATAAAGGGAGGTAGCTGCAGAACTGAAATAAGTTCTGCATTAATGTTTTGCATATTTATACACAAATGTTAATGCAGAGTTAGGTGGCATTTTACCATTAGTCCAATTGGTGCCACTATAACGCAAAAGCTGCAAAAACAAATGTATGGCCGGGTCAGACTACAATCACAGATAACCATTAATTTATTTTAATAACCATTAGATCAAAATGATTATGATCAAGTGTAAGTACGCATATTTGAACACAATGGTAGTGAGGAAGAGGAATGGGTGAGGGCGCAGAGGGAGGAGGGCTGAGGAAGACTTGGGGAAACAGAGGAACAGGAAGTTAAAGGGAAGATAATCCTCCCTGGCCGGGCAGGAATTCCCCTGTGCCGTTTCCTGCTCGATTCTCTGACCATCCATTGTGAATGGAAATGTGTGCGTGTGTGCATGTGTGTGTGCGCAGGAGGGGGGCTGCTGCAGTTTGACTTGAGGGTCCACCACGAAGAGGGGATCCATCTGAGGCTCATATTTAGCTCACACAAACACGCATACACATCTGCCTGACCCACGATGTGGATATAGAAGCAGTGTGTCTGATTGAGTGAATGAGTGAAGTGGAATGCAAATCAGCCACTATTAATAAAAGCCTGAGCCGCGACACACAATGACCAATAAATGCTATACAGCAGGCGAAAGGCTGCATTTGGACTCGGCTAATTACTGTCTGAATGAAGTTAAATATCCATTGTTCTCCTTAATATTTACTTTGAAGTGGATAAAATACCAGAGAAAAATGAGAAAGGTGGGAGCACTCTCTAGTTGTACTCTCACTTACTGGCAAAATTATTGTGTCTACAAAATCAAATATATAAGACATGAAATTAGACCAAACCAAATATTATATTTGGGATTTTTTTTTTGTTTTCTGCAAATACCATTGTTGCAGCTTCTACACAGTTGGGCGGATTTTGCACCACTCAATATCCTTTTTACAAGCTTAGGAAGTATTGATCTTGAATAATATAAATATACATATATTTCACATTACAAAACAAAACAGGTGAATTAATCAAATTAAAATTGTGACAAGCAAAACTGCATGAAGTAAAGACAAAAAAGTCTCAAAAGAAGCTTTTGTTCTGTGAATTCTTTGCTGCTTTGTATACATTTTACCCTATGCTTACAAATAATTTATACCACGTTTTACCACCAATTTAAAAACAACGTCTGACAAAAAATAACCAACAGAGCAATGTATGCATTGCATAAAAATTGTGTGAGGTTAATTTTGACATTTTTTGTGTTTTATGTACTCGTGGGAGGCTTATGATTTGTCTGAGGTTTATAATTTGAACAAAGCTTTATATAAACTCTGAATATTAAATGCAGCCAGTTAAACATATTGGACAGGTAAGCTATTGAAGGAAAGCTGCCGACACACACGCAAACACAACTACATTATATTATACAACACAAAAGCTCCAACTAAATCTATCATTGGAAGGCAATAATATCACCTTTCAACTCTGTCTGAATAATTTCAAGGTCCTTCCTTTTGAATTTGGCTTCAGTGTTGAGCAAATCCAACAGCCACACAAAAACAAAAAGTGGCTACATTTCTTGCTCGGGTAAAGCTTTTATTACTGCCTAAAAATACAAATGATAAAATTACTAAAAATTATAATAACATAATAATTTGTGTACAATTCCAGTTGTGTCACATAAGAAATTACCAGAATTAAAAACGTCATCATTTTAGTAAGTCGATTTCTATTATGTGTACACGCACACGCGCACACACACACACACACACACACACACACACACACAGGTATATATATATATATATATATATATATATATATATATATATATATATATATATATATATATATATATATATATATGTACTCACACACCCACAATACAAGTCATGAATAAACACACACGCAAAGATAAATCTCACATAAAAACTTGCTTTACATTTTGAGATTAGAGAGGGTGGCAAAGGCTGAAATGGTATTTCCATGGATCAGGATGGACAATGGAAGGTATGGATCGTCAGATCTGAGTGTACCTTATGTTGGAGCTGCCACATTGTGAGGCGTGTAATGGTTTCTTGAGGAGGCACATTTATGGAGGGGAGGTATACACAGGACTGAGGGCTTACCTTGTTGTCCTTGTCTGAGGGTCTATCCAAACACTGAGAGGAAGAGTCACTTAAGATTTGAGACCTACTACCACGGCCCCTGCTCCTTCGCTAAAAAGTAAAGAGGAACTCCAAGTTACTGGATGAAGTTCACACAAAAGAGACTTAAACCAAACCATTTAAGTAGAATTTGATATAACAAAAACTCCTTAAATAAAAAGAAAACTCAAATCAATTATAAAAATCTTACTGGTGTCTAAAAAGGCAAAATAATGCTGAGCAGTTTCAGACTACTGCATTTGAAGAAAATTTAAAATATCATATACCAGTGGTAATGAAACCTTCCACACCATCGAGATAATATTTGGCTTTCCAAGTACCACCAGATTAAAACCAAGGCTATTTTTTCAGGCATAAATTACAAACAAACGTAGTCTGAATTTAAACCAGGTCTAAAAATTAGACTAATTAATGACCAAGATTATTAAACCAAAGGGGGGACAAAATATTATAATAGATATGTATCTTAAGAGCCACCAGAGGCAGCCCACGCAGCACCGTTTGAGAAACACCAGTTTGAGAAAGCCAGATACTATAATCAAGGCTCTAGGCATTACACAAAATGAAAGTAGGTAAAAGGAAAGGCATCACTGCTAAAAACGAATGCATCATTTTGTGGTTTGCCTTTTCAATTTGTGCCAAGGCTGCTTTAATGTTGTATACAGTATGTTGCCATAGTGATAAAGAAGTCCATAATAAAATTATACTACATTATTTCCACACGGGTAATGATGGTGCACAGTTCGCAAGCACACTTCCAGGAAAAATTACTTCTTTCAACTAGAAATTCAATTTTTCAGATTTACAAAATAATATGACTTTAAAAACACTTAGAATGAAAAAGAAAAAAAAAAAAATATATATATATATATATATATAAAATATATATATGGAGATGACTCTCCATCTCCTGCCACAGACAAATTGCAGTTTATCATTTCCCGTGTTCAAAATGAACTATTACTAAATTGCTCATTTGTTTTTTAAAATTCCAATTGCTTAAATCATAAACATTACTTCTCCCCTTGAATACATGTATTTTGACAACTTCTGCAAAAATGTATCCATTACAGAGAACTGGATGTCAAGCACAGAGAAAAAAAAATATATCTCAAAGTCAGGTCAAACACCATATGTTGCTAACACGCCATAAACATCCATCAGGCTAAATTTATGAAAACCCTCAGCTAACAGCATTGCTTTCTTCATCATTGATTCTCTCTCGTGCGTGGCTGTCATCCATACAATCCCAGCTTAATGACATTATGCCCCACCATCCAAAGCCATTCGCCCCGGATCAATATCTCAGCATGAGTCCTTCCATCAGCATTTGTTAACATTGCCAAATGTCATCTGGCCCTCTGTGTAGTGTGTGTGCTGATAAAGCATGTCCAGTGTCTCCATATGCAGCACTAAATATGAGGCACATTCCAGTTTTGGCCCAGATCAAACATTTCACAAATACAGGTGAAATGCTGAGCGAGGAAAAGGAAGCACATATATTCATGTAAAATAAGGACTATACAAGTCAGGCAGAAGATCAGAGTTGAAAGGAAAACAAGTGATGAGTGATTTAAGTGATAAGCGTTAAGTGATCAATAAGGGAAGTATAATCCATGTGTGGAGCACTTGGAAAAATGCGAACTCAAAACCGGGTGCCAAAAAACAATGTCCAATTAACACAGACCTCCTTGAGAAGAAGGCCACAGCAGCGTATAGCATAGAAAGGAAAAGAAGAGTGGAATGAGAGCACCAGTTTGAAAAGTCTATGTAAAAGGGTTTGTGCAGAAGGTAGAAGAAATGGCATATAAAAGGAGCCTAGCCTTACAACAAAAGCAACATACAATCCTCCATATTTATTTTAAAACCAAATGCATGTTAGGAATACAGGAAAGACCATAAAACCTCAATGAAAAAGTGTTATGTTAATATTCACTCTTCCCAATGTAGTAATATTATTCTTCAGCATTTGCAGAAAAAAGAAAAAAAGAAAAAACCCAAAATAATAACATGCTGTCTGGTTATGAGCTAAGTTGTGGTTAAATCATGCCATTAGTAAATTACAACACCCACTGACACTTACCAATTTGCTGTGGTGGTATTTGCAATATCCACAATACTTGACATTGTCTGCGTCTGATCCCTGCTCTTCACACAATAGGCCTGCAAACTGGGCACTGAGGACAGACACAACAACAGATTTCAACCAACAATTTACCATAAAATTTGTAAAAAATTATACATGTATAATGCATTCCATAAAGCAGGGGTTCTATATCACATCTCATAAAATAATTGGTTTTCCGAATACAGACTACATCTGGTCTAAACCTGGTATGACACAGCGCTAAAATAAGCCTGAGTACCATAGCTATAAAGCAAGGCTAAAGCAGGAAAAGTGCTGACTTTAATATAGAACAAATCCATAACTAAACTAATACATAACTAAAAAAAAGAATTAAGACTACTGCATATTTGTTACAATATTTTATGTTGTATGCATTGGAAATCGAGCAGTGCCCTTATATGCATTTAATATGCATGCCAGTGTGGTGTCATGACTCTGGGTGAGGAACTTGACAAACAGACCTTGTCTTTGTCTGCTGAGGTTAATGTGAAGCCAGTGACTCTCACCATGTGACGTGGAAGGCCTGCCGGCAGCCATGTTTGTTACAGGTCATGCAGGCTCCAGTAGCTGCTTTGCTCTCTCTGCCCTGGTCCTCACAAATGTAACAAGTCTAGGAGAGGAAAAGAATATCCAGTGCAAAGAATTATAAAGAACAATACTTGCTATTATGCAAAATCAACTTTTAGGAGATTTAAACCATATTATAATTAATTGAACCACTCTGCGTTGTATTTAGATGGATTCATGCATTTTTGAGTCGTCTTAATTAGACGCCATTGCTTCGACAGTCACCGTGTCACCGATCTACGACCACTTATTTACATAATTTAATTTTCTTAAACTGTGACACATGTAGGATTCTTCAGCATCGCGTAGTCATTTAGGCACAAATGTAAAATAATCATTCATCAATCATAAAGGGGCAGTGGAAAACAGCCCGTTTTCAACCAAGAGGGAAGCGGACTTGATTTTTTATCAAGCTGTTTTTAGATCAATATCGCAACATCCAAAATGTAAGATGATCCATGGGTGTCGTAGATAGGAACAATATAGCAGACAAAAGCAAAATAGGCCTTCTTTAAGAATTATTTCATATCATACGATTAATAATTTAGTGAGTAATATTTGTAACTTTTTCTGAGCTTAGAAGCACCCTCTTAATTTATAAATTACAAAAACTTGATTGACCCCAACAAAAATTCAAAAATAGTTTAATTTACTTTTTTTTTAAAGCTATAATATACTAATATTGGCCAATAATGTGAATTGGTCATTACCTTATTGTAGCGGTCATGTGGCACTGACTGGAGCACAATGGGCTCCATAGTGGAAACATTTGCAAACTCCACTTCAGGTATGTAAAGAGCGCACACCACATGGGCCCAGCCTTCAAACACAAGGGGCAGACCATCAACTTTTCAGCACAAAAAGGGGAATAAATATCACCATAAAAAGCATTAAACAGGGTCTAGACATAGCATTAACATCCCAATCATGGTTTTGACACCACCACATACTGCACATAAATATCTTGAGTTCAACTTTTCAACCCTGGAGTCGTAAAACGCTTTAATTTGTAAATTGTAGTTAATCTACCTAAGTAGTTGTTTATTGAGGGCTAACACACACACACACAGCTGCTTGTCAGGGAAGACAAACTGGGGGCGGCGGAGTGACAGCAGGGCATGGCAAAGTGGCAAGAGAATTGACGACGCGCCGAGGAGGAGTCCGCTGAGGTGAACCGGAGGTCAGCTAGAGGTGGGAGCCAGGCCTGAGGTGTCTGTTTTTTCCCCCATAGCGGAAACAAAAACAGGCTTAAACTTACAGTTGAACCCGTGGCCTGCCTTTGACCTGGTGAACGGGACGGTGGGAGGAGGGCAGGGGGCGGGGCACAGGGGAGGGAGCCAGTGTGAAATGGGGGCATGTTGTTGTTTTGAAGGCCCTCCAAGAATCTGGAAGAGGCCTATAAAACAGGACTATAAAAGAGGCAAAGGCTTCCTACTCTAATCGAGCATTCACGCTCTTAACCCTACAAGCATCAGGCCTCCGATTACCTTCTCTTTGTATAAATGAGTCTAAACCGTTAACTCATATTTCCTCAACTGTAACCACAACAAAGATATGAAATACAGACTGTACAAAACGCTATACCGTATTATGAATCTGGAACAAAGACATCTTTATTGACAATTATACAACCACATCACACTATTCTGACAAATTAGAAACTCAACAAAAGGCCAATGTTTCAGATTTCTTGGCATGTAGTTTTCCATCACTAATCTTTAACCATACAAATGTAAGTGTGATTTTTAACTTGAAAGGCCTGGAAACATACCACAACGTTGCTGAAAATTGCTTAGGGCTTTTGACAGCATCTTGACAAGAATTTAGGGTGATGTATGTCAAACTAACATAGAAATTTATTCTTGGAGCTCAGAAGTATTTGGTGCACCAGTCACAATGGCATCTGCAAGCCAAATCAAGTCACACAATTCAATATTGACAGGTACATTTAAGGATTTCGTTTCAGTTAAAACTAGGCATAAGTACATCATATTTTTAAGCAGGACTGGGCAGTATGACAAAAAAAAAAAACAATTTTCGATTTCATTTTATATTGTCTAATTAAAAGCTTCCACAAATAGCTAATTTCCTGAACATAAACAATACAGACTTTTGTCATGTAGCACAAAAATTGTGAAATTTCTTCCTCCTAAAACTCAACTGTCAAGTAATTTGAACCTCTTGATTAAAAAACGAGCTGATCAGTGACAATTACAAATGTCTGAATCTCTATCTCAATTTTAATTTGATTCATTGCACAGCCCTAAGTTTAATTATTATCTAAAGTCTTCTCTGTAACTTTCAATCCATCTTATCACTACAAGTAGAAAATCCAAGATCAAATGCCCGTTTCAAACTAATCCCATCAATCTACTTTATTACTGTCCCACCTGAAATAACAAACACTACCACACAGATCAACAAGTGAAGGGAGAACTGCCATGAACTCTGGGTGCAGGGCAGAAAAGAGAAATGGGGATGGAGAGATGGGAAGCTAAAAAGGCAGGAGCGAGGGAGAGCGGGGTCATGGGAAGGCTAAAATAAAAGAGAAAGTAGTAAAACGGTGTGTGTTAGTCTTGTCCTGATGCCTCCCTGCAGGCCTGGACACAATCCCACAGCTGTGCTCCCCTCCACGCACACATACGCACAGAATATTTACAGTCTCCACCAAGCTGACCTCACGGTGAACCCTTAGAGACGACTCCTCACAGGCCACGCACTATACCCATCCCGGGACCGCCCCCTCATAAACATACACTCACACACACTCGTAAAACATGGGCCGCTCAGACCAGGACGGTACAGAGGCAGAGAGGAGACATAACTCTAGCCCGCGAGCTCACACCACTAAAACGTCCATGATGACAAAACAAGCCACAGTGTGTGAATGGGCGAGGGTGAGATACCTCCGTTGTCCGTCCTCTTGAGGGCTCCATCCTTGTGCGGACACAGCTCACATCTCTGCAGGTAGAGGGGCAGAAGTTAGAGCGGAGCTATGACAAATATGTCACAGCGGGAGACGAAGAAGGCAGGTTACGCTCTACTGGGCACAGAGCCAGAAACCTCTGCTCCATGCTGTATGCCACTGAGGACGTCGTTAGTCCTGCGGCAATGACTTTTTTATGGTGTGAACTTTCCTAAACTGCGCTGTTGCCCAATATACGTATTGCATTGTTAATGTGCAATGACATGAATCATTAAAGCTGTGACGCTGCTCCTCTTCTGTGTGCCAGTAAAGTTATGTCAGATGTGGTTGATTTGAATGTGTGCACAAACTAGTCAAAAAGAAAACGTCGTTGTTGTTGCTGCATGTTGTTTGGTCTGTGAGCTTCAAATGTTATTGGTAAGTAAACAATCAAAGAAATGCATACTAAAAGGCTCTTGTTGAACTACACTACTGAACCTTTAAGACATGATTATATGTTTCATTGAAGAAATTCAGACAAGCGTTCCACTCGAACCAATGAGAGCAGAAACATTATTTTAACTGCAACAGAAACACGAAGACCACAAAATCACATGTTTGGAAAGAATTCTGTTTGAAAAATATATCACGTTTTTATAATACCATGTCTAGTTGCTGGAGAAATGGTGGCTACAAAGTGTCCCACCATTATCGTGTGGTTTGGGACTGTCCGAGTGACAGCAATATTGGTCTGAGATCAATAGGGCAGTCCAAACTGTTTGCAGCAATGCTCTTCCACTGAACCTCAGAACTACTTGGCACTCAAAAATTATGACACAAAATGAACCAACGATCAAAGACAGGATTGACTTAGGAACAGACATTAGGAAAATTGAAAATAGGACAATCAGACTTCATTTTAAAATGCACAAATTTGTCACATGTTGGACAAGGTGGGACATTGATGTTGGACAGTATGTGTCGTAGTGTATGCCTTTATTGCCTTCGCTCTCTCTCTCTCTGCGTCGTGTTCTGTGTTCTTTTTTTTAATTTATCTAAAAACTGAAAAAAGTTTGTTTTTCCAAAAAACAATAAACATTCAGGTGGATGTTAGTTGTCTACATATCGGTTATAACACAGACAATTTTAATATTCCTGGGTTTAAAATTCACACATTATGCGTCTTTTTGCAATGAATTTTCTTCTCAGATCTGCAGCTGGCTTGCCCTGACATGACCGCTGCACATATACAATTTCTGACACCATTGGTCCGCACTAATGCAGCGTTCATGATAATCTTACAGAAAGCTTCAATCAGGATTAAAAACCATTTGGTGAAACTGGCACAAAGAGTGTCCAGAGCAGGAGGGAGTGGGGAGAGGCGCAGGCGATAGAAAGTGTTGCGAGTGCAGGCAGTTGTGAAAATCTGTGAAAGGCTGTGAAAACTGGCAGCGCTGTGTGTTTGACATGAATCCTCTGGTCACAATTCATTTGATACAGCAGCTTGTGCCAGCGCCGGACTGAAACGTGACACGATGAGATAATCAACAGAAGCTCGGGACAGCTTAAGTAATAGATTTGACTGTGGTTGTGTAATTAAGACAAAAAATCATGTGAGCTTTGGAATTCAATTGTTAAGACGCTAGACTTAAGAGCGAATAGTTAAGACTAGTGTCAGATATTTTAGACGTTGCAAGAGTTTCCTTTGAGGGTTGTGATCTAGTTTTGGTTCGTTTCTCTAATTTTGTGGTTAAATAACGTATTAGATGTGCAAATTTTTATGTCAGGCTATTTTTATGTCAGGCCATTCCATTTCCTTCCTGAAGGTCCAGATATAATTCTGAATGAATTTTCACCCAAAACAAAACTCAAGGATTATCAATATGAGACTTACTACTTTTCTAACATTTTCATTTTATCAAATTCCACTTCACATTATGCAACCCCTTCATAGGGATATTAGTTTAATAAACTACAACACATAATCTTGCATTCTGCCATTATAACTTCAACATATTATGGTGTCTTGTAATGTAATGTAAAGAAAAGAAGGGACATAAGTGATGTGTAGTGTGTATGACTCACCACACGAGCCGCTCTCTCCTGAGATTCACATTTCCTGCAGAACCACGGGCCGGTTGGCACCTGCACGATGCCATAGCACGCTGCAGACAAACAGTGTCATCAGCTCCACCAATGTTGACAAAAAAATAACAATTGTTTATGCATTACGTCAATAACAACAGTCAGATGAAATTTAACAATGTGTCAGGAATGTGCCCATAAATGTCTTATGTGAATGGACCATCAAAACAAAAGTGCAGAAATATTACTTCTGTTAGTTATATTTTTAGTCAGTCCTTGCTGTCATTTTTAATAGTTTTGATTATAGATGATATATTCGATAATCTACTTTTGTATATCTCCAGAATTGCAATAGCAATTTTTCAAATGATCTCTCACCTCTAATCTGACTGCTCTCAAAGTATAGCAACGTCCTTATGAAAGCACATCTTAGAGCTTCACAGAACCTCACACACCAAACACACCCTTAGCAAAGAAAAAAAACATTTGCATTCTTAACACTAATCTTACTGAAAAAACAATGAATGAACTTCAAAAGAAGTTGGCTTTCATGAAAAACTGCTGATGAGTAAATATCAAGTATTCTCTTTCTACTTAAAGCGGTATGCTCTAATCTGTGTCATTGTTTATTTGCTTGTGATGAGGGATCATTGTCACGATATAAAATTTTTGTGTTACGATTATTTAACGATTATTCACGCTTACTGAGACCTTAACAAAACAACAGTTATATAATTTTTTTTTTCATTTCCATAGTCTAACATTTTACTATTCCTCAAGTTTGACAAAATGAAAGTATTTATGACAAAAACGGGCAGATAAAAAACTACTTTTCATCATCTTGACATCTTGACTTTTAATAATATGAACTCAACACAATCAAACAATTAGTAGCTCCACTGCACAAAGCACAATGGGAGAACATTACCGTAACTGGAACTAAAAAAGAAAATGACTGCAGTTTAATTCTATTTGGGTGAATCAAGAGACCAAACCTGTATGTACTGTCTAATGTAGTGTAATGTAGTGTCTAATATTAAGGGCGACCATCTCTTCATTTCTATGGTCTATGAGATTAAATGTTGTAATAACACAGTTTTAATACAATTATAAATAATCAATTTTAATGTGTTCCATTTTGATTGATAGAAATGATTAGCAATCTGCTAATGTAATGACCTGATTTTAGTGATGGGAGCAAGGCTGAGACTTTAAGTTGCAGCTCAAGCAGCACTCCGTAAATAGCCTACCTCTTCACATTTTCAGATTATGTCTGATCTGACCAGAGCTCATAATCCACTGGTTATAATCCACATTTCAGAGAACAAAATATCCTCAGGTTACTGAGTTCAAATAAAGCAACTCCAAACCAAATTAGAAAGTGTCCATTTAGCAAGTTATGCTTGAGTGTTTATCAATTGTTACTACAATGGTTCTTGACAAAGAGCCCACATTTTGGAACTTGTGGGCACACTTGCAAAGATGTGTCTGCGCGAGATTTTCAAAGTGATGAAAACCACTGCTCCCTGTTACACCGATATCGCGGGCACAGTTCGGATGACGTGGAAGTGGGCGGAAAGAATCTGCCAGAAGTCTTTTTTTCCAGAATTCGCAGCGGTCTGGAGCGGTTTTCAAGTAATTCAGTGTTCTCGCGCAAATCCACTGTCGAATATCCATGTGTAATTTTTTGTGGCTGTTGTCCTGTGCAGTGAATGCCTCTCCTTGTCTGATCGAACTGTACTGTTAAATTCAGCAGGAATACAACTACACACGGACTTGTCCAGATGTGTTATTGGGATCTTTGACATTAAAATCAAGACACTTCTAAATTATAGTTCCAGATTTTCATACATTTTGAAAAATTGGCCAAGGCCACTTATTTGGTTTTCCTGGCATCTGGGTTTTAAATAGAACCATATTTGACCTCTCACCAATTAATGTTTTAACACAAAAGCCAGACAAAGACAGACAAATCTAAAAGATATATGAATGTAAGATACAATATATTGGGATATGGAAAGGTATTAGGAGGACTAACTATTCTAAATGGCCAAAGATAATTCGATTTAAAGGGACATGGTCACTTTTGGAAGTATCTTCAAATTCATGGAGATATTTCTGCAACTACCCTCATTGCCCAGAAAAGTGGCAAAAATTGTATAATGCCCACGGGTTAAAAGCAACATTAGTAAGTCTCAAAACTATATCAGAAAGAAATCTAAATTTGAAGATGGTAAATAGGGCTAAAATTCTTGCAAATAACGTGAGTTTGACATGAGCCCAGGTTTAATATTCAATACATTAAATAGGGTTTTAAACCTCATCAAGGCTCCATAAAATGGGGAAGGCAGAAATGGTCTATGTTGGAAATGTTGTGATACATGCACGTTTACACAGGATTTTCAAACACATAAAAACACGGGAATTCTGTGTTTGAGTTATAACTGCACAGGGTAAGAAACAGACAGGAAAAAATATTAGACATCTTTGAACATTTTAGATCAGCAGTGATGACAAACTCCAATCCATCCACTACGGACTACCACGTATTGTTTCTTTTATTTTTTGGTCCACTACTTTAAAGTGAAAGTAAAAACTACAAACAGGCCTTAACCATTTTCACTAGTGGCACTGGTGAGACCCATTTTTGAATTTAGTCACATATGACTTGCACATACTATCTGCACAGACAAATAATGTATCAGAACATAGGTGCCATCATGGCAATCATGATGCACTAATGCCATGACAATGCAACTGCCCCTTTAATTATAATAAAGCACAAATGAAGCATGTGCCGCAATGTTCATCCATTGACCAACACAAGTCAAAGAGTTAATCCCATCACAGCGGCTTTGAGGTCCGCTCTCTCCGCCTTCACCACGCATGATGCGGAGCCTTCGGACCTCGCACCTTCGCTCCGCCTCACTGTCTCTCTCTTTCCCTCACTCGCCTTCCTCCGTTGCAATTTTGCCGCAAACTCCCCATCATAATTTCAGCCTTTAAAAAAAAATAAAATAGATAGATAGATGTAACCACTTGCAAGTGGTTAGAAGTGTTTGGAAAGCACTGCAGAATGGGTGGGAGGTTGGAAGTGTGACTAAAAAGATAAGACACGGTATAAGCCACAACTCCACCCTCTGCGCTGCGCATCTGTGGATCAGACATGTAACTTTTTCTAAATGCCTTTTTTTTACTCGCGCAGATACAACTGGCAGCTTTTTTTTTTTTATCATCGCATTTGCGACCGTCTTTCTCGCAGTCTAGAGCCCTGACAAGTATGCACCTGTAGGCAGACTTCAGCTGCTCTATTTGTACAGAGCCACACCCACTTTTCCCACCTGGAGGAGACGCTTCCAGGGTGCCAGTGGGTCGGCTGTTTGTCCAAAGAGGCTCCTGGTGCAGATGCGCTTTTCATAAAGCTCCGTGAACTCCACCATTTGCTTCAGGTGTATAAAAACATACCTGGAGTTGCAATTAGATTGATTCACAGTATTTTGAGGAATACTGATTAGAAAATCCTCTCCGACCATGAAAAACACTCCCTACTGAACTCCCTCAATAGATGACATTTTTACGATTTTAGACAACCAAGAATCAAGACATTCAAGAATCTTCTGCTGTTTTCAGTCCTTAAATCATTGCCAGACTCGTTCTGAGCATTTCGGCCATCTAAACACGATCACTGTAACTGCTAGATTAACTCGCGCACTTCACAAAGGCTCGAATAATAACATGTTTATGCTTGTGTATGTACTATGCAGCCAGTAGATGGTGCCTTAACTCGGAAAGTGCCGGGGCAAACAAAACCAGTTCATATTGTTTTATAATTTTTTTTTTTAGTTCTAAAACATGAGATGCCAAACTTAAGGTACTCAAAGGATGTTTAAAGGCTAATAACATTTTTTTTTAATCCATAATATTTTTCCTTTAAGATCAGTAACAAATGAATATGCACCCTGATACCAAAAGTATGTTGTAACTGTAACTGAGTCTGATCATTTCATGTTTGAATTTATCTCTAAAATTGTAGAACTAAAGGATGCCTGTACCATGCATTTGCTCACTGTAGGATACAATGAAAAGTAGATCATTGGATTGAATATGAAGTGTCTACATAGCCAATGTTTCTGCCAGAGCAACAGGCTGCCAAGTGGAGCCAATTTATAGCTTTTCTGAGCCTATGTGAACTGAACTACAATAAAATGTGAATATGGAGACAGACATGTCTCCACATATGAATATGTGGAGCAGTTTGCACAGGCCTACACTTCAACTCAAAGAACTGTCCATGTGCCCCATGCAACTGCAACACTAAAAAAAATGTAGTGTCCAAATCTCTATATGCTATCCGCTCGTATTTAACAATGTAAAGATTGTCCAAGAAGTCCAAAACTCTGTTGGTTGCCAAATGCTGTCTCGACACTCACATGTATACTATTGCACCACTATTAGTTAAGCCCGGTCGATTCAATCAATCAGCCAATTATATTAGCTGAATTTTGAGTCTCGTAAGACATAATTTATTGAAGCAGATACAGGAGTAAATTTAGATGCTCGCTTCTGCTCATTTGTTTTCTCACTCTTTCTCTCCGTATCCTTCCCCTTCTCACTCAGAGCTGCAGAACTAGACAGGTAGCTGCTACATGTGCATTTCTCTCGACTAGATCTGTCCAGTGTTCACCATGACTGCATTGCATTCAGGATTTGTCTTGGACTTTATTTTGTTCAAGATTGAGTTTTCAGGCAAAGGCATTCACACACAGCATTGAGACATTCTGTTTCCTTCTTTCAAAAGAAACTAACTTGATGCTGAGTCCGTGTGCACGGGAGAGCATGTGGGCTGTAGTTTCTTTAATACGTTTGTCAAGGAGCTTGAAATTATTCCAGATATTTTTAAATTATTTTCTTTTCTAGGATTGAGTCATCCACAGTTACTTGAAATATATCAGCAGTTATATTCACCTAATTCCGCCCCGTCCACTTTTGTCTCTTTTTTTGCCACAGATCCACACTCCTGTAGTAAGCGCATTTCCGGTTTGACGAGAACACCGTTCATGCAAATGGTGAACGAGGGAAAAGTCTTGCAGCTAAAATATTGTATAAAGTAGATTGATTTGTGTAAAATGTTTAATGTACAGGACCAACAACAAGCCAACAATGCACCGATTTCCTGGGAGGACTGAAAACATCGTTTTAGTCCGTGTAGAACGTATTTTCTGTTGAGCTCGTCTGCCCCGTGTAAACTAATACAACGGAAAAAAGATGGCAGCGCCCATGGAAACTTCCAGAATATGGTGAATATCATGTACTGCAAAGGTGCACAGAGCAAGTTTTCTGGTGACGGTTCCAAAACTTGTCGACTCTCCATAGAAATTTTATTTCTTTGCAAGAAATGTTCCACAGTATGGTATAAAACCTTTTCCATTTTGCATGGAGACAAGCAGGTGGCCCCACCAGGTTAAGTATTTCTTTGTATTTGTTTTTTGCAAATAAATGCATAATTGAATACTATGGAACATTCCAGGGAAAGCAATAACAGATCCATGAGAAAAGTGGCACCCGTCCATCAGAAAACTTACATAGTGCACCCATCTGTACATCAAAAGAAGGATCTATTGTATATGAATAAATATAGAACAAAAAAAAAAGATATCTGTTGAGTTGTAGTCAACATATGAATTGTTTATTTACTAGATCCTGTAGAAGATTCAAAACTCTTTGAAGAAATCTCAATGCAGAAAGTGGATTATGGTTAACTGATAGTAATAAGATATAGTTATGCATAATACAAACATTAAATTATTTATTTATTTCAGACCCCACGCTAGTCCATAATTAAAAGAAGACAGGACACAAAAAAAGCGCAATACTCAAATTATTTCATACAGTTCAATTAATGATTATGGTCTTTCCGCCCAGAGAAGTGTAGGGTCATTATATTGAACCATAATTTAAAAACTTTCACTTTTATTGTATGGTTTAAACATATAATAATACTTGTTTTAGGTTTATAATGTAGCTTTAGAACGAATGGTAGAAGATTAAACCTTCCTGGCTTAAAGTCGATGATTATTGTTTGATTAATTGTCCCTAGTGAATGATAGTGAGAGTGAATGGTTGTCTGTCCTTGTCTCTGTCTCTCTGTGTTAGCCCTGCGACGAGTTGGCCACTGTCCAGGGTGTACCCTGCCTAAGGCCCAAAGTCACTGGGATAGGCTCCAGTCACCCGCGAACCCTAACGGGAATAAGCGGTAGAAAATGAATGAATGAATAATTGTTCAAGTCTATACAGGTTCTTATGATTTGGTAATTATGACTTCATTTGCTGGGTTAGAACCTGTGTTAAATACATTTGTGTTTTACATTTGTGAAGTTTCAGTTTCCAAAGAAATTTTGAAAAATAAAAGTTTAAAATTCCAAGAAGTACTGCTGAATTCTAAAACAGAATCCCTTTGCCTATGTCATCAAAAAGCGAAGGGTCACTGAAACTACAAAGACAATTTACACACAGAGGACAGTCATTCAACAAAATAAAGTTGTTATCAGGTATCATTAATTGTCAAATCATAACTATGGATTTGGATTTGGGCCCTAGTTTACAGTATGGTTGCTAGGTAACAGTTACAGAATTACCACTACCTATGTAATATTCGCTGCCCATGTCCAACAAGGAATTAACATTATAAACGTTACGAAAACTGTCAAGTCAAGGAAAAATACACAAAATGTTTGGTAAAATCTGAAATATAATCATGTTCACTTCGTTTAGTGAAGTGTGTAGTTTAACCGGTCATACAGACTTTAAAGTTAGCATATGAATAAAAAGCAGACATTTAGGTCTTGCTCTTTTTTTGTATGTTATTCGATGCTAGCGCTGGGAAATTAAATTTACAAATAAGTGTCAATTCCATAAAATGACAGCATATACAAAGTAGGTCAGGAGGTCAAAAATTCTGCTTTGGTTGATATTTATATTGTATTTTCTACATCTTTGTAAAATGTTATGTAAAACGTACACACACATGTATGTATGTGTGTGTGTGTAAATATATATATAATGTGCGATAAATTGCGAACTGTACTCTCGTGTTGGTTGGTCATCTTTGTCCACAGGAGGCAGGGGCATTGGTACACTTTTATTTATAAGGTCATGCTTGGTCTGCTTCCCTCCTACATCGGTGATTTACTAACGAGGAGAAGTGTTGATTCTTTTTCTTTGCGTTCAAATGAACTGTTGCTCTGTGTTCCATATGTCCGCACAGAACTGGGAAAAAGATCTTTTTCTCACGCTGCTCCCACTTCATGGAACACACTGCAAAAAAGCTGGAAGCTCCCTGAACTTATCTCTTTAAATGATTTCAAAGCCAGACTGAGAGCACTTGAGGTCAACTCGTTTAATTGTAACTGTTTTATATAATTGTATGTAATTTTATTTGTTGTCTATGTCTGTAACTTTTTGCTGCCTCTTGGCCAGGACTCCCTTGTAAAAGAGGTTTTTAATCTCAATGGGACTTTCCTGGTTAAATAAAGGTTAAATAAAATTTTAAATTATATAAAAAGTCATATTGCACGTGTGAAAAATATTGCACGTGTGAAAAGTCGTTAATAGTTACCAAATCAACGATTATAGACTCAAACACAGCTGTGACATGTGTTTGTTTGGAGACGGCATGTGTGCAGCAAGTGACACATAACTGCAGTTTTTAAACACAGACACCATGACATTACTGTCACTACATCTGTCACTGCTGTCAACGCTATAGCTATGATCTTATTTCTTGAAACTTGAACTTGTATGTCACTTATGCGGTGCATTATTTGTCCTGAAATGATGGCTGACATAAAAATGTGCATGCTCCTTGTTTTGAACAATACAAAGATGCAGAGTTGTTTCAAATCTGGATTGAGCATTAGATCTAAAAGGACAAATGCAGCAGAACTCTGACCCCAGCCTGGGGGCAGAGGCAGCACACAGCTCCATAACCTTGCACCAACACAGGGCTAGTAGCCTCTGAGCTAACAGCTAAGCCGAGCCGAGCTAACACACAAACATTCTTACCTTGGTGCACAGCGACGTTGCAGCCGTGTCCGTCACAATAAACTAAAGGGTTTTCCGCCCAGCCCCTCTCGTCTGAGCATACACAGCACCCGCCTATCATCTCCTTCATGTTATTCGTCAAGAAGTCGTCGTCCGCCGCCAGACAACGCTCGCTTGAGACCATCTACGAAGAAAGCGGACATGCGGAGGATTTCGATATAAAGATAACCCAAAACCTTGAATGAAGACGGTCGTCTTTCCGATGCTACGCCGTATTAAGTCCCACGCGGTCGAAGTGTCATCTTTTAACCGTGTTTACATCCCATCCAATACAATATTTTTACCAAAACATCCACTTCACTGCGCTACGACGGGTAGGAGAGGGGGACGTCGTAGAGAACAGGAAATACGTAATGACGTATAGCGCGTTGTGTACGTGCATCCTCCCAGGAAGTACAAGGCAAATGTGATTGGTATGTTGCATTTCATCTTGATACCATATGGCTGGGGTAACAAAACAAATGCTGCAAAAAGTGAGAGTACATGTGCCCTTAACACATGTTTTGTTTCACAGGCCAGCCAGCCAAGTCTTACTAACAAGAAACATGCTCAAATGTCCAGTCTTACTGAAATGCAGGTATATCTACTATAAATATGTTTTTAAAACCTGCATGGTTCTTATGTTTCCACAACGTTTTTAGCCTAAAATGCTATATAATTATATAAAAGTCGCAAAGATGTCTTCACAGAGCTGTTGCAACAAGTGAAGATCATGTTATACTAATCAAAACATTCATCAGGAAATAAAGGCAACTGTGTGGGCCTAGTGTTGTTTGGTACACTTTAGTTAATAGGCTACAACTGTATCTTACTATATATAACAATTTTAAGGAACATAGTAGTGTAGTGTATTACTGTGAAGACATTCGTAATATGCTAAATTACTATTACTGGCAAAATGCTAGGTTAATTACACACAATGCTTGGAAAGAGATGTCTTGACACAGCTTAAACAAGGAGCACGTTGAATCTGCTAAAGGTAAAAACCCATAGACATTACTTATGCTGTCGGGTAACACCTCAGAGGCAGAGATAAGCGGCTTGTAGCAGCATTGTGGAGATGTTACCCATTTCTATTATTGGTGTTATGTCATTTGAAATGGTTTAAACAACTAATTGTTGTTAAATGACTTTAATGAAACATAGAAGCGCATATTGTATTCATTTATAGAATTTATAGAACAAGTAACTTAACTTGCAACTATTTACTTTTTCAAAGTAGTTTCCGCAACACCGATAACAGATGCAGACCAATAGAAGCCAACTTTGAGTCGAAATGTTCAGTAGGCAAAAAGTGTAGACTGTAACAAGACCTATATTTCCAGAATATAGGGGAGATACTGAACACAGTGGACCTGTCAATACTGTTGTTGTTTCCAAGGATGCTCCCGAGTGCACACACATGCTATTCCAAGCACTCAGCTGCTGCTTGCATCACCGATTCGTCTGTGCAAGCTCCCGCTCTTGGTTTCCAGAGAAACGTAATGACTTGCCAATAATGCGCAAGAGCACACGAGCGTCCTCCGTGTAATATGGTGAGCGAGAGGTCCCTCGGAGTGCCTGCCCATTGTTTGCTTTAATTTCAAATTGCTCAAATGCAGCATTCGACACTGGGCACTGCACTAAAAGGGGGTGTGGGGGATGGGAAGCTGAAAAGGGAAAAAAGTGAATCGTGTGTGGCAGGGGAAAACCTATTAGAGCTGAAGAGAACAAAGGGAGGCGAAGGAGGGGGCCCTGGTTCTGTATGGGCCTACGAAGCTACTGACACATTGAAAATGGCAAATAATTTTTTTAACTTGCACTTGATTAAGTCCAAGTCTGCACGAAGCATGTAGCTTGGCCGATATGCTTCCTCAGGTTCTTCACAGCGTTTTCAAGAAGGGAAAATTGTAGAACTGACCAACAATGATGACCTCAAGTATCTATCCTACTACCTATCTATTTTTACATAATTTTAGGCAGTTTGTGATTATAACCAAATCCTTTTAGACACTAGTCTACAGCCAATTAAGGTCTACAGTCTATGACACTGGGCTGCAACTAACGACTATTGTAGTCGTCAGTAATTCATTTTTAAATAGCTCAAACTTATTTCTGTTGTAACTGAAGACTTTTTAAAATACACTTTTAACCAAATAAAGGTTGAAATGTTATTATTATTATTATATTGATGATAATCTGATTTTTATTTTTTTTTCTTCAAAATTTCAAGTACGACTACAGTTATTGTTATATAGGGAATTAGTCATAATTAGTCATTACAGCTGTTGATTAGACATTCATCAAGATGGTTGTTGTTGGTGTAGGATAAAGGAATCAGAATAATAAAAAAATATTTGATTATGGTCAGTGAACAAAATTACCAAATATATATATTATTTTGCAATAGCCAATGAAACATAATATAGGCAATACACTTGCCTGGATAGCCTACTCTTAATTTTACTATAGGCCAATGCTATTTCTAAATGTTTAAGTTTAAGCTTAAGTTTGTAAGTGAAGGTTTTCCCTAATGGTACATGAACTGAAGTTTGTCTCCCCTTTATTTCTGCAAACACAAATTGGAATTGTAAAGTTTTCTACTTTAAATACTATGGAGCTGTTATTAGGATTTTACACAAAATAGCCATAATTCCTCTGCTGAAATGTGACAATGGCCAAGAATAATATTTAGAGTGTAGGTCACATGCTGCTCAATATAGCCAGTTAAAATGATTATGAATGGCTTCTTGCAATTAGGGTCAACTTGATATTTAACAGATAAAATGCTTGTGAGATCATCTGCGTTCCTATCTGTATCGTTAGATAGACTGTGTTGGGAAGATCACTTTGAAAATGTTTTTAGTTATACGGAATGCTGCCTACCTGCAATAAAATCTATTTTGTAGCATGTTCTGTTACTTGGTCTAATCAGAGTACTGTATTCTGAATACTAAGAATACTTCCACATTGAGTTGCATCATAGTGTAAAAACACGACATAAAATTAAAGCTGCTTTTGTCAACTCGTTTCACCGTTTGTTATGTTAAGATAAGCGAAGTAAGATCAGAGAAGGAAAACTGCACATGCACTCACTATAAGAATTCTATTTTTCCCCCTGTGTCCGAGGAGTTTCAAGCCCACATTGCGTGAACAAATGCGTGATGGATCCTCCGATTTGAGAAAAGCGACTGTTTGCTGAATACCACCAAATAACTAGGAACTGTAGTTAGGCCGACAATAAATTAATATTCGAAATAGTACATATTTTCAGGACTTGTTACATAGACCGTAAGGTCTTTGTTCAGTTACTTCCCAACACTGATGATAAGGTGACTATAGAGAGTGGCAAAGAAAAAACACTTTTATGCACTTGTTTTATTTGTTGTTTTCTTTTATTTATTTTTTGGTAATATGAATGGACATTGGGCTTTCTGTTTTCATCACGTTCACTTGCATCACTTGCATTTACCATTGGTTGCCTATTTAGTGAGTAAAGTCCCAGAAAAAAAATATCAACAGTCCCAACACGATGGGGTCAAAGGTGAAGAGAGCCCTCCCCCTACCCACTGTCCGCACACACTTCAGGCTCGAATTGCAAAGAATCGCACCCGGGGTGGTGGGGGTGGAGAGGAATTCATTGTTTTGGCATGAAGCAGTGCGTTTGTGTCATAAAAGTCTATGCTCTTACAAGTGCTTGTGCCTTCTTGACCGAGTGTCTCCATAAAACTCACAGTAAAACAAACGAAAACAGCCACGGGACCCTAGCTGTCAAGATGGCCAAGTTTAGTGCACGTTGCGTGGTCCTGCAACGTGGTTGAACTTCGGTATAAGCAGAGGTGGGCATTAAAGTCACCTTTGTCCGACACACGTGTCTAAACAGGTCTGATGTAGCCTACTTGGTGTTTGAAGTTTGCGCGTCTGTATCTGTAGTGAATAGAAAATCCTAGATAGTCTATCTATGCAGTCCTGTAAAATAGTGCATCATCCAAAATCCACACGCGTTCAAGATTCATTGCGAATCAAAATGGGAAACGTTGTTTTTACTCAGCACGCCTATATGCGCTGCCCAAATAAGTAAGAAAATAAACTCAAGAACTATACTGAATAGGTCTATTGTTTCATGCAAATGGCCACACATGAATACTTTAGGTATGAGCCTTTTTCGCGGTGCACCTTGGACAGCGCGGTGTGCTGGGGAAACTTCCCCGTGCCTGGTGCGTCTCTCGCGGCAGCTCGCACAGATCTCCTCCCCTCTCAGTCCCGGACCACATGCAGATACAGCAAGTGGCTTGAAGAGTGGCATCTGGCACCACAAATCTGCATGACAATAAGTCCATTTTCTAATAAGGAATACAACTTGAAAATATAACCCACAAATAGCCTACATTATGAGTCTATTGATTTATTCTCACGGTGTTATAGGCAGGCTTCGATGCTCATTGTTTTGTTTTTTTATTTTGTTTTTTAGGTGCACATTAGGCCACAATTTATACGCTTAATGTGAGAGCCTCAAATGATCCTTAAGTCAACACAGACCAATTAACATTTGAACTGCATGTGGGGAGAGTAGGCCTATAGACTAATTTCCTTAAATTAGAATACGTGCTTGAATAATATATATATATATATATATATTATATATATATATATATATATAATATATATATATATATATATATATATATATATATATATATATATATATATATATATATATATATATATATATATATATATATATATATATATAAACAAAACAAAACAAAACAAAACAAAACAAAACAAAAAACAAAACAAACAGCTGTAAACACCCAGTCCACACAATCCTCGCCCACTACGGCCGAGAACATGATGCAACTTGGTTTATTGTGTGTGAGGAAAGCCGTGGCTAAAACAATGCAACACAGGAGGTGAAATAGATAAGTCCGGTTCCTGGAGAGGCGTGCCGAAGTCGGATGTGGGATGACAGAAGCCTCGATGTCTGCCTCAGCTGTATCTCTCGAGCCGGGCACGCTGCACCTTGGCGCTGGGATCATGTTCTTCCCCCGGGGACCCGTACCTCAACAAATTGCCCCTCCTCTCCTTCACTCCAGTGTGCTGCCTCTGCGAAAATCTGCCTGTTTCACACTGGCGCACGAGGAGTCGAGATCCGAGTTTAGCTTAACTAGATCCTAAGAAAATAACTTGAGGTGACTGTGGCAAACAAAGTGTGCAGGACTGCGTCTTCTTTGAGTTTGGGCAATGACGTTAGGTTTAGGCCTACCTAAGTTTTAGGAAGGTTTTAAATGTACAGAGGGGCGTGTACAATATTGGCTACTGATACACACAAGGCAGCCGTGACCAGTCTGAATAAAGCCTACCTGACTGCGTAAAGGCATTGGCTATTTAGAACATGTTTTGCCAAAATAAACAGAACAATGTAAGTGAAGTAGCCTTTACTTGTGTGTGCCCGTTGCGCTTTGTTCCCCAAAATAAGATTTACTCTTGCAGAAAACAAGATGACATTTCAACACTGATGTAGCATCATGGCAAAACATGATATTTTTCTAAAAATAAATAAATAAATAATGGGACCTTGTGAAATAATGGACAAGTATTCTAAGGATGAGCATGCCCAGTCTTGGCCCCATGCGCGCATGCAGCTCTGGCTTGGAACGGGCCACATGGGATTCACGTGTTTTAGAGATAACAAAGACTGAACGTAAGGCACGAGGAAATATGGCTCAGGGGCCACACAATAGTCAACGAGGCTGCCTCCATAGGCCTGAGGTATTTCAGACAATTAGCCTCAAATATTCACTTTAAATGGTACATTGACACAACACACTCTCTGTGCGCAATGCTGCACATCTGACAGTGCGCGTGTGTTGCCCATTGCGGGATGCTCGTGACAATAGAGTGGGTAGAGGGACCATACTCATTTTCACATAATATGTGAGCCTAAAATAAGAAAACAGCCCCGACGCTTAGAAACTACAGACCCATACTGCATGTAAAAAGGAAACCCAAAAGTGCTCACTGCCACTAAATGATCGTGAAAATAGCCTACAGTAATGTATGGCCTTTAAATTGGACTAAAATGCTAATTATTGTCAGACATAATCACCCTAAAATCTCGAGTGATCGCCTATAAGTGTAGCTCAAATGCGTGTATTGTGTAGGAATAGTAGTCTTGTTCTTTCAGTCCACTGTCAATTGTTTTACTAAAGGGTCAGGCAAAGGCTGAATACTGCCAAATAACGCTACATTTAGGTAAGGTTGAGTCTTTTTCCCCCCAGACATCCAATAGCACTTTTTTTTTTCTTTACAAAAATGCATTAGTGTCGACGTTTGCCTTGTGTTGTGAAAGACTGGTCAGTGTGAATCAACAATCTAAGTAGGTCATATCTAATGAGAGCGGAAGAAAACACGGTAAATTGTACAGTAGTTGGAGCTGAATACTACACCATTCATAATTTGTATTTATTTACTATTGAACGGAAACGAATATAAAATGTAATAATCGATTGTGCAGTAATTTAGTATTTTTATATATATATATATATATATATATATATATATATATATATATATATATATATATATATATATATATATATATATATATTAAATTACTGCACAATCGATTATTACATTTTATGTGCGTGTGTGGTAAAAATGTTTGTGCATCTTTTTAATTATTGTGTTATTTACCATAACAAAGAGAGCCAAATATTAAATATTGTAATGCTGTTGTGTGGGAAGAGGTGAAGATGTGATATCCATTTTTGTTGCATCACCTGTCAGCGGCGTCCAATGGGCGTCCTCACCGCAGGAATTAATTGATGAAGGTGTCTCCACACTCGTGCACCTCCCTCTCTGTCATTTTATTTGTGGCTCGAACAGCAGCAGGAATAGCAGCTGCATTTTAGCTCTTCTTCTGCTTCTCTCTCTCTCTCGCTCTCTCTTTCTCTGCCTCTCCCTCCCTCCACCTCACAGCCCCTCTCTCTCCTCTCGCTAGTTCATCTCTGTGACTGAAGCTGTGGTACACCTATAGCAGTAGTCCTGCTGCCGTCCAGAGAAGCGGGCACAACAGCACCAGGTAGAGACAGCACCCCCAGCCTGGGTTACGCGGCCGTCAGCATTCCTCAACCATGCCGGACCGCGGCAGGAGGCGCATGGTTGCTGTCGGCTCATTAGACGCCGGTTGCTCCATTTAACTCTGCATGTCAAAGTTTGCAGTTTCATGACACAGCAGCGGCAGAGTATGGACTTAAAGGTACGAGGAGGATGCAATTCAAAGGGCTTTTCAAGCTGAAAAGAGCGGACATGGATTAACAGTGAATAAACTCAAGATGGGAGACTTGGAATGTGGCTTTGAGGAAATGCAAGGAGTCAGGTTGGGATACCTGCTCATCAAAGGCAAGCAAATGTTTGCTTTGTCTCAGGTCTTCACCGACCTTCTGAAGAACATTCCTCGGACCACGGTGCACAAGCGCATGGATCACCTGAAGGTGAAAAAGCACCACTGCGACCTAGAGGAGCTCAGGAAGCTCAAAGCAATAAACTCTATAGCTTTTCATGCAGCTAAATGCACACTTATCTCGCGCGAGGATGTGGAGGCTTTGTATATCTCCTGCAAAACGGAGCGCGTGTTAAAGTCCAACAAAAGGAAAGCGAAAGTGGCATGTGCCCCCGAACCCAAGGAGGCACCCTCGGATCTCCTTCGTGCAGACGCCGAACTGTGGAAGCAAAAAGTTTGGTTTAGTTTGCACGGAGTCCCGGAGACGGTCGCGCGTCACAACAAATCCGGCAGAAGGAAAGAGCGCAATGACTCCAAACTACCTCAATTTTACCACAAATCCACGGTGCGCGAACAGCGTTTGGTTGCTCGGTCTAGTCATAAACACTTCAAAAACTATGAAAATAATAAAATTACAGGGAATCGCTTTACTTCGAACCAAAGGCATGGGTTTTTCCGGAGCTCTATGAACCGGCAGTCGGTTTTGTTTCAGTCCGCCATAGCGACTCAGACCAAGCTACACTCGCGCTCAGCCGGCGACCTACTTCACAAAAGGAAGAGGAGGCGCGAGGGGGGCGGCGGCAGAGACAGCGCGAGACAACACTCGTGGAGCAGAAGCAAACAGGCGCACCACGTATCCCCGGTGCTTTTCCTTCATCCCAAATCTTCTGGGTCTTCGTTTGGTAGTTTTCACCTTAGTCCAGAGTTTTACTTTGACCCCAGACTTCAACATTATCACCATGATCCTCATGGGAGTTTTCCAGAGAGCTATACCAGCGACACTGAGTCAAGCATTTGCTCGGACCGGGACAACCAGGACTCCGACTTTGGCTCCGGCCTCTCTAGCACCAGCAGCTCCGACGAGGAAGAGGAGGACGAAGAGGAGTCTGAAAGTTCAGAGGTCACCACCGATGAGGAGGACAGTTCGTCTCAGTCTGACTCCAGCTCCGTCTCCAGCAGGGTCTCTGTTCAGAGTATTCGGTTCAGACGGGCCCGTGTCGGATCTTTACCCAAAACTCTCCACAAAGCGCCTTTGGTTCTCCAGCCAACATTTCACTACAACAACCAGGACAAACAGCACAAGTCGGACCTCGTTCGTCCTACACAAAGTGACTTAAAAGGTAGTGAGGCTAAAAAAGAGTTTGGACCTTTACAACCACCAAAATTCAATCCACTTGTTCGGGGTAACAGTTTATTCACAGAATCCAAACCGGAGAAGGCGTCTGATCCCATCAGAACAGTTGATCACCAGTTGGGGCTAAACCAGAGCAATTTATTTCGAGGCTTGGTTCAAACACAAGGGCTTGTCTCCAAATATTCACCAGGACTCTGTGCACAAAGCGACTATGACAAGATACCCAAATGTAACGATGACAAAGTCGAAGACTTAAAAGCACCCAGCGTTAAAGTGTCAGTTAGTCCACTGAAGAAAATCAAAACAGAAGCTGAGGAGCTTTTGGTGACGACTGCCCCCCACTCACACAGCGACAGGACAAGTACACCCCCCTTTAACATCCACAATGTGAAAATTAAAGAGGAAAGTTGTGATGACTATGAGTACCAAGACGCGGAATTAGGATGTAAACGCGATATAACAGATTTGCAAGTTTTTAAACACGTAACTGAAGAGAGTTCTGATGTAGCCCCCACGTCCCCATGTGGCCCCCAGGAATGTAGAAGCACCCAGGACACGGTAGAGGAGGGGGGGCGCTTCAGGACTAGAAACTGTAAAACTGTGGCGCTTAAGAGACCTATAATACCCAGAACAAAACAGAGCAGGCCCAAAAGTACTCCTTGCTCTTCAATGTCATCATCTTCATCTTCTCGTTCTGAGGATACACAGATGCTGGATTTACCGAGCAGGCGTAAACGCAGCACCACATACACTGTAGTAGCATCTCCAGCAAAAACGCCTTTCCGTTTAATGGCAAATTTCCCATCCACGCCGTCTTTGGTTGTTGGCAGCGACGGGGATTTGTGTCCTGCTTACTCCCTGAACTCGCTGAGGGGCCTCCCCGGGCCTCCCCCTCAGTCCCACCCCGTGTGGAAGTGGCAGCCTGGCGGACACATTTTCCCTCCCCCACACGCTCAGAGAACGAGGAAATAGTCTAAAACAAAGCCTGAACCAAGGCTAAACCCGCCAGGTCGTAGCTCCTGTCTGTGCGCCATGGACTGTTCTTAACCGTTTAATTCATGTTTATTCTATTATTTTTGTTGCTGTGAATGGATTTACATTCCACGTTTGACAAAAGTTTTGTTTTGGGAAATTGGAGTTTCAGAAAGCGCGCGGACGACTGTGACACACCGCTCATGGATTTCTGATTACAACCATAGAACTTCTTAAAATGCTACCAATCCTAAGCAATATGTTTGTATGTATTTCTGTTATATTGTATTTACTTGACATGGCTTTTAAATGCTTGACCTGGGGGATTGTATGCTACCACTGCCAGATTTCACTGATGTGCTTTGTCTAAGAAGGGAAGAGGGTTTCTGGTACAATATTATTTCAAAAAGAAGGTTGTTTCCTTATTTCCACTTTCCGAATTTTGTTTTTCAAATGCCTATATGGCTGTCATTTTGGTTGAACTGCGTAAAGGGTTAAACCATGTGCTATACGATTGAAGTCGGAATGTCTGTGTGCTCAAAGGCTTTACGTAGCCTACATTTTTCTAGAGGTTGTAGGATTTATTTTTGTGCCTCTAATCTCGCGGTTGTACTTTTCCATGCAGTATTTTCAGGTTTAGGATACCACTGAACATATATGCCAGCCTTATGTATAGACAATCAAAAATAATAATCCTTACAACACGCTCGCTTTCACCTCAGACGACAATAATTTCCCCGGTTTTATGCCACTTTTGCGCACCGAGAACACGCGTAAAAACGTGCCATGATACGTCTGCGCTAGGCCTACACTAACTACTACTACTACTAACAGGATTGGTAGCATGTAACATTGAGAAATCAGAGCCAAAACACCGTAAACGCCTTTTCTGAAATCTCAATAAACACCCGTACAAACAAGCACAGCAGAGACTGGCATGCACTTTGTTGGGATATAGTTTCAGCTTCAGTGTTCTCGACAATTATGTGAAAACACTGGACGATGCTAGATCATTTAATAGTTCAATCACCCACATTTTAGCCTTAAACCACACGACGAAAAAAGGTGCTCCTTTAGCTTTCAATTATAGCAGCTATGAATGTACTATAGTCCTAAACCCCAAAGCTAGCATCACCCTCGAGTCAAGCGCACATCGTGCACATGTTAGGCAGTCTCTGCCTGCATGCAGCTAATGCATGGCCAGATCACAACGAGCCTAAAGCCCTCAGTGATGTGACCCTCCAAATAACGTGTATTCATTGTACGTATGAATTGTACAAACGAGTAAATGTAAATGTATGAATTGGCCTATACGATGTGTGTGTAAATGATTCACCCTGCAGCCCCCTCCCATGACACTGAAGACAATTCAAGACTTGAATTTTGTAAAAAAAAAAAAAAACATCTCACATTTTGGAAGCTGTGGTATCAGGGCACGTTGTAGAGACAGAGGGGGTGCACATGAAGGGTCGAGGGGGAGTCTCCGTGTTGCAAGACTTCAACCTTTAATCCGCATGTCAAAAGCACAGGCAGCTCAGAACAGGCAGAGGAGGAATAGCCCGTGGTTCGCCCCCTGACGCACCAACCTATATTCTCACGCACGATTCAGAAAGACCCGTTGGACGGACATGAGATGGGAACGGCCTGGGAGGCCCTTCCATCGCTAAGACAAATAATTCTCTGGCGTAGACGCTATCGATGTAAACAACTGCATAGTGTAGCAGCAGCAGCTCGGGGCCCTGCTCCCTCGTCCCTGCCCTTCTTGTTTTCTCATTTTGATACAATACTTGAGGTCAGGTTTTTGACATGGATTTTTAGTCACTGGTAGTTTATATAAAACTGAATATTTATTTTTATGGATTTTCTGGGCTTTGTTATGATTCTTGTTGTGAACTTAAATATAAAAGACATCTGCACTCACATGGAAACTTGAACGATATAGATTTCTGAAGCACTTTCTTTTTAATTATCAAGCTTTCATTAAAGAGACTGGGTGTGATTTCTGCCTCATTTTTTTCTTACGCGTGCAAATCAACAGATAGGCCTATCGCCTGTGTCTCCGATGTGACTGTGTTTCCCTCCTATCCCAATATATGAAGCAAAAAGGAAATTGAAATAAATTCTGAAAAGTGATCCCAACTAATTTCGATATTTTAATCCAGTACCATTAGATCAGTAATTTTGAGTTTAAAGTTATGAACAAACTATGACAAGAGTTGCTCGTGGTTTTACAGGGAGGGTCAAGAGAAATATTCTGCATGTGAAGCTCGCATGTGGGAAACCGCAGACTTTTGCACAAACAGCGTTTCAGCGCGTGTTACAGTTGAGAAACTCTCAAACGGGGACCTGCGCCTGTCAGACCAGCCAGAGAGTAAAACCACAGTGAACTGTATCCTAAGAATGTATGGATGGCTGTGACACTAGCTGGACAGACTGGCATAAGTCTGCAAGGCAGACTGGGAAAAGTTTTGACCAGACCAATGCGCCATGTTTGACTTTATGTCGGGCTTGATTAATGGCACCATGCGTTACGTCCAGGCCAAAGCCCTGAGGTTGATAAGGGGAGCCGGGCTGGCAGGCTGTCTGGCCCCGGCTTGACTGCTGGAGCCTGGAGGGGCCGAGCTGGGAGCAGAGACAAGCCATTATTCTGCTGCTGGCGTTTCAGGGTTAAATTCCTGTGCGGATTGGGAACCAGTAGAGTGTAACTTCTATAGAATCGCGACAGAAAGGATATGGGAAAATGACTGCGTTAGAAAAAAACTGTTAAAAGGATATTTATTCCATAACGATATATTAGGGACAAGTTATGGTTAATGCAGGCGCACAGGGCAAGCCTTTGGGATCAGCACTTTGCATTGATCTTTGAGACAATCACAAATACAGAGAGCGATAAAAAGCTGTCAGGAGGTTTTATGTTTAATCTCTCAACTGCAAAACATTCACCCGTCACAGACGGTCATTCACGAGCTCACTATTTGGTTTTTAATATTCAGAGGAAAACCAACGAATGAACAAATTCCGTGTGTATTGGCCAGTGTTCAAACGGACACTTTCTATGCACGGTAGAAAAATAGATTAAAAGTCGGGATACCGTAGGCTACGTGTAGATTTGAAGTGTATGCGTTCATGCTGAGGCTGAGCATGATGAGCTTTTCTGCGTTAAAGAGTTAGGCGTCCTTGTTTTGCTCCCTATCAAACAAAAGTTCGAGGTTTTTATTGTTTTGGTGCTGTTTTATCAAGTCTACAAATTGTTTGGTGTTTATTTGGTGTTTGTTTGGTGCTTGTACCACAAACAAGAGCTGTAAGTAAAATATGCTGTTCCTAAATTGATCCCTAACCAATTATATGCATATACTGGATTCATTCTAGCTTTGTGCTTTGAGCGCAGAGTGCCTCCCCGTTTGTGGCATAAGCAGGATTCACACATAGGTCACGTAGCCTAAAACATTTTCCACAATCTTCATCACCAGTGTTTATTACAGCGTTTGCATGGAAATTGTGTTGAATGTCATTTAGCCCATATGCTACATCCTTCGGTGATACATTTCATAATTCCAGACCCCGTGCCTTTTTACGTCTTCCGTATGCCTTAATTACAAATGAGGTCAGTCCCCCGTATGAATAATATATTCATAAGTCATCCATTACTCGCACTATCATAAGAGTAGTTTGTAATTTCAATGGATACTATTCCAGAGAAATTAGTCTCTCTCTTTTTTTTTTCTTTTTTCTTGCTTCAATGAACGAAAAAAAACAAACGTGTTAGTGAACTTGTCCCTGCATTATAGAATAGCCTACCCTTTTCACAATTAGTATGAGCTTGTTACAGTATTGGCAACTGAGAAGAGTACAGGGGCCCTGGAAACGCCACTGAATTGTGGGATAAAAATACAAAAAATGATATATACATTGACCAAAATGCACAGTAAAGGTGACAAAAGGTGTATTTTTGTAAATTATTTGAATGTTGGTGAACGGCGGTATGGTGTTTTTCATCAGTGTGTGATGAATGTGGTTTACAAGAGACCGCTGAGCCCACGAGGCTGCGCGGGGGAGGAAAAGGGAGCAACGGGTGAGGAAAGGGGGACCAAAGGGTGAGGTAAGAGGGAGAAAAGGGTGAGGAAAGAGGGAGAACAATGGGAGCAAAGGGGAGCAAAGAATGAGGAAAGAGGGAGCAAATGTTCAGGAAAGAGGGAGGAAATAGAGAGCAAAGGGTGAGGAAAGAGGGAGAAATTTGTGAGGAAAGAGGGAGTAAAGGGTGAAGAAAGTGGGCGCAAAGGGTGAGGAAAGTGTGAGCAAAGGGTGAGGAAAGAGGGAGCAAAGCGGGAACGAGGGGGAGGAAAGAGGGAGCAAAGAGGGAAAAGCAGCAGCGGAAGACTCGTGCTCAGTCATGGAGCTCAACTGCATTTGTAGCTGCCTAATGGCTTTTCTGCGCCGGCCTGACGCAGATCAGCGCAGACATTTGAACCACAGAAAGTTATCTAATGTCAAATCATGGCGTGATACATTCAACAAAAACCAATGAAGAATCATAACTCGACGAGGTATTCACAGATGAACTCTGAAGAGTTTTCTTTGGCCCCTGTGCATTACAGACCTATTGTGTTTGTACTGCCTCAGGCTCCAATTAAACCTTTATTTAAGCCTCTGAATAATGCATAAGCGTTTCCTAATTAGAACTATCACTTGTCAATTTTGTAAAAAAAAAAAAAAAATCAGTCAAATAAAATGCTTACAATTTCTAAAATTATTTGAGAGATTTAGAGATTTTAGATTCAGATTTTTAGAAAAAAAAAAAGTGTATTTTTCTTCCTCTTCTTTGTATGGCTCACATGTGTGGCCAGTTCAGCTCCACTATTAAAACGTTTTATTTTATTTT
Source organism: Rhinogobius similis (assembly GCA_019453435.1). Lineage (NCBI taxonomy): Eukaryota > Metazoa > Chordata > Actinopteri > Gobiiformes > Gobiidae > Rhinogobius > Rhinogobius similis. The sequence goes on along the minus strand of CM033639.1, from coordinate 7,319,510 downwards.
TTTTAAAACATATTTTAAAGTTTAATAAAAACATTTTGTTAGTAAGATGATGTCAGAACTAAATATATCTCAAATTACATAACAAACAATGCAACAAAATTTTCAGTTCGACACAAATAATTGTGTCTATAATTTAGCTAAAAGAATAACACATGGATGAAGCTTGTGCAAATCACACTCTTGTCATTTCTTCCTGACGATTGAAACATCCCAAAGTTCGAAGACAATATCTGGAAAGGTCCCTTTTTAAATGACAGGTCAGTTGAAAACATTACACACCATAGGGGGATTTGAACGCAGCCACAAGCAGCTGTGACCTCTGACCTCTCATACCAGGGAGTTAGGAGCAGGCAGCCCAGTCTGAAGCTGTGGATAAAAGCATCCAACACAGAAGCTCCTTAGACCAAGCCTGCTCAAATCTGTAATATAAGAGCAAGAAACAGCCTCTTGGCGAACATTCCGGTCTCATAGACAAAACATTGTCTGGATGTCTTTATTCAGGCCGCAGCTTGTTGATTATTGATTGCACTGTCAGGACGCCTGCGTATGAGTCGACAGATTCTTACCTACAGCCCTTCGTGTGCAGTTAGTGCTATCTGTCAAAGTCAGAGTAATGAAAAACACGGCCCGATGCCTTGCTGTAGGGCACGCAGGCAGGAGATGATGTGTCAGAAGCAGGGCTGAGTGGACCAGCTCCTCCTTTCTGTTCTTCATATGAACTTTCTTAAATTGGCCAAGTGAGAAATATAATAGGACTCTTTTTTTAGGCTTTTCTGGGCTTTTGCCAGATAAAGTTACAAGTCCTACTTCTTTATATTGAGCATTCAGGGTTTGGGACAAAGGGGAAAGCTGGGGACCCAAGCCTCATTGTAAGCAACTCATTTGAGCCACAGAGCCCTTATCTTTGGGATAAAAATAGAGGAACTTTGCACCACAGAACACCAGGTGTTTGCAGCATATGAAAAGTGATAATGACACAGAGAGGGGTTTGGTTATATTAAATATAGCTCAAATTAAGTGTTATGTGTTCAGATGCAATGGAAAAAATATTTGTGTCAAATAATTAGGATATGTCAAATGTATTTTTATTTTACCAGTCAAAACACTAAGGGATAATTCTTCATCAATCAATGTTTCCCTTGATTGATGACTTCCAAATGTTTAAAAAGAGTTAAAAGAAGAAGAAAAATTGAACACAACTTTTAGAATCAGAAATATTTTTGTTACAAACATGCGAATTGCTAGCAGAAGAAAAAGAGTTTTCAAAAATGAAGATAAGAAACTAAAAGTGAACACTCATATCACAGAAAGAATAAAATACAACCATTTATATATTAGCCATACATGTTAGGCCTACAACAATTTAATTCTAAACTACGCTAGAATTAAATTCTAAATGGCAGATTACAAAGGACATCATCCAGGTTACGTTTATGCGCCTACAACACTTTGCACCGTAACAGTTGGCTCTGTGCTTATTTTAATAGTTTGCTTTGTAATCTTGCCCAACACGTTTTGTGCTACGTGTTTTTTTCGTATCACTTTTCTCGACCAATAGCTAGGACTGCAGATAAGGTCAGTGCATTACAGTGGATCCTCGTTAATAATTGGGCTTAATTGAGACTTGTTTGGAGTGGAACCAGAGCCCCCGAGCTTCCCCTCACGTGCCCCGGGGAAACAAGCGCCAGAGATTCGTTAGAAGGCTTTTAAATAAGAATAATTCCCTTCAGTTTAACTTTAACGATGTGAAGCGCTAACACCACGTTTAAAGTGCGCAAAACTGGCAGCGAATTATGAGTTGAGCTTCTAAATGATAAAGCCGTCAGAGCACGCGGACCAAGTCTGAAACAACACAAGAATCTCAATCTCAAAGAGGGATTCAATTAAATCGGGCAAACAAACCAGGCAATCATCATTTTGGAGTCTGCACATTGTTTCATCTGTACCTGAAAAAATATTTTGAGTCTAAGTATAAGTGACACTACTACACAAAGACAAAAGCATCTCTATAAAATCTATAAAAATCTTTACACTCAAGTCTTTTCTCTCGTTACAGCTGCTGATGTTTCGAGCAAGACAGTCTTAACGCAGAGTCTACAAATAATACATGTAATAATTTATTCTGTAATTATTCGTTTACAATAATTTGACAAGGGCACATGAACACATGCAACAACCTTGTTTGAACATCATGACACAGGAGACACTCTTATGTAAAGCTTTTATTTGGGGACCCTTTCAGATACGCGCACAGAAATATGTTATTTTGCCAAGAGACCAAAACAGCCTAGGCTATATAGGCCTATATTTTAGTTGTGCCTTGACAAAAAACATAGGCCTTAAGCGTCTTTTAAAGAAAGTAAAATAGGGTACTATGTTTGTGTGATATTATGGCCAAATGGCTGCAGAAATGCTCAGAGAACAGTGAGGGTTTGTGAGCGTGATCACAAAGTCAGTCACATTTCTTTGATCTTGTCTTTATTTACGACCACAACTGATCACAGCCATCTTCAGAAAATTATTTAGTCCGTCGCAGCAGCTTTTCGGCCACATGATTTTATAAGAGAAGTCGCTTCATCACTGACAATGGTACCATGTTTTAAAATTCTCAACATAAGCAAAAGGAAATAAACACGAGATTAAAAAAAAGTTAATTTACTGCACGTGTTGGTCAGTTATGCATTAGTCTTAATTTAGACAACAACGGAGCAGTTCGTGTTAGTGTTTCTCTCTCACGTCCGCGTCCCGACAGAGCGCGCTGGTGCCGCGTGGCGCAGACCGGGCGTTATATAACACACTTTTCCCACCGCGCGGGAGCTTATTGTTGAACATTTCGTTGAACTGGGCGTTTGTTCAATGCGATACAGTGCCCGTTTTACCCATACAATGCGCACGTTTATCGAAATAAGTAGTTTATTGAAGCTCACTTGCGGCCCGTGGAGGGATTTACGCAGCGTCACGAGCTCCAGACCGCGGGTGGGTTCCACGGGCAATGAAAGTGTCCACTTTATCTGATTCAGGATCAGGACTTAACCCAGCTGTTCAGGGGGCCCACGGAAAAATGCCTAAATGATTCGCAATTTTAATCTAATATGATATAACAAACGTGATGGCTGAGCCGTATTGGACGTTATAAATGAAGGCTGCCTTGTATCGAGACACACAAGCAAAATGACAGGTTGGTAAGGTGTGATGAGGCTGATTTGCACAAAAGGCAACGATGATTTAACCAAAGTTTAATCATTTGTCTTACGTACATGAATCTGTTTTGGACACTTTAGCGTAAAACGTCTGTCGCAAAGAGCAGATGGTTCAACATGGGGTTAAATCTAACCGACGAATCGAACTCTTCCCAATAGGAACCGGGTTTACGCGTAAAACGGGCAGCGAAAATGAATTTGATTACCCCCACGGTGCCTCTCTCCGGCAGCTGCAGCAGGAGGCAGATGTTGCGGTCTGCGAGCGCCCTCTGTCGGTCCAAAAAACAACTAAGTTAGTGCTCTTAAAGGGGAGGTCGAGAGATCCGGAAGACGTTTTTAAGGTGGACCGCTGATGTTACTGGCAGAACATAAACACGCTTTCTGTACAATGTAGCCTAAACAAAAACATAAAAACTTAACTGACACATATTTGTGTTGATGAAGATATGTTAGTCTACAACACAGGCCGACTCAGAACGACTAAAATTATAATAGACTGATTGGAAAACACAGCAAGCTACCAGTCTTACAAAGATAATTAAAGGGATGTGTAGAGAGCTAGAGGCTTTATGTATCTCGTGCGTTTTGTGTTAAATTGACGTTAAATTGACTTTTGTAGGTCTACTTAATTACAAAACCATCAAATTTGGTACGGACTCGCATTGCCAGTGGCGCGCTACTGGTGCCAGTGGTGCCAGGGGCCAGGAGCTGCCCTTATCCAGTGATTGACATCATGAATGGACTTCATTTAGACATTTATTGAATTCAAGGAAAGCCATATCTTATGTGTCTCCATTAACCCTCGTGCTCTTCGTTTGAGCGATGCACATTTGGTCAAAGAGCAATGTACGTTTTCATATCAGGGGAAAAATGCTTATTTTATTAAAACAATTTGCATAAATTGTATGATAGGTGATGTTTTGGACCACCCATGAGAGTTTCATAGCGATTAAATAAAAAATAAAACAAAAAATCTAGACGAGGTCAAATGGACCCGAAGACAGCGGGAGGGTTATTATAGCCTACAATACTTAATTTAATTGTTAAATGAAATAGGTACAAAGTACCCAAACACATGGCCAAATTTCCCGAAACTGTGCCAAGAACAGATTAGTGAAATATTAGGCTAAATGTCAAATAGGCAGCAAGACGCAACCAGACGTTACACCAAATATGGAAGAAGCAAATGCGTATTTATCTTTTAAAACAAGAAGCTGATCAGAGTTGAAACCAATTTTTTTGTGCCTTTGACTTTTTAAAACTATGCAGGCCTAGGTGGGGTAATAGAAATTGTACTTTATAACAGTAGCTTGTCTTAACTAAATACGCTGCTTATTTTTGAACAAACCAGTCCGCGCCAGAATGCTTAAAGCGATCAAGCTACAATGGACGTTTTATTTGTTTGTTTTAGATTGTTGCCAGATTGTCTGTATTTCCAGGACTTTAGGTTTTCGGGTAGGTCTATATTTGACCCCTGCCCCTTCCGCCTTGCGGCCCTTAAATGCATACAGTCCCGTGTTGAGTTAAACACACCTTGCTTCAGCGCGTCCGTTCTTCTTTGAACAGTTCCACGCGTGCAGCCGCGGAGACAACATGAGACCCGGGACTGTCCTCACACTGTGGAGCTTTCTATCTCTGCGCTTCGGGGCTGCAGTCTCTGTGTCCCCGGGGTGCGGGGGCTCATGGTTCTTGGTCTGCCCCTGCAGCGATGGTCTGTACCCGGACAGTGGTGACCTTGACCCGGTGCACTGCGCCTCTCGCTGCCAAAGGAAAGGGTGAGTCTTGGCGCTTAAAGAAGGACGCAGTTTGTGGTTGTTGCGTTGATGCGTGAGTGTCACTACAGGAAAATATATGCCATAGCGTAAAGAAACAGCCAAAGAAATAACCCACAGAAACAATGGAACAAAGTGTATGTGACCTGTTTTTCGACACTTTGCAGCAGCGCATACGCATGACGCAAATGGTGCTCAAACCTGCTGCTTTGTCAATTTATTTTTTGTATCGCGCATGTATAACACCGTAACATTTTTTTAAATTGTTATACTTCTCTTTTTGTTAGCATATTTAAATTAGTCAAGATATAGTCACAAAATATCTTAAATATGCTAGAATAATAGTCGATTAAAGTATATGTGTTCAGTTCCAATGAATGAATGAATGAACTGAATGACTAAATGTGTCTGCCCTGTCAGCTTCAGTGTGGCTGCAGTGACCTCGTGGGGCTGTTACTGTGGAAACCAGGAGCTGCTGAGCTGTCCATCCTCACACTGGCCCAACAAGTCACCCGAACATGTCCTGGGACAACGGTGGGGCTCATTCACGGAGATTTAAATAGAAAAGAAGGTTCATTTTTTTGTGTGTGTGTCAATATACATTTTTGTGTTATTTTAAGTGCTGTATTGCTGCCTGTTGGAGAAGGAAAAAGAAATGTGGCTCTGTACCAAACCTCTGGACCGTTTCTGGACAGAATAAGCCTCTCTGTGTCTCCAGACCTGGCGTTCTCGCTCACCACCGTAACTGTTCACCTTTCTGTCAACACGGCTGCACCTTTGGAGCAGTCTACGGGTCAGAGGCTGATTTCATTGTTTAATTCCTGAATTACAATCTTTGTTTAGATATTTTTACAACCAGATGTGACCCAAACTTGTCATAATATTGATTTGTAACTTACTGAATTTGTTCGTTGTCTCTGTAAAATTTTCTCTATTTTAACTTCAACGTCAGTGTTATATTTAGATTTTTTGTTGCTGCATTTTTTATAGTTTTGTGTTAAATGTCAAAAATATACCAAAAAAGGAAAAAACATATACGTATTTTACTCTATAAACTGTGCTAAAAAGTTTGATCAATTGTTGTTTGTCTTTACTTATTTATTTCCATATTCTGTCTGATCTCCAAAATTAAATACAAACATTTTAAACATTTTATTTATTTTAGGGATATTTGGGCTTGGACGACAGGACCTCTCTGATGTCACTTTGGAATTCCTGGGAATGACCCCCAAAGGTCAAAGTTCACTGCATGTCAACATTCTGGATTGTGGCTCCTTTAATGTTTCATCCAGTCAGAGTTTAGAGGCTCCCGGAACATGTGAGATCAGTAAGTCACACATATCAAATTATAATGACTTACATATAATCAATTATACAAACGCCACATAAATAGTCACACCTTTTTGTTATTTTGTCACAGCATCCAATATTCTATCAACGATCACGGCAATCCTTCATCTCACAATTTTGGCGCAAACACCCGATGGTTTAGTGAAGGTTTGGCCCAGACTGGACAGTGAATCTCCAGGAGAGTGCGACTGGTGCCTCACACAAGGACAAGAAACGCTCAAGTCAACGTGCATCAGAAGCACAAAGGTAACAACAGCGACAATAAAATCATCTGAAAAATATGCTCCTGAAAAGAATATCTTATGATCCTATGCTTTAACAAAAACATCCTTTTATTTTTCAGAAGGCTTGAATTGCAGGTTAGCAGAAAACTGTGTTACATTTCATAAAAACTACACTTAGTAAAGCATGAACAAAGACATCATTTATAATTAACAAAGACTTTATTAAGAATGATTCAGTCTCAGTAACTGCTTACTTAATACACTCTAACTCCATGCACGGAGCCCTGAAGTGTGTATTTTTTCATTATGGATCAAGTTTTTGTCCATGCTTTATTAAGGTTAATTAAGATGTAGTTATTATAAAGTGGTACCTAAGGGTTTCTGCGTTTTTATTTTTATTTTTATTAACTAAAATATTCCCAAAGTCACTGGGATGGGCTCCAGTCACCCGCGACCCCTAACGGGAATAAGCGGTAGAAAATGAATTAATTAAGGAAACTGTTCCTTTTTTTTTTTTTAACAATGAAACAGGCCAGTATAACATTCATCTTAAGGACTGCAATTATTTCTCCTGGACTGTAAAAGTCACGCACACAAAATAACAATTCCTTTCCCAATCTTTCGTTTCCTTCATTACTTTAAATGCTTGACTTTAAAGCCCATTGAATTCTGTGCCGTTTCAATGACATCAACATTCACACTTTTACACACACCAGATGCTGCCTTCAGGTTTACAGTGTCAAATTTTTCACAGATTACAATGACGAGTATAACACCCATTGTGAAGTTAACATCCACAAAACTCTTTTATTGTACCCCATTTAATTCATTCACACCTCCGACTGTTCCAACTTTTAATATCACCTTTGAGTTTTGGTGATTTTACTCAACCTTGTCTCATTGAGTCGTAACAGTTAAAAGGCCTTGAATCAAACTCATTCTTTTTATTTACACTCTAATTTTTTGCGTAAGACACATTGGATCTATAGCCTAGCACCATCAAAATGAAAATAGTTTTACACTTTTTAGCAGTGGAAAAGGGACTAATTTGACATTTTTGCCTCGGTAAGCAGGTGTTTGTATTATAACCGAACAGAAACTGTTGTGGTTGAACTCAAAACTGAAACTCTGTGTCTTCTCAGAACAAGACTGTGAGAGTAAAGAAAGATGCACCTCAGAGTCACAATGGTAAGGAAACACTTTAAAATATTGCAAAAAAAATTATGTATTTTATTTTTGTTATTTAATTTAACTATGCATTTACTTTTTCTTATTTTTACAAAACAAAAAGAATGGAAAACTAAAACTCAAACTACAATTGTGCTACTATCCTCCAGTCATCTTCTCCTTCCACTGTTTGAGTCATTCACGGTTTCAAATCAGTTTTTTTTTTTTAAATATATTTTTCATAGTTACAATTTGTCACTGTTTTGTCACTGTTTTAGTTAGAATAAATGTAGTCCATCTCTTTCTATATATAGTTTTACTTTTTCAGTACATTCTGTTAAATTTAAATTGCCTTGGCCTGCATAAACTTTGAAACGGTTTATTTGAGCTATGAAAACAGATTCTGAATCTGAATCTGTTTTATAAAACGTGCATTCTTTCCAGTTGAGGTTCATGCTCCAAAACAAGCCTATCCAACCAACACAGAAGTCCATTTCTCAGCGCTGACTGATGCACAGGACTCTCTGGAGTTCCTGTGGCACTTTGGAGACTCCACTTCAGCACGAAACATGTTCAAGACCGTTACTAAAACATACAGAAAGCCAGGCAGGTATGAGGAAATCTAAAACACTTTAAGAAATAACATAACCTAAATTATCTCAGGAAAAATTGTAGGCGATGTTATTTTTAGGTACAATGTCACAGTTGTCATGGTAACCCCTCGGATGTCCACCTCCTCGGAGCCCTTCCCTGTTGTGATCCAAAGGGCAGTAAAACTAAACCGACTTGTGCACGAGGCCTCTGTGCTGCAGAATCACACCGTGGCGCTCGGCTGCAGAGTAAATGCTGGGACAGATCTGAACTTCTTGTGGACTTTTGGAGACGGCTCGGCTGAACATGGACAGAGCACAGTGCAACATGTCTTTCAGCGGTAAGTTAAGTCATTCTATTCAACAATGGTGCATGCTAGTATAATTAAATAAATACTGCATGATGTGGCAGAGAGGTACATACTGTATGAACAAGCATCGTTACTGAAAAAAAAATCACCTACAAATGACACCAAGTCAGACCTTTCCTGAATAGATTTAGAATTGTCTTACTTTATTTTCAGAACTTTTACGAGAACACATGGTAATAATAAAGAAAAAAATGTGTTGAAACTTGCATTCTATTGTTTAAAAAAAGTGTTTTTTATTATCATTGTGGTATGTGGAGCAGACCTTTTCCTCAGTATCAAAGTTGAATTTGAAATTTTAGCATTGTGAGTTCTTACTTTTGAGGAAGAAAAGTACAAGTAGAAATTAGACTAAGACTAACTAAATAAAACGAAATTTAAAAAAATCACACGATATAAGGGAGAAAAAATATATAGACTTTTTTTTACTTTGCCACATAACCTTGCAACCTAACTTCAACAACAATGCATGACATATTTTTGAGCACAGAATTTATATATTTGTTTCACATTTTGTGTTGTTACTTGGCTGTTATTTAAAGTTTTTAGCTGAGTGTCAGTGGTTCCTGATTCATGATCTACATTTCTAATTCTTTCTTGATGCAGTTTGGGAGAGCTGACGATAGAAGTGACTGTTTTTAACCTGGTCAGCAGTGCCTCTCTGAGAAGTCACATCTTCGTAGTGGACACTCTCTGTCAGCCTCCGCCAGTCAAGAACATGGGGCCGCCCACAATAAAGGTCTGTGTCCATTTAAAATGAGTCTGAAAAGGATTTGACACAATGTTAAATGTTAATAAAAAGGTAATCGTTACTACTTTGATATTCCCTGAAAAAAAACAATTTGTAAATTTTAGGCATGATCAGTTTTTTTGATAGACAAAATTTGAATCGTAAAATTGAGTATATTTCAGTCTAAATGGAAATAACATAATATTTAGATAATTTTCAGAAGATTTGTATATAATATTAACTGTTTTCTGTTTTGTTTTTGTCCTTCAGGTGCCCAGATATGAACCCGTCCGCCTTGGAGTGACGTACGAGTCTGAGTTTGACTGTGACATTCTGATTTCTGGAGGAGTTCAATACACTTGGACACTGTACAACTCTATGGGACAAGCCGTATCTTTGCCTCATAAAGAGACACACAGACAAACCCTGGTGCTCCCCAGCCATTTTCTACCCTATGACACATACACTGCAATCGCTAAGGTAAGTACCAGGTAAATCGACACAAATCTCTGCATTACTTATTGATAATGCTGATAATATTTTGGGGTTTTTTAGGTTAAAGTTGTTGGCAGCGTGGTGTACAGTAACTACAGTGTAAAACTGCAGGTGATGGAAACGGCTCCTGTAGCGATCATTCGAGGTGGCACCAATGTTTTTATTAACAATAAAAACACAACTGGCGTCACACTGGATGGGACAAAATCATATGATCCAGATTTTCCACACAACACAGCAAGGTACAGATACACAACAAATAAACGCTCAGCTAACAATGGCACTGGTCATTATAAACTCTAACAAAAACTTTAATAGAAAATGGTAAAAGTTGGGTTACAAAATTTATAGTCTACATTTAGAGCTAAAATTAGGATGTATTGTTATTTTTTCAAACATTAAATTCTTTTCATAATAACTTCTGTCTGTGTAAAAGAGGGATAAATTCAGTCAACTGGACAGTTATTTTACCTTGAATATCCTCACCTCCTGAGAGGCTTCTTCAGTTATATTTAGTCAAATGTTTTTGTTTTTTTAAATTTCATATACCTTATCTTATTCATTACAATTAGTACTCATTGTTTTATGCTTCACAATATTGCCTTTTTTGTGTGTTTTTCTGTGACTTTCAGGTGAAGCATTATTATGATGTAGAACTTTTTTATTTTACAGGTTTCACTGGTCTTGTAAACCAATCAGCACCATCTCCAGCTCCTGCTTTGATCGTGAACTTCCCATGTCTTCTTCCGTGATAACATTTCCTGCATCTTTTCTAAAACAAAACTTTGACCAGTTTCAGTTCACTCTCACCGTAGAAAGTGCAGGACGGACTGCTTCATCAGACGTCTTCCTCACTGTCAAAACAGACCTGCAAGGGTGAGGAAAATGTACTTCTTATGCTTTTTATATGCCTTTCTTGTGTTATACCTGTACATGTGCTCTAAATTAGAATTTTTTTAATGATTTGATTTAAAGATGTAAGCAATAGAATATTCATAAGGCCTTAAAAGTGTGTTTTTTGCTGACATAAAGTAACAGCCTGTTATATATTAATCATTTATTGTATGCTTTAATTTTCCTCCTATAAATTAAACAACTCTTATTATGCAGCATTTGAAAAAGGATCTGGGAGAATACAAATCACGTGTGCAATACTTTAACCAAAAAAATATCAAACGGAGGGGTTTAACATTTGTTTTATATCAACATTTTGATGTAGGAAAGTGTGCATTGACTGCCCTCAGTGCCAAAACGACAAAATGAATTGGGATCAGCCTTTCTCTGTCAAAGCCTTTTGTGAACAATGTAAAATACCTTCACATTTAAATCATTATTCTTGGAGTCTGTATCAAGTCAATGCCTCTTCCAGACTTGCCAATGAAGGTAAGCACATTTTAACAAATATATATTGGTACAATTGTAAAGACTTTTTAAATGTTATTTATGTACATTTGTTTTGTTCTAGTCCCGTTTTGTCACACAGTGGATCTCAGTGCTCCGTCATCCATAAAGGACACACCTCCAGAGACTTCTCTTGCTTCAGCTCCTCGTTCTCCGAGGCACTGGAGAAGTAATCAATAACAACTTAAACAAATAATTACTACTTTTATAACCTATAATTACAGTAGACATGCAACATTTAATCCCCGTTGTTTCACACAGGTGTTTTGGACCCTGGGCCTGACACAACAATGGGTTTTGCAGCAACAAGTTCAGGTAACTTCATGAGTAACAATGCAATCTCAATATCATAAAAAATTAAATTGGAGATATTAAAGTGATAATTTGTTTTCTGACCAGGAGACAACTTATTTGATAGCCCTTCAGAAGATTTAGACCCTCTTGATTCTTCACCATTCCCCTCTGAATACAATCAACATATTCAAGAAATTATGGATCCGTTGGAATCGTCCACTGACTGGGATTTTCCTTTTTCTATAAAGGAAAATGGAGATTTAAAAAATGATATAGGCAAGTGAAAATTAGTGATACGATTTAAAGTGAAATCTGCAGACAAAAACATTTAACATGATTAATAAACTTTATCCTGTTTATAGTTCTACATTACGATTCTTTCCTGAATGCAGAGGAGGGAGAGTCGGAAATATCACCAGGAAGAATCACAGGTACAACTGTGTGTGTCATTTGTATAGTGTAAAAGTATTGATGTGTACTGTAAAACTTATTATAAAACTTATTTTCCCACTTTTAAACCATAAATGTAATTACTAAATACTTTGAAAATGCATGTAGTTAATCAATATGTTATGCTTCTACTAAACTAATTGTCACTACTATGCTTTAAAGACAAAGATGAATATTTTGAACAAACAATTATCATAGCAATAAAAATATACTAAGATATTACTTGGAGCGTAACAGAGAAAAATCAAGTGTTTTTTGTAATTTAAAACAAGCAGCATTACATAAAATACATCAGATGCTGCTTTTTAATGGAACAAATAATATTATGTCTGTGATGAAACACACTTACCTTTGGGCTTTTCCAGTTGAGGATGGAGAGCGCTTCAGTTTGGCGGAGGGTTTGGAGTTTGACCCAGGATCCCACAGAGAGGAGGGCAGTAACCTGATGAACGTGAGGCCTCATGTCGTGGTTCGAGAGCGGACTTTACTGGACCTGCCCCGCAACCCTGTGCCACGCTGGATCTTTGAGTCGTATACTTATACAGGTAACACACCCAAATTTAATAATGTAAACAAAATAAAAATATATACTAAAAACTGAAATATTCAATAATTAAATAGTGTTTTTCCCTCTCTTTTGTCTGCAGGAATTTCCTCCTCTCAGCTCGATTTTAAGCCTTTCAGTCTGAGGCCTGGGAGCAGATACATGTTAGAAGTCATAGCGACTCAAACTCATGGCAAGTCTCAACTAAATCCTAAATTTGCAAATGGAAATACTATTATAACATTGTTCAATTTAGATTCACAGGAGCAGTTTGTGGGTCGGACTCAGTTCTTCTTTCAAACAAAACCGTCTCCCAAAGGAATGACGTGCCAAGTGCAGCCAACAAATGGAGTGGAGTTACTTACAGTCTTCAGTATCTTCTGTACTTCGGGAAAAGAGGTATTTTTTTTTGGTCTCATTTACATATTAAACCCAAAAGATATTTCAATTGTTAAATTATTATTTTCAGTATAGGAACTTTGGGTCTCCTTCTGTGGTTTCATTTGAATTTGCCATAGATTTGTCATTACGAGCCCTTCTTGATATATATATATATATATATATATATATATATATATATATATATATATATATATATATATATATTTCTTACCATAACATTTGCTTTTATTTTATATATTTTAATTCAGTGGCTATCAAACTTTTCACACCAAGTACCACCCAAGATATATTTGACTTTCTGAGCACTACCGAATCTAGACCCGTAATATATCAGACATAAATTAGGGAAAAACTTTGTCTAAATGATTATAAACCAAAGGAGAACAAAATATTGAACAGATTCTGCTCTCTGTTTTATTTTCCTACCATAACTTCACATTAGGTTGATGTTCTGTGTGAAATCTTGTTAAATAAAATGGCTCTTCCTTCCTGTTGCAGCACCAGTCGTCTGCTTTATGCACAGTGTGTTTCTGTGTGTTTGTATCTCTGCAGGACTTATTGTATAAATACAGCTTCAGTGTTGGCAACAAACCTCCACAAACTTTATATCAAGGCACAGACTTCGAGCACTATTTCAGTCTTCCTGCTGGAGACCCAAACGATGACTATAAAGGTAACAGATGAGTTTAAATTTACAAACTGTAATACACATAGACATATTTTGATTTTTTTCTGGTATTTTTAATTATTAGACACATAGATCATTACATATTTTGCATTTTAAACTGTAATATTTATCTCAATCAGCTTAATAATTGAGAAGGGATCACTGACTTCCAGTTCAAAACCACAGAACTGATGAGCACTGCCTTTTCATGGTGTATTCCACATATTTGGGTGTGTGACATTATTGAACTCTAATATAATTATTGCAAGTAAATACAACTCAGAGTGAGCGATACATGAGGAAACATCATTGTAACATGGATTAAACATTACACCCTTGTCCCCTTTAAAATGTTCTGTGTTTCTATAGTTACCATTTCCATAGAGATCAGGAGCAGCATCGATGGAGGAAGCACTCGCCCCTGTCCTGTCACTGTCACAGTGCAGCCACAGTTTGTGAGAGACACTTCTCCTTCCAGTGATCCAGTGTTGAATCTGTAAGAAAACCACAATTATGTAAAATATAAACCATTAAAATGAAACTATGCTTATGCAATATTAACAAAATATGATTTGTAAAACTCTGCTAAATTTATTTAAAAATGTAGCATTCTCAAAATGAAAAAAATGGACTTAATTGACGCTTGTGACAAACTTTGGACCAAATGGGGCTTATGTGCAGGATTTTACTGATTGATTTTACTGGTTTTACTCGAGCTCTGTCTCTCTGTGTTGCATTCTATGTTTTATGTGTTTGAAATGTACACATTGAAGAAAAATGCACAGTCTAACCTTTACAATGCTTAACTACAAATACCACATGCAAAAAAACCTATACAAAATTACAGAATTACAAAATTCAGTGCTAAATGTTTATTGTTTATCCATTTTTTAAAATCTCTGCAGTTCACAAATAGCGTTGAGAAACCTCTCCAGTCGACTTGGAAACAGTTTAGAGATCCTAAATTACATCCGTGTAATCACACACATCTTGAACAGACTGAGCCTGGAGCCTCAGGTCAACACACAGTCCCTTATGTTTTTACGTAATGCACTTGTTTGCATTGTGTGCGACCTCGAAACTATTGATCAGGTATTATTGCATTACTAAATATTTATAAACTGTACAAAGCTATTATGGTAAATAACTATTGCATAACGCTTCATCTTTTAGTTTTCCATCCGAGACACCATTCAAATACTTGGAAACCTTTTGCAAACCCCGTACCACGTAAGATTATTGCAATTTTCTATATCTATAGGGACAAAATTCATGTTTTTTTTCTTTTTGATTTATTTGGGATCTGTTTTTTTCTTTTAGGTAACATTAGGAACTATAAGAAAAGTTATCAACCTCATGCACTTCATTGCAAATCAACTGTCTGTGAACCAGAAGACACTGACCAATATGATCTCTCTACTTTCTCACAATCTGAAGACTGTCACCACTTCCGACTATCAAGAGTTCATTACTGCAACAAAAATGGAGCCATATTTTTACAATTTACAAGGAAATGATGTCATATCTTCAATCAATGACTGTTTAATATATCCCTCTGGTTCCCTGAATGGACTCAGTTTGGCGAAGCATCTTGTAGACAGTACTTTGAACATCGTTTCATTAATAAGCCTGGTAAGATAAGGTGCTACTAGAAATGAAAAACTTGATGTGCCTTTCCATTGTATGACTCTTAATATAATTGGCTTCTTCAGAAATTCATCTTGCATCACAAAGTGGAAGAGTTCAAACTGAGTGCTGGCCTTGTGTCTGTCTACGCCACAAACCAGAGTCAAAGGACCTCAGTCAGCAGTGGGTGTAGTGTTTTCTACCTGCCCCAATCTTTTGTCCAGCATCTCGACTCATGTGTGATCAGTGTAGTGACTGAACTCAACCAAAACCCGTATTTTTGGGCTAATAATCCTGGAGAGGTAAGAACATATATATAAATTATTGTTAAAAAGTGAAAAATGTGTTTTCTGTTCTATTAACTAAGGCTTTAAAGATGCTGGCAGTGGCACAGATGAAGTCAGATAAAAGAATCCACACATAACTAAAATAATATTTGTGATTTGTTTTGTTAGTTGACAAGACCTGTGGTTGAACTAAGCTTGTTCAGATCCAACACAAGACGGAAGATCCCGGTTCAATTCTTCGCTGAGCCTTTTGAAATAGAATTACGACATCCAGAAAAAGTACGTCTCTAAAAGAAAAAACAGTAATAAAATATATGATTACAAGTAACATTATTTTATTTTATTCAGAAAATCCTTACGCCTGAAAACATTCTCCAACCCGACAAGATCAACTACCACAGCTTTAATATTTCCCATGAGCACGTGCAACATGCTCTGCAGCTTCATGTGCAGTTCAAGCCGTCAGCCACCAGGGGGTTTCCAGTCATGCTACTTTTCAGGTAAATATAAAACAAAAGCACCGTTTATTGAAAAAAATGCACTTTTACACTACTCTTGTGCTGTCAAGATACCAATATTTCAAAGCAGTTTTCTTTCTTTAAAATGCCAGGTGATCATTTACACATGTATAAATCAAAACCATTTCCAGGATATGTGTTTGTGTGTTTTTCAAATGTTTTGGTACTAGTTTTAGTGTTGATTAGTAACATTAATATCTCTTTTTTTTGACAACCACACTGATGACTGAGTATTACGCATTCAGTCAATAGTGATAATTACTGATGTGCAGGGGGCGCAGAGCATTTCATTCTACTACAGAAATTGCAGGAATAAAAACAGTCTTTGATTTCAAAACCTTTTCATTTGGAAGGATGTTTACAAAACCGACACCAAGTGAATACCATTTACGAAAAATACACCGCTGGGAGAGAAGAGTAATTCACATGACGCTGCCTTCATCCTACCTCAGTGGTAAGAGAGTTTTTAAGATAATCTGCACTTATTTTCCATGATATATCAGTATTATTTTTGGTCTTTAGCTGGTGGGATTGGATACCTCGCCCTTCTGAGAGCTGACTTTGAAAGGCCTCATAGATGGAGGAGCACAAGGGTCAGTTACAGAGTGAGAGTGGACAGGAGCCAGTGTCTGTGGTGGGACGCTTTCAGAGGGACGTGGACAGACCATCGCTGCAGAGCACACGCCGCAGACACATCCTCCAACGTCAACTGCAGGTGGGACCATAGTGCAGTGCTTCTGATCTTTTGTGATACGCTTTTGAGCCAGTTTGGTTTCAATCACAAACTGTCAGTAACAGTCTGATTGTGAAGAACATATTATAGTGATTAAAAAGTAAAAAGCACTTTCTTACAATACTCTGAACACTGAATTAACAGTAAATTGAGTTCACTAAGACTAAAATCAAGTCTACATCGGGACTAAACTGGGATCAAACCAAGATTATTTAATAATTGACTTCCCAATTTTGTGTAATTTAAAAGTATAAAACAAAAAAGTGTAAATTATACCACCACACAATTCACTATTGCACCTGACTTTGGTAAACACAAATTGCTAAAAAATGTCTTTGTCTTTAGCTGTCACCAGTTGCATCCAGTGACATTGACGCGGGAGGAGATTTCATCCAACCTCGACACAAGAGACATTGGAGCATTTTTAAAGTAAATTTCCTCACTTTCAACACTGTAAACACTAACATAGAAAACGTTTTTATTTGTATTTATCCTCTTTTTGTGTCTCTTCTGCCAGTGTGTCTCATAACTGGACAGTGGTCGTTGTGCTGGTGCTGGGTTTGGCCCTCTATGTTGGCGCACTGGTTTCGAGTCAGAATGCGGATGTCGTCTCTGGGGAGAGAAGGGTGCACTACTTGTCTGATAATTTACCTTGTGAGCCGTATCTTTACGCCGTCACCCTCCACACCGGCCTGTGCTCTGCTGCGGAGATGAGTGCAAAGGTACGTAAAGCGGTTCGGTGTTTTCAGTGTTTGTTTGGACAGTTCTGCAGGAAACGGAGAGCAAGCAATAAGAGACAATTGGCAAGCCAGGATTGTAATGCGTCTTCACCACTTATTCATGGTTAGACGTGGTTAGTTCCCTCTGTTGTGTCTCCATCTGGTCCCTGATCTGGCTCCGGCGATTTCCATTGAAAGCTTCTGAACCGATCTTATTTGTTTATTGCCAGTGCCATATGGTTTGTGCAATGCATTGATACTGCAATTAGATCAGAAATTATCAGTATGTTTATTTTAATAGTTAATAGTTTCATAGGATGTTTATTTTAACTAGTTAACTGGGATAAGTTTGTTTGTTCATTTGTCTGAGTCATTTACTTCATGCCTGTTTGTCCATTCATTTTTGTCAAGTAAAAATTAACACAATAGGTATTACATTATTATTTATAATCTAAAAAATGATTTTGCTGCCTTAAAACAAAATGTACTAGACTATACTCTTCAGTTTCACTTATTCTTGCATTCATCACTTTCATCACATTTATATCAATATCTGCCTGTTACACAAACATACAACTATTATATATATTTAGCATGACCTGTCTTTTCCTCCTCGAGTTTCTCTATCTTTCTGTTATTGTTCGTCAGTTCAACCTTTTGCTCGATCACCTCGTCTCTCAGCTCCTTCAGCTCTTCCCTGACATTGACTGTGACGTTACTTTTTCCCGTCGCCTTGATCTTCTTGCTTCATGTCGACCGGTTTAATTGCCCTCTCCTCAGTCCATGATCCACTGAGAAAGAGCAAGAACAAAACACAGAGCTTAATTAAAGTCATCTTTCTAGAAAATAGTTGTACAGTATTTACAGTGCAGCTGTCTGTATTTATTGGGATCAGTAGAGGACATGGGAATTGGACATGTGTTTTTGTTGGAAAGTTTCCAAGGACAAGCAAACTTTCCATTGATGTTAAGCTTAAGTAACTGAATATGACTTTTTGACATTTTGAGATAGTACAGTAATTAGATAAATAAAGTCAGACAGGCTAAGTGTGATCACCAGCTTTGGATTCACTGTGTAAATGAAACAGTTTAACCACATGCTTCTACTACATTTTCTGACATCCATCACTGTAATCACATTTCAAGTTTAGTCAATTAACTCCAGTCTAACCTGTTAACACACACAAAAGATATATGGTCTGGTATTTCACAGTCTGTGTTTAACAATCTCACTTCACCTGTTTTTCCTCCTCAGTTTTCTCAATTCAACTCAATCCCCATCAGCTCCTTTAGCTTTGCCCAAATAATGATGAGTTGTTGTTGTCTTGTGTCTCTTCCATTTGATCTCTCCCTCCTTAGCCCATGACTGACTGAGAAGGAGCAGCAAGTTGGTTGTGAGAATTATGGTTATGGTTTTTGGTTGGAAAATGTCCAAGAAACAGTAAACCAGCAATTTCATGTATATCAGCTGGCTTGAATATATATATCTGACATACACATGTAAATTTGAGCTTTTTTAACTATAACATTCTTTTAACTTCAGGTTTACATTGTGCTTTGTGGAAAAGATGGCTTTACTCAGACAAAGGAGCTTCAAGTCCCAGGGTGCACTTTATTTAAGAGAAACTCTCAAGACACTTTCATTATCAGGTAAGAATCAAAATGTAATTTTGTTAGGCTAGTCAAATTAATTTAAGAATAGTAATCATAGGTCATAACATTCAGAATAATTTTGTTGACTCTGTTAACCCCTGACTATTCATGCATCATTCTAATTTGTGGATGCTATGTATTATGTGGTCTATTTGTATTAAAATTACATAACAAGATATATTTAGCTTTTTTGATAACTTTTCCTTTATTTCTACAGTGCAGCCGAGAGCCTGGGGTCACTGTGTGGGATTCACGTCTGGCACGACAACTCTGGACCAACTCCAGCTTGGTACCTCAGACGTGTGGACGTGTTTGAGGTGACTGTGGTCCACGTTTTGCACCAATAAATACATTTTTATACCTAGAAACGGCCAATGTATGAATTTGTTTGATATTTAGTTGAACAGGGATCACCAGCTTCAGGGGCGCACTTGGCTCTTCGACAGTCGGTGCTGGTTTGCTGTGGACCGGAGTGACGGCCGAGTGGAGCGAATGCTGAAAGTTTGCAATAACAAAATGAGCTTTGGGAAGGCAAGACATGATTTACAGCAAATACACTGATCAGGAGTACCACCTTTAATTCATATTTGTGAACATACTTTAGGGCTGCTACAAATTCATTGATTAATCGCAACTGTTATAATAATAACTTTTTACTAATCAGAGAAATGATGAACGGGCTATATATAGTCCAATATACTCCAAAACATGCATTGAGCTGAGAGGTTTTATGGCTGCGATAGAGCAGTAATTACATAAAAAAAACACAGGAAATGGCCACACTCTTTTGTCTGTAAATATAAAACCCCAGGATGTCCTGAAGCGGCTTCACTCCACTTTGGTCAAATTTAGTAACATCTCATATTCCTTGGGGTCTGAACAATTAACCGATTAATCAATTAGTAAAATGATTGTTAGTTGCAGCTCTATTTTAAACCTTAGATCATTTCTATTTTTACTCATCTTTTTATACATATACATATACACTAGTGGTGGGCCGGTAACGGCGTTAACGTGCTGCGTTAACGTGAGACTCTTATCGGGCGATAAAAAAAATATCGCCGTTAATCTATTCTCAAAGTTGGGTTGGGAGCGCTGTTCCCTCTAAACTGCGCGCGTGCGCAATTGCGCACAGCTCCCAGGGGCATCGCGCAGAGAAAATCTTTGTCGCGCACGAGAGAAAACGAGAGAGAAAGAGAGCGTGAGACGCGAGCTACACACACATAGCGCCAAATCAAAGGCTCGGAACTAAAGTTCTACATCCCATACGCTTTTACCTACTCTTTCTTCTGGACCAACCCGCCTCGTATTTTTCGTAGTTTTGAGAACAAACAGCTGACGAACTATTGCGTCTAGAATAGCGCAAATTACCGCGAAGATTTGCGCTCCCCATCAGGACTGAAAGTAACGTATTCCGGCCCGTTACTGCGGACCCCTAA
Source organism: Rhinogobius similis (assembly GCA_019453435.1). Lineage (NCBI taxonomy): Eukaryota > Metazoa > Chordata > Actinopteri > Gobiiformes > Gobiidae > Rhinogobius > Rhinogobius similis. Next base: position 7,298,882 of record CM033639.1, on the reverse strand, counting down.
AACATTTGGTGGTAGTACGCTGTACCAGCAGGCACGTAAACGAGCCCCCCCCCCCTGACGTAGTCCCACTAAAATCATTGCCTCTGGAGTCAAACCATCACATTAGACACAAACTTAATCCAGGATCAGGCTGTACACTTTTGGAGATTTAATCAGTCCAACCCTGAACTCTCAGAACTCACGATGACAAACTTGATTTGAGTTCATTCATTTTGGATCTGACTTGTCTCCGCGCGTCATTACGCGTCATTACGCGGCAGCGGTGTGAGCGCCGTGAGCAGCGCGGCAGACACAGACTTCAGACTCCTGTGTCTTCAGCACCAGTGAAGAATCATGAACCAATCAGAGCAAACGCCACAGCGCATCTACAAAGTTTAGCGCTTCGCACAGTTTTCGCGTGGATTGATATGTAAATTAGCCGCGTGCATAACGAGGCCTTAGGTGCGTTATGCGCACAGAATAATCCCAAGCGAAAACTGGAAGAATGAAAATTAATGGCCACTGACGGAAAGTTTATTTAGGCTTTGAAGACTGACTTGTTGTGTCAGAGCTATAGTAAATCAATCAATGACATACTTCAAGAATTAACTGTAAATTATCATTAGGCCTATTTGAAACATGGGCTTATGATCTAAACATGACACACAGGTTACTTTGTCCAGAGGCTTCCAGGGGAAATTTAAGCACAGAATTAAATTAATACAGAATTAAATGAATATTGCACAGAAGTGTTGCTGGATAAGAGTCAATCTTTATATTAAAATGCATCAGAAAACTGAAAGCTTTGGAGGGAAAAAACACCATGACTCTGATTTGAACACAACTTAGTGATGATATTCTTTTTTTTTTTTTTTAATTAATTCTACCTAAACCAAATTATAGCTGAGGGGCTGTGATCAGAGAGGAGGACAGTGCAGCTCACAGAGAAACACTGACTAGAAAATGTATTTTTAAGAAGCTTCCCAATGGAAATCTCAACAAGACTAAGGTTGTTTGCACCTTGTGCAATGCAGAATTAGTTTACTGTAGGAGTTCTTCCAGTCTCAAGTACCACCTAAACGCAAAGCATCCCTTAGCTAATGCCGGGCCAAGCACTGATGTGATGAGCCCCTGGTCTAATGCACCACCTGGCTTGAGAAACCAAGCCTTACTTTTAGTCATTATTTGGGTAGCACACATATTCTGAATGTCTTCGTCAGAATTCAAATGAGCCATTTTAATCTAGATTAATCTAGATTAATTCCAAGATTACAGTGAGATTAATCTAGATTAAAAAAATTAATCTATGCCCACCACTAATATACACACACATGTGCATATATACATGTCTGTATGGAGCATGCTTCACTTTATTATAGTGTTAGATGATTATTCTGTTTTTATTTGAGTAACGCACAGTGAGTCTGATGCACTTTTGCACCTGTGTATGTCCAGATGTTGTGTCTCAAAGTGTTGGACTACATGGCAGACTTCCACATCTGGATATCCGTTTACGGCTGCCCAAACCCGAGCTCTTTCAGACAGCGCCAAAGACTGAGCATGTGTTTTTTATTGTGGCTGGGCTACGCATGTGTCAGCATTCTTATCATATCACAAATACATGACAAGGTGAGTACAGTAGTGCAAAACCCGTGTTTTTGCAAGTTTCTATCCTACGTGCCGTCTGGTTAGTGGGCAGACACTTCACCAACTGCTTTGCTATCGCTTAACTGATGAAAAAGGTCACTCTTTACTTTACCCCACTTTAATTTAGTCTTCATACTAGATTAGGGGCAGAATATAATATTACTACAAAATAAATTCAAATGTGAGTCGAGTATGAGTAGTATGAGTAATTACTACGTTATTACCATTATTACTCTGGCAGTTATTATACTCTTCATTCTGTTACTGTGCTGGGAAGTGAAGTGCCACCAAACTGTCTTCATTTCAGTGATTTGTAATTTGGTAATTGGCATCTCTCTCTTTTGCAGTTGCATTTGGAGCAGGACATTAAAGATATATCAATGAATGCAGTCACAACTGGGATGTTAAGCGTCGTGTTGGTTCTGCCTGTGGCGACCTTATTATCCTTTATGTTTCGGCTCAGTCAAGTCCAAATTATGAGACCGGCAACAGACTCAGGGGACACAAAGACAGACAGTTTTGAAGGTAAGGTTTTCAATTTACATATGATATATTATCTACAATGAAATTCTATCTCATACATTTGTTTATAAATTAATGAATACTACCTGTTTTTTTCTAAATAATAAAATGACTGTAGTTATTGTTGTTTTTTTTTAACAATAGATTCAATATTTTGTTTGGTCACAGATGCTCCTTCAATGAACAACACCATGTTTGAGCTGTATCACTCTTGGGGCGGCCTACAAAACTGGGTTCAAGAATCCTGGAGAAAGAAATACCAGGTTTGTCAGATTTTGCCATCAATGTAATGTTAATTTAACTCCAATTAATCCTGTTGTATATATTTACTTTTTAGGAGGCAGATCTTTTCTCAGTCTCCGGTTGGCGCCTAGATGATAAAATTCTTAATGAGATCCAAAATAACATGGTTTTAAGTAAAGAGGAAATCATTGTAATTGATGAAGGAGACGACACCCAGGATTCCAGTTTGTTTAGAAATGTCAAAAAGAAAGACAATGGACCTAACAAGACCAAGGAAAGTAGTCAAGAGGATTCAAAAACGTGTCAATGGTTTAACTACGTGGCTTGGGTCCTTTGGCTGCTGTTTTTCATGTCCAGCCTGGCATCCTCTGTTGTCTTTGGAGTGAGGTAGAGTCTGAATGGTTAAGTTTTATTTCAAGAGATTTTTGTGTTTTTAATGACAATAAGTGTAACCATATATGTCTTTTTGTGCCCAGGTTTACCCACAGAGAGGCAGTGCTTTGGATACAATCACTTTTCTTCTCTCTTTTGTTTTGTTTTTTCTTCATTCATCCACTACTGGTAAATAGGAACAACATTTAAATGACTATATAGCGAGACAAAGTATAATTAAATAGGTATTGACTTTTATCCCAGATTTTCACAATGGCATTGTTCGTTTCAATGTGGAACCGAAAAAACATGGATATGTCAAACTTTTCAACTCATCATCAAATGCAAAAAAGTATTTACAAAGCTATTCAGAACTGCACTCAAACAAGAAGTCCAACTCTTCTTCAGGTAATAAAAATGTGTTTCAGTCAACCAAACTTAATAACACATTTTAAATGTGTGTGCGCGTGTGTGTTTTAGTTACTTGATTCGCGTCAAAGGCAACGGTTTTTGCGTCTTGTGCGGCCCCCAACTTTGACAGAGCTCAGAAAATCTCGCTGTTATAGGAAAAGAGACAGGCTGATTCATCAAACATTGTGGTAAGTGTGAATTTCTGAAAATACTTAGTATTAAGTATTATTACTTAATACTTACTACTACTTACTACTACTTACTTAGTATTATACTAAGTATTATTCAAGTATAAAGTATAACTTGTGGTTTCTTTTTTTAGGGATTGGTTTGTGTTTGCCTCAATGCTTTCTCTAATGCTGTGTGTAACTTATGGGAGCTCTTCCAGTGACCATTACAACCTCAACAGAGCTATCAAGAAACACTTCATACGGTATTGGTACTGTTAGTTTACATAGACTACCTTTTTTTGGTCCAAATTATACATTTATTTTTAATTTACAGTGGACAGGGAAGTTTCACATGTATTCGAACATATGATGACTGGTGGAGTTGGGCACAGACCAGTCTAATTGATACACTTTACAAAACTACATCAGTCACAACTAAGGTAAACTTTGGTAAAATAACAAATATAGTTTATTTTTGTAAATTAAATCACATTTTACATGTCCCAATTGTTTATTTACCTGTTTATAGTTTGCCGCATTTCAAAACTCACATATCTTAATTGGAGAACCTGTCCTGTGGAAAACAGAAACAATACGACATAAGGTTGTCCATATATTTTCGTATCTAAACTAGATATCTGAAATTTATGAGAGTACTTGTTGTAGGCCCTTCATTCACCTGCTATTCTTTTACATTGATTTGTTTTTATTTCCTCTGCAACTGATTCCCAGACTTTGAACTCCACTTTGTTACCTAATTGCCATCACATGAATTTGAAGAAGAACACATTATTTGCTCTTTCATGCTCTGACAATTCGGAGGATGTTAAAATGGCGACAAAAGAAACAAAAACTGGTTTGGGGCACACAAAGTAAAAATTATTTTGTTTAACTACATATATCATGCATTTATTTGTCTCCTACAGTATAACATTATTTTTTCAGGAGCGTTGCTGAATCTAAGCTCAAACAGCTACACACAGAGCACTGGATAGGCAAAAGTACGGTGGTCCTGGAGGTTCATTTTGCCTTGTTCAGTCCGGCTCCCAACCTGTTCACTAGTGTCACTCTCACCATCAAACCGAGTCACTTGGGGGTCGTCCTGCCCTCAGTCAATATCCAAATCCAGTCTGTGCGAGTGTTTGATACTGTGTCTGAATCGGACTATGCGGTTATGGCTTGTAAGGTATGTGTGTGTTTTTTTCAATACATTATGCCTTGTCTATTTAAAATGGCAATGTTTTTTTCCCAATATGATCATGAACATGTGTAATATATTTGTGTTTGTCCAGCTTCTGTTTCTGATCCTTTTATTCCTGCATTTGTGCCATTACATTTTGTCTCTCGGTGAGAAAAGAGCGTTAAAACTCAACAAGATCCCATGTAACTGGTTAGAAGTGAGTCGCACAGATAATGTTTTTAATGAGTGTGAAAAATGGCATGTATACTCACTAAAACAATGTTGTACCTCTTTGGCAGGTTGGTGTGTTTGTAGTTGCCATTCTCTACTATATTTACGGAATTTATCGAACTGTGCTGGGCAGCAAAGTCGCAGAGTTACTGCAAAGACAAAACAGCAAGACACATATTGATTTTAATCAATTAGCCACATGGGATCAGGTGAGAAGTGTTAAAGAGAATGAAGAGAAAAGACACAATATAATGGAAACACTTTTAAAAAGTATAGATTTTTTTCCACATTTTTTATTGTACTTTATAACCACCAGTCGTCCATGTCGTCATGGAGATGTTGTTGCTTTGCTTGAAATTTTCCACTTAACGGTATTAAACGTATTTATCTAGCAATGATTTAATTATGGTCATAAATACCTCTCAGATCAGGGGTCTCATTGATAAATTGTTCATACGTCAAAAATGTTGCATACGTGACTTTCTTTGTACTTTTGTCATAAAAAGACAACTTTACTGAGCGGTACGGTCCAAAAACTCAAAGAGGAGAGAGATAAAAAAAGAGAGATATTGAAAATTTGATATTTTGAAAGTTTGACAAATACAGTGAAAGTTTTGTGTTTTTTCCACACACTGATTTGTAACTTGGCTGATAGCACCACCTTTTTGTCTCAATGGAGATAAGTACATTTAATGCCACATGTTGGAACTTTGTAGCCGATCCTTTTGAAAAGTTATGTCAAAAGTGCATCTTTAATATTAAAAGTCTATAACCAGCATGTCGTCTCACATCTTCAGACTGTGCGTAGCCTTCGTGGGACATTACTTTTCCTTCTAACCTTGAAGTGTGCAAGTTTGGTAAACAAGACGACTCCTGCGACTCACTCCATGTGCAGCCTCTTCTGGATTGTGGTAAATATACTAAGAATAAATCACTGCTTTCTACTGTCAATTTAAAATCTCACTTTGTCACAGATTGCAGGACTTATCTTTGTGGCTACACTGTCATTTATGGGAAAGCTAGTCCATGTCCAAAGCCCCTGGGTTCATAATGTTTTCTTAACAAAAGCGAAAACTCTAAATTCAAGACGAATCACACTCTATAATGGTGTCATTTTTGTTTTAACTAGACTACTGTGGACAGCCCTGGTATGTTGTACAAAGAACTATTTCATATTTTCTATATAGAATAAATAATATAGACTGATAAATAATGTGTGAGAGCCATTTTAATATGTTTTTTTCCACTATAGGTTATAAATCTTGTGTCTTCTTCTGCAAAATGTTTGCGTAGAAGAAGGGGTGTTTTCACTATGGCAGACTTAGTTCAGTACATGAAAAATAAAGTATTTTCAAAATGGACTCGACCAGCGCATATAGATCATAGCATAGAGAGAAAGGTGAGGAAAATATAGCATACCAATATTAGATGCTGTGCTGGATGTACAATATTAACATCATTTTTCAGACATATCACTTTCAGCAATTTGAAACTGTATTAGACGAACTGTTGTTCAGGCTGGACGTCTTGTCTGAGTTTGACCAAACTGAAGCGTATGACGGACCCATCTTACCAAGGCGGAATTCATCAAGAATAGACACACAGGTAAACCAAAACCACAATGAGGAACTATGGATAAACTATTTGGAAACACATATAACGCAAAATATATTTTCTAGGATTCTCTGGAGTTTGAAATGACACAACCCTTAACCTCATTTCGTTCAGAAACGTAAGAAAACAAATATATAAATACATTAAGTTACAGGCTACACCAAACTGACTTGTTTTGCATTGCTCTCCCTTCACATCCCCCTCAGGTCTGGACCAGATGAGCTCAGTTATCTTCCTCCAATGGGCAAAAAAGGAGATGAAATTGAAATTGATCTATCAAGCAAAGTACATGAAGATGAAATGAAATGTCATAATAACACAAAGGAAAGAGAGTTGGAAATGTCAAAGGGACAGTTTGCATTTACGTCATACCCAACGAAATCTTCAGAGGTGGTTGTGGAAGTGCTTGTCCATGCCAAATAAGTCAGATATTTATTTAGGCTATAACTTTGACAGCAATAACATGAAGGGCCTCTTCAAGTATACACCCTAAATATATTGTGCACTGTCAGTAATGGTTTTGACAGAGTGCATGATGCTGACATAAAACTGAGAGCTATCAGAGTAAATAAAACTTTGCTCCAGGTTATTGAGATTGTATTTGTTTAGGAGTTTGTCCACAGTTTTTACCTGTTTATCTCTGCTTCTCATTACCTGCTTGGTTGCTTCTTTATACAGCGTACTTACTCTGTGTAAGTATTTGTGAGGGGTATGGTTGTGATAAGGACACATAACTATGAATGAAAGGTCCAATGGTGTCCCACAACGTCTCCAAGCCAGGACTTGAGTGGCGGGCTGTGATTGGTTGATGGCTGCGCATGAGGACCAATCAGAACGTGGCAAGTCAGACAAGTTTCAGACGCAGGCGGCGCGTGAGGCGGAGGCTGAAGTGATTAGTTTGTATGAACCTAAAGTGTTCAGCCACAGCAGTATTGATCCGTGCACCGGGTCTGTAAACACGACTGTGATTTGATGACATTCATCATTTGAACGGTTTGCTCAGCCTCGTATTGTGAAGAATTGTTCATCTTCAGTGAACAATGAGAAAGCTCGCGCTGCTGTTGATTGTGCTGCTCGGCATTGCACATTTCGCATCTGTCAGCAGGTGTGAAGAAGAAGGTAAGCCTGACTCTCACTGTGCTATATGTACCCGAGTAATAACAAAACATGTAAAAGACCATTGCAAGCAGGATTAAACTCTGATTTTGCTTTTTGGCATTGCTTCTCCAGAGAAAGATAACGCTAGCCAAGTTACTCTGGCAGTTAGCATGAAGCTAACAAGCTGCATCACAGCTAATGTCAACAACAATCAAGTTTCACAATATTTGTTCACTTATTTAGAACATATATCAGCATAATATAGTTATTACTTGCACTTTCATTTTAAATGCACTGTATTTAACTTACTCCGTTATTTAACGAATTACTAGCAGATGCATTTTAATTCTAAGAGTTAAATTATTTGATTCAGATGATGTGGCTGAGGGAGAGACTGAGGAAGAGGACAGTGATGATGAGGAGGAGGAGGATGAAGACACAGAGGTGAAGGAGGAGAATGGAGTTCTGGTCCTGAACGACAACAACTTTGAGACGTTCATGGAAGATAAAGACACAGTGTTAGTGGAGTTTTATGCTCCATGGTGAGTTGTTTTTACTCCTTCTGCAAAGCATCTTTGATTCTGCTGTGATAAAGTATTTGCATTACTTTATTTGACTCTCTTCCTAGGTGTGGCCATTGTAAGCAGTTTGCTCCTGAGTATGAGAAAATAGCACAGACTTTGAAGGAGAATGATCCTCCCATTCCTGTGGCCAAAGTGGATGCCACTGTGGCGACTGAACTGGCCAGCAGGTTTGAGGTCTCTGGTTACCCCACCATCAAGATCTTGAAGAACAGCGAGCCTGTGGAGTATGATGGAGCCAGGACAGAGACAGGTCTGAGGATTATATTCATATGAGCATTTACTTTGTAAGTAATACATAGGGTATTAATAAACATCTTCTCTGTTGTAGCCATTGTTGAACGTGTCAAAGAGGTCGCACAGCCAGGCTGGAAACCTCCACCTGAGGCAACGCTTGTTCTGACCAAAGACAACTTTGATGACACCGTTAACAATGCAGACATCATCCTAGTGGAGTTTTATGCTCCATGGTGAGTCCTCCATCTTCATATACACTGTAGGATTTCTTGTTAGGAAACATGGCTCTCAAAATGTTCAAATTGTCTACCAGGTGTGGACACTGTAAGCGCTTGGCTCCTGAATATGAAAAGGCAGCACAGGAACTGAACAAGCGGACACCTCCCATCCCCCTCGCCAAAGTTGATGCCACTGTAGAAAATGAGCTGGCATCTCGTTTTGGAGTTACAGGATATCCTACGCTTAAGATCTTCAGGAAGGGCAAGGCATTTGAGTACAACGGGCCCAGAGAAAAGTATGGTGGGTAGAATTCTGATTTGTAAGGTTTTAAGAGAGATGTTCCTGTGTACCCTCATAATTTGCATTTTATTGCCCCATAGGTATTGTTGACTACATGAGCGAGCAGTCAGGCCCTCCATCCAAGCAGGTACAGGCTGCAAAGCAGATTCAGGAGCTAATTAAAGATGGCGATGATGCTGTGATCGTGGGTGTTTTCTCCAGTGAAGACGACGCAGCTTTTGAGATCTACAATGAAGCCTGTAAGTTGCACTGTTTAGGCATCTGGGAAGGGGCCACTTTGTAAAATAAAGAAATGTTTGATTTCTTGCCTGCTCTGGCCTATCAGGTAATGCACTGAGGGAGGACTTCACATTTAGACATGCCTTTAGCACAGCAGTGGCCAAAATGCTTAAAGCTTCGCCTGGTCAAGTTGTCATCGCTCACCCTGAGAAATTCCGCTCCAAGCATGAACCTGCCCAGCACACATTCACAATACATGTATTAACAATTTCATCAGTTCTTTTTATTTGTATAAGCAGTGATTTTTAACTCTAAACTTATTCTTACAGGACTCTACGTCAGTTTCAGAAGTGCAAGACTTCTTCAAAAAACACATTGTCCCTCTGGTGGGGCATAGGAAACCCAGCAATGATGCTAAACGCTACACTAAAAGGCCATTGGTCGTTGTTTACTATGGAGTAGACTTTAGCTTTGACTACAGAAAGGGTAAGTTCCCAAAACATAAAATGTGGTGCATTTCACAGTACTGTGTTGTCCACTAATCATGGGTTATTTATTCAGCCACACAGTTCTGGAGGTCTAAAGTGCTGGAGGTGGCCAAGGACTTCCCTGAGTACACGTTTGCCATCGCTGATGAGGAAGACTATGCTGACGAGCTCAAGAGTCTGGGTCTGAGCGAGAGTGGAGAGGAAGTTAATGTTGGTATTTTGGCCGATGGAGGCAAGAAGTACGCCATGGAGCCAGAGGAAATGGACTCTGATGTGCTAAGAGACTTTGTCATGGCTTTCAAGAAGGGTAAGTGTTCAAATCTGATACCTAAACTATAACTTGCAATAGCTTGAATCTATAGTTTCAATTTCGGAAGATTGCAGTGATTGCCCTGTGTACTGAGCAAGAAAAGATTATTACTGATACTGTCATTGGGTCGTTGCAAGACACTCGACCCACAGCTGGGTCATACCTGCTTGCCAATACCTGATCTCATCAGATCTCGGAAGCTAAGCAAGTTGAGGCCTGGTCAGTACTTGTTGTTGTGTCCTTAGGCTAGACACTTTACCAACATTTCCCAGTGTGAGTGATTGGTCATGGTCGGAGGGGCCGATGGCACAGATTGGCTGATTGCACTGTCAGTCTGCCCCAGGGCAGCTGTGGCTACATAAGTGGCTTTCCGCCACCAAGTGTGGGATGAAAGGATGATTACCACAATATAGCACTTTGAATCTGTAGAGCGCATTATAACTCTATGACGTTATTGTTATTATTGTGCATATATAAATCCAATGCATTAATATAGATAATTGACAAAATGTCATCAAATCTTAAATGTATTAGACAATCCTCTAGGTGGCAGCAAATATGTGAAAATGACTGAGCTAAGCTACTCCTTTTGTCTAATTGTTTTTTAATTAAATTTTTAATTTGTTGTCAACAGGAAAGCTGAAGCCTATTGTTAAATCGCAGCCGTTGCCAAAGAATAACAAAGGACCAGTGAAAGTTGTGGTGGGGAAGACGTTTGAAGAGATTGTAATGGATCCGCAGAAGGATGTCCTCATTGCGTTCTATGCTCCCTGGTGTGGTCACTGCAAAAAGCTGGAGCCGGACTACGTGGCTCTGGGAAAGAAATACAAGGGAGAGAAGAACCTAGTTATCGCCAAGATGGATGCCACAGCAAACGATGTGCCAAATGAAAGCTACAAAGTTGAAGGCTTCCCAACAGTATACTTTGCTCCGAGCAATAACAAGCAGAACCCTGTGAAACTAGACGGCGGAGACAGGACTGTGGAGGGACTCAGCAAGTTCATAGAAAAGCACAGTACAAAGCTGGTGAAAGATGAACTTTAAAAATATCTCTGCGTGTTGCTATGAACTCTCACTGTGCTTTGCAGAGGCACAAGGCCTTTAAAAGGTGAAGGGAACACAGGTGTTACTGCGATGACTACTGTCATCATTTTAGTTTCTGTTTGTTTTTCATTCCAAGAGATTCAGCTTTTTCTCTGTTCATAAAGGCATGTGTGCACTAAAGTCTTTTTAATAAAATAGTGAGGCTGCTTTGAAAGCCTACACTAAAATCGTATCTTTTTTTCTTGTCTCTTTGTCAATTATGACACCACATGCTATAACTTAAACAATTTTATTTATTAGTTTAACGTTAGTAAAACAGACATTCTAAGGCAAGCTTTATTGTGTACTCTTCACAGTCAACTGAATCCAGTTCATTCTTGTCCATCACTTGGCTTTAGACACAAATGCACCTCAGAACAGCAGCTTATCTACAATAACACATTTTCTATGACCTCCATAAGTGCATTATGTGACTGTTACATTTGATGATCAAATGCTTGAAGAAAACAAGCATTTAATGAAAAGGAAAGTGGTTTCTGAGAAACCATAATACTCTGAACGAAGGCAGTGTGTGACACACCAGTGTCTTGCACTGTTGTGGACTTGGATTAAGAAAATTCTTGTGTGAACCGAAGCTGAAAGTTCTTTATCTTCTCGAGCACGATCTTGAGTTTTTCGGCAGGTGGCAGAATGGTCATCCTGTGCACATGTTACAATCCCTGTCAGTTACAAATATTTAATTTTATTTAATTTATATTTCACAGACCTGAAATGGTACGTTCCGTCTCTTTGTCCAAAGCCGCTTCCAGGCACAAGGCAGATTCCCTCCTCCTCCAACAGCCTCATACAATAATACATGTCCGGGACCTTACCCTCTTCCTACAGGACACATGCATGTTTATTGTTTTAATGAATGGTTTTTAAGAAGACATCTTCAAACTGTTACTGACCTTGGCCTTGGTGATGGCTTTTGGAGGTAGTGAGATGCGTGGGAAGGTGTACATGGCTCCCTGAACAGGGTTACAGGTGAATCCTGGAATAGTGTTGAACATTTCTTCTGTCATTCTGGCTTTTTCTGCAAGGGCAGCTAAAACTGCTGTCCGCTCCTGAAAGAGAAACATACAAAAACTATATTGAAAATATTTATATTTTAAATTCCTGACAGAACTGTAGCAACTGTTGCAACAGAAGCACAGTACAGAAATGGTTAGTATCAGCAGAGTCCACAGAGGTCATTAATGACGGTAGGGGTCATTTGTGGCCCTCTTGTGCTGGTTACACACAGATAAGTTATCAACACGAAGGCATGTGTTACACTTTTGTTAAAAGTCCAGTAGTTATACAACATGTTTAGTTTAATTGTGACATTATGTCAAAGTCATGATGGATAAATAGCATGTGTCTGTTGTTCTGACCTTCATAAAAGTGTTGTAAGAAGGTTCGTCGGGCTGTGGAGGGTTGACCACCAGGTCCAAAAGAGCCTGTCCTGGGACTGGGGGGCACAACCGAACTGACACTAGTTTTGTGAGCTGGGCCTTGACTTCAGGGTCCATATTTATAACCTCCATGTATCCTCCCCTAAACCCACACCTGTTCAACGTAAATGACGTTATTCCTTCATCTCAAAGTGAAGGTACAAAATACAAACCCTTGTTGTGTCCTTGTGACTTACTCGCCCATGTAGCATTTGGAGGTCGAATGAAATGAGGCCATCTCCACAGTACTTGAGTATTCAGGTCCCATCTCAAATAATACCTTTTTAAAAGAGTGGAATTTGCAACCATCTGCATACACGTTGTCCTGGTATACCTAAAAATAAAATACACACAAAAGCAAAATCAAACACTAAGACACTTCATGTGTGAGAAGGATAATTAGAGGTCAGATAAAATGTTTAAAGCTGGGGAACCTGATTTTCATGCAGCAAAAAGGAGGAAGTAGGTATTTAAATCTGTCTAACTACCTTTGGCAATCGTTAATATCCACATTCATTTTAATTTTAGAAGAGCTTTTTTCAGACGGCACAGCCAATTAGAGCTCTGTATACGGCTCTTAATGCAGACAGTACACAGTGGTCTCATTTTAGTCACAAGGTCAAAAGGTCCCAGCAGTACTTGTAATTTAGTACCTTTTAGTCAAGTAACTGTACTTTTATTAGAGTGCACTTTTCAGTACTCCTTCCACCTGCTGGTCCATTGAGCATTACCTCATCAGCCATGAGGAAGAGTTTTTCTTCTTTGGCAAACCGAATGACTTCCTCGATACATTCTCTGCTCTGCACTTGACCTGTGACACAGAGATTATCGATGTTTTAAAAGGCGTGTGCTAGGCTTAAATGGTTTAATGACCTCCTCGTGCTACCTGTGGGGTTGCCGGGGTTTATGATGCAGAGGACGCGTGGGTTACAGTGCTGTCTGGCTTCGTTGACAGCTCTCTTAAGTTCTTTCACATCCAGACCCCAGCACTTATCTTCATCCAGGTAATAATTGATCTGAACTGCGCCCAGATCTGCCAGAGCTGCGGAGTAAAGTGGGTACTGAGGGATAGAGATCATCACTCCGGTTCGCTCGTGACCTTCCCCGCAAATCATCAACTTCAGGATAGTCTGCAAAGAAACGGTAAACTTAATATTTACATGTATAGAGCATGTAGGCGTTGTTAACAAGTTGGAAGCAATCCATGGTTAAGTAATTACATAGAGGCTACATTTCTCCAGTCACACCCACTAAGCACACACATTTATTCACCTGCTGCTTGTACATTGGATTATGGGCAGTTTTTATTATACGTTCAAACTGGTGCCACATCATAATGGTGTTAAATTAGTCACGATACTAACATTTCAATCTAGATTTCAATACTAAGGGAATCAGTTTTGTTGCCACAATGAGAATTTTAAAAAAGTTAAATAATTTTAAAAACAAAATAATAGTACTTTATTTATTTTATCATAAATCTGACCTGATAAAACTCAAGGTCATTCTAAAACTGTTAAGGAAAGGTCGGATTTTGTGATATTTATTTTATATACTTAAAATGAACATCTAGTTTCTACTAGTTTTGGTATCGATTAGTATTTGATTTGCAATATTTTTTTACCTTAAATCATAATGTACTTTGAAAGTGTGACGAACGTTAAGTGCTTTGTATTATCTAGTAATAAACCACGGTATGTGCAAATAAAGATAGAATACAGATGCGTTTAAACACCAAAGAGGTAATGAAAATAAATGAAAGATCCTGTTAGATGGAGATCACAGTTAATTAAAAGCTAAACCCAAACTATCTATTCATAATTCAGCCTTACTATGTGACCTATAAAAGTTACAAAGTTCTGAGTGTGTTGTGACATTGCTGATGATCAAGGTGGTGTGATAGTATAATATTATGAACCCAATGTGAATGAACAATGTTTTAAAAATGAACTGGTAATTTTCACTATAACGTGTGTCTTGTACCACAATGGCGTCACTGGCACCGGTGGAGAGGTAAATGTCGTCAGGACTGGATGGGATTCCTCCATCTCGCTTCTCGATGTAGCGGGCCACATCCTGACGTATGCACTCGATGCCCGGGCTGGCGCTGTACGCTCCTATGACACAGGTGCAGTGTACTTTGATTCAAACAACAAGAGCTCTGTTTGTCAGGTAATTATTAGTCATTGGACCAACAGCGGCTAGTGATGCAGGAAAGGAAATAAATACGGTTGGTGGATTTAAGGGGTGTTGTCTGACCTATGCTCTGGCCTCCACACGCTGCAAGAATCCGCCTTGCTCTCTGCTTCGCGTCTTCTGGGAATTTGTTGTCCTCCAGGAGATCAGGGTACGCACACAGAGCAAGAACCTGGGAATGTAAACGTATTTTTAGATAGAAGTGCCTTGTATTGTACTATAAACTAACCAAACATTATGAATATTATCAGTCGTTTGGGGTAAACAGGCTGCAAGGGAAATGTTGAGAGACCCAACCTGTCTTAGAAATGTAATTGGCTTTTGACCCATCGCGTGAGCATCTCCAATGTTGGCCCTGATGACTTCTTTGAAAGGTTTCTTAGCCCCCTAAAAAAAAGAAAAAATGTGAACAATTGTCAGTACTGTGGATATTCAGTCAAGACTACATGCTTTTCCTATACTAAATTTTCAAAGATCACCAGACTAGTGCAGTTTACCCATTTAGATATGTAAAAAATTATCTAGTTCAACAAATCTTCAGTTATAAACGGAGGTTGTAAATTAAACCAGGTCCTCATGTATTCATGTCACACAAACACACATCCCCTGAATCTCCACCAGGCCTCCTCGCTCATTAGCTTTGATGGGACACTTTGATGGGGCACAGGGCCAGAACAGGATAAAGAGTTTGTCACGGGGCTGAGATGACAGGCCTCACTTCAACATCACTGGTTAAAAGTTCACAAAACAGTATTTCTTCTTCTTTATTTGATCATCTTTAACTATATTTTGAAGTGTCAGCTCTCATTAAGGTGATATGATCATTTACAGTCCTGTTGCTGTGTGTCATAGCAGCCACTATCCAGCGATGCGTTTCTAGGTGAGTCCCAAGCCTAAAAATGCAGACGTGACACATCCTAAAGCTATAGATATTATTTATCTATGTCAATGCAAAAAGTAAAGAAAATTGTGTCAATGCAAAACAATTAGCTTGAAAAATACTAGACAAAAAAAAAACAATTTAAATGCATGATGATTGTTTAGTGTATGAATGAACGACTCTACCGTAGCATTATCAGCCTGTTCTCAACTATAATCTAACTTGGTTTATTGGATTTACATTTACATAGTTATGAAGCGGTTTCAAGTAATTAGAGGCAGCTTTCCCCATTTCTTTTTCATTCCTGGCTCTTGCTTGCTTATCACACAACAAAGAGGCTGCTGTTCTATTAAAGAGGGCAGCTCAGAGGGCTCTCCTGCTCGGGCAGCACCAGGCACAGACTTTCCCCTAAAAATTAACTCCTAAAGTGAAATATTCACACAAAGTCAGCAAGATCACAGGTCAGTCATTTATTTTTCCTCTAGACATATTTTGTCAATTATTTTTGGCATAAGTGTTACATCTCCGTAATCTAAAACAAAAGAACTTTTGCAACAAACAGTAAATACGTAACTGACTTCTTTGGCTCCAACTTGCATTCTTCAGATAAAATTATTTGCAAGTACACGCATGCCCTTATGAAAGTGTTGGGCATTTTATACAAAGAACAACTACTGAGAGGCATAAAACTGTTTTAATGTTGCCAATGTCCATTTTGTATAAATCTCACGTTTATGGGATAATGCCCTGCAAAGTTACACTGAGCTGAAAAGGTATAGAAATAATGTTCTCATTTTTGTTTTGATTAAACATTATTATATCGACTGCATGGCTGTGACAATGCATTTCTTCCATCAGCTGAGGTTTGTCCTCATGTTACTCCTGGCTTACAGCGCTGCATATTTAGAGAGTCATCATGGCACTTTCCCTACCCAGTCACAACGAATCAAGACCAAGGATTTAGTTTGTAAATCAAGCATACGACTGTAAATGAAGATTCAACTTAAGTGGTGGCAAATAATCTATTTTTATAACTTCAGGAGGGAAAATCCAAAAGGAAAAAGGACCAAAGATCAGTTCAAACGCAGACACACAGACTCCAAATGTGCTGAGTAGCTTGTAAAGTGCTCTGGAGAAGAGACAGGAAGCAGAGGACCAGCTGACCCACCTCTGCAGCTTAATGCTTTTGACAAGACTATTTGACCTGAGAATCAGTACAATTTAACTCTTTTTTCCCTTTGATTTCTAGATCAAATTGTTTGTTCTGTCAATTGCGGTTTAAAGAAGTTGCAAATTCCTCTCTGAAAAGATTAAATGATATTGATCTTATCTCTGTTTGATCAATAATATGCAATGTGTTTAGTGAGAGCAGTGTTTTACAATGATGTTTCAAGCAGGGAGTGGCCTCAGAGCTACAGTCGTCCAATAAACTGGTCACAGAGAGACAAAACATAGAATGGAGACACTACTTGCGCAATAACCTTCTCCACACACACACACACACCATTCCTTCCATGTCCCGAGACCGGCTTTGAATAATGAATAATACTCAGTTAAACAACAGAGATCTGTCCTTTAACCCCTTTCCTAGAGGATAATTTTACAATCCAGTCTGACCTGCTCACTTACCGCCAAAAAGTACAGCTAAAAACATGTTTTGATGATTATGTCATACCGGCTTGAGCTGGTATGAAAACGTTGTTACCTTGTCAGCTAAACGTCAATCAGTGCTGCAGACTTCTCGCTCCTTTCATGGTTTCTCAGCAAATTTTGAGGAAGGGGTTTCAAACTTGACATGTCTATTTTTACACAAACTAAGCAACAATACTACTATATTTGTCTTGATGATATGCAATGTTAGGTAATGACACATGCAATCAATAGAAATAGACATATGATGCAAAGTTAAGTACACTTATCTACTATTTAAAAAACTTAAAGGCAACTCTTGATGTGGACTTCTCGCAATAATCCCTGTGGTCTTTTGAATATTTGTTCATCTTAAGAAAGGATGAAAGACAGTTCAAAATATAGGGTAATGCGTCATAGATCTCTGAGGAAGGACTAATCCTGGTCATAATTAAAGTTAAATTGTTACAGGTCTGTGTCTCGTGTTACCATGCCAACGCTCAGCTGATGGGGCGTAATTAATCTTTCCAAAGTCATTGGATGTTTACTACAAGAGTTTGTATTCTATTTTTAGCGAGAAAAGTACAATTCAACTCACTATAGCCGAAACAATATATTTTCTCCATTAAGTTTCTGACTCAGTCTAACACTTGTTACCATTTTATCTCACATTAACAAACAGTGTGGTTATCATCAGTGTGCTTAAAACATCTTCGTGGTGCGTAACGGCCTTTCTCAAGCTCTAGTCACGAAAGTTTTTGTTTTTGCGCTTCGTGTCTCTGTCACACACGTGTTTCCTGCGGTATTTACCTCCCTGAGCTCCTTCTCCAGCTGCACAGCTCTCTGCACGATCGGGCCGCGGACCGCGTAATCGACCTTCTTCACGTTTGGGTTCATGGTTTCCAGAGTCAAAACTTTACCTATGGGCAAAACCCCGTTAACCTCGTGCTGCTGGGACATTCTGTTTTTTTTCACTGGCAACTGTCACAGAGATGAGAGGTCTATCTGCAACAGAGAGGGAAAAACAAAAAGATTAGATGTAACTTTGCGCACGGACAAAGAGGGAGTATTTGATCGCGAACTTACCCGCGGAGAGGATGGGCTGGCGCGGGGTGTTTGTGCAGTGTTTGCCTTCGTCCACAGCTGCACTGAGCTCTGACTGACACTTGATATTCTACTTCTTCATATTCTCACCAGCGCCACGCCTTCGCCTGTCGCTACAGTCGATTGGCTGAACTTTCGCGTGTCTTTTACGCAAGCGGCAAAGTAGTAGCCACGCTTCGCTTTGTAGCCAAGTGCCTCTCCACCGCGGCTCAGTCTGGATGGGTGGTCAAACTTTACACGTGCAAGAAAGAAAAGGGGCCACTAGTACTGTCTGGCATGCACTTTGCGTTTTCTCAACGTGTAGCCAAACTGATCCACACAAAGTGGCGCAGGCGACCAGATGTTTAGACTAGACTTTTCTGCCTTCAGTGGCATTTACTCACTTTAAACTAAAATATTTATTTGTGGCAAGTGACCGCTAACGACAGACATATGGATTTGAACAAAACAAGCCTTCTCAAAAGCATTAGCGCGCAGCAACATTTCCAGTTGCAATGCAAATACTTAATAGATAAACCGATCACAGACAAACTTGTTGCACATTTTAAAAACAATTAAAAAAAAAACCCAAACCAAACAGACTGGTAACATCAGGGTGGAACTTCCAAGAAGTGTCCGTGTCCGTTTTGGAAGAGGTAATTTGCATATCTTTTGTTTGGTCTGCTCGCATGAGTTTGTCAGGAGAGGACAGAATGTGAGTTTGGAAAACAACCCAGATAACTTGGAGAGACTTTGGAAAGACATTTGATACCCCAAACTAAATGGATCCAGACCTGAGCATGTGACAGCCCCCTGTGCATGTGAGTGTAACATAGTTAAGTAGTCAGAAGACAGTTTGTCCCATTAGACCAGTGCCCTATTTATAAGCACTGGGCATGCGTCACCGTTACATCATAAAACAATGTGTAGAAGTAGGGCTTGGCTTATGAGGGTCTTGTATTTTAGCATCTTGAGTACACATGCATGTGCCAGTTTGTTATGGACTTGAGAGGAAGGCCATCGAGGCTGAAGTTAGACAGAAATGATTTGATTTAACTTTACTTCACTTAACAAGGAATCTGCCAAAATATTGTTATGGCATGCTGAGTGTAAATGTGAATTGTGACCCCAGCATTGTGAGCTCAAGACATATCACACTTTGGGACAACAGAGTTGAACCTAAGCATAGTATCACAAGCTGCACCACCAGGTGAGAATGTGTACATCAGTTTATCAGATGTAAACGGATGTAAATTGACCGTTTCAGAACTAGAGCAAATATGATAAATGGCTGCACAACAAACACCCCAAAGATCTGTCATAAGAAAATGCACTTGCACAGTTTTACCACAAGGGGAGGACATTTCGACATTCGACAAGAAGCGAATGAGACAAGTTTACTCAGAAAACAAAAAACGTTTTATCTTAAATAATTCTCTTAATCTGGATTCAGTAAAAATATTAATCAAATACATCAGAGATTATACAGAGTCCAGTGTCATCCCACTGCTCACACGGGACAGTGCAAGAATCAATCGTAAACCAGTGTACATTTCACAAAAGGCACTACCTTTGATACATTTTTTTGTAGCTAAGAAACAGTTACAAATCCTGCACAAGCTCTTATTCTTTTAAATTCATCCATAAAATATAGTGCTCTATCGGCCTCTTACTTATAACTTTGTGATGTAACAATTTTTCTTAAAACAAAAATACTAAAGAGTACAGCTGTTTGTGAGCTGAGAAAAGTATTATTTTTTTGTAAACAGTTCATCAATTTGTTTTTTCTGACAAAATGTTTCAAAAGTGAAATGTAGATAATTTGGACCATTACATAAACAAAATCATAAATCAAATAAAACATTATTGCGTATCATAAATAGAACCTAATTTAATAAATAAATAAGACATAGTCTGATCCTGAAAATAAATAATTTTGAAAAATGTGTCGATAATAACCTATTACTAATTTGTCTGGGAATGTTATTTTCATTTAAATACAGGCACATCTCAATAAACTTGCAAAATATGTAATTGTTTCAAAAGTGTAATTCTTAAATGAGTTATAATTAACTTCAGTTAGCTATAATAACATGCATATTCTTTGGTCTTTCATTTTATAAGACAGATTTGTACGCTTATGTAGTGACAAGTTGGATTTCAAATTACTCTAATACAAGATGGCATATTTTAATGAACTGAAATGCACCTGTACCGTATCAGTGAAATGATTTTAGATCCCACCTTAACTTGGCATGTGGCTATCAATGTCTATGGCCACTTTGAAACACACTAGTCCAGCAGTAAAGTACACATTTTTTAGTCTACATGAGTCCACAGCACGGCTCTTTGTTTTTAGACTGTTCCTCTTCAGGGGCGCGTAGTTTAAGTAGAGGCGGGTCTCCACTTGCAGGAGTGAAGTACACTTGATTTAAGGGAGCTACCTGCTCGATGGTGGCTGGCTCTGTAAGCTCTTCTTGGGGTTGCTGAGTGGACACCTCCCCCGTTTGCACTGCAGCCTCTTCTTCCAGCGCCGGAGGCAGAGGAGGCTGAGGCGCTGGGTACTTGGCGAGCTTGGCCGCTGCTCTTTGGCGTTTGAGGTCGGCTAACGTGTGGTGCGACCTCTCTCGACTGATATTGTCCATCCCCTCGCCATTTGCAGAACCTACATCTGATTCGGGAGAGACACTGAGCTGGTAAGAGGCGCTCCGGTCCATAAGTCCTCCCCCGGTCCACAGCTCTCCGGGGACAGAGGAGGACAAAGATACAGACGTCTCGCCGTTCTCTCGTCCAGGCATAATCTTTCTGTCTGCAGCTTCCAGTTCCTCTAAACGTGAGGTGGCTCCACTGGCCATCTGTGACACACAAAAAAGCAACATTTATGTCTATAAGTCACACAATATAATATTTCTTAGAGATGAACATCAAACTAGAAAAAAATTTGAATTCTGTCAACTGGACAAAGTATTTAAGTGAATACGTTTTGCCACTCATCTTCAGTTCTTCTTCAGATGAAATGAAGAAGCTACTTGGATGCAAAACATTAACGTAATTCCAATTTCTTTCACGATAGAACCTACTTGGATGACTTACACAGACAACAACTATAGACAGAATTTACCAAAATAATGAAGTGACAGGTAGACCAATGAAATTAAACCAAGCTATTAGGTTTTTTATTTCGCTAAGCCAGAAGAAGCAGATTGTAACATTTTTATACTACTTCTACATCATATAGAAGTATGTCATACATTGGCTTGTAAAAGTAATGTTCATATTGAATTATCGATGTTGTACCAACCTATACACCATCTAAACTAGTTTATCTATTCATGGGTTTCTGTTAGAGGTGGTTGACAAAAAACATTAGTATAGAAATGTCAGAAATGTCTGTAAAAAGAAATATGTATATGGTTAAAAAAATCATATACCCTTATTTTAAAGTTTACAAGATAACTTAATCATTTTTATTTTGAATTAGCTCTTTTTGTAGCATTTTTCACTATAAAGAACATATTCCATATTGAAATTTTGCCTTCAAAAACAGCATTCACGTTGTCTTCTAAATTTTGATATATTGCCCACCTCTAGTTTCCGTCATTTGTTTTGATATCGGTCCCAATTGTTCGTCACCTAAACCCCAAGGACATTCTTCAGGCAGTTCTTACCATTGCTTGCAGATGCAGCTCATTGTCTGTCTGTCTGTCCTCATCGTCGTCCTGTGGCTCCTGCTGTCGGCCGCGCTCCTGCCACACCATGGCCTCTTTGTGGTGCTCGCGCCGGTACAAACTCGAGCGCTCATTCACACTCACGCGCCGCACTACCTTACTGTAAACACAGGGAACAAACAGGCAAATAGTGAGCGCACAAGCTACAAGCTACACAAGTGATGCTTTTTATTGTGCATTTACCCTCTGCTGCCTGTGCTCGAGGCTCTCCTCTGCAGAGTGCCCTTCTGTCGGTCCTGGCTCTTCATAATGGCATCATGTTTGTGTTTGAGGTCCATGAGTTTGGCTCGGACCTCTTCATCCATACACACATCTGAGACACAGCAAGATATTTCAATTAACAAGGGTTAAGTAATAAAAGGATGAGTTTCTTGAAGAGAAATTGACTTACTTTAGCAATATTAGAATTAATTTGTTTGTTTTATAGCTCAAAGAAAATGTACAATTGTACTGAAATAGTATAATGAACGTTATTTTACCATCTCATGGTTCTAGATTAAGACTGCAAAATAGTAAATAGCAAAGACTCCAATTATATAAGTCCTTTTGCAACATGAAATGCATGTAACTCTTACAAGTTTAGATGTTCATATTACAGTCTTCTCTTGAATGTTAAAGGTCCCATATTCTGCTATTTTCCCCTTTACACAGTCTATTCTAAGGGCTTTGTTGATAAAATTTTGCGTTGTGCAATATCCATAACATAACAGTTTCCAAAAAACACCCATTTCTTGGACTGGCCCCCCTCCTTGCAAAAGCAAACGGCTCACTCTGAGATCTGACCCCCCCGAACAGAGAGCAGGCTGCTCCCCCGCCCAACTCACGCGCCTCCCCCGCCCAACTCGTGCCGAAGCCTAGAGCGGAGATAGTGCGCATGCGCCGTGTGCTCCGGTAAACAGCGATACACAAACACGGGAATAAACCTTTTATCCGTCCTGACGGTGCGTCGTGCTGAGTCCTACGCCCTGGATCTGACCTGGAGTTTGACGTGCTCCAGTACTCGACGACGGACGGTGCCGTTTGGTAAATAACCAGCTAACTCTTCGATCTGTCGTATCCATCGTGTAATTACTGTGTAGCATTAGCTGTTTTTATTCTGCGGCTGCGCGCTTCCCGGAGGCGTGGCTTAAACACCGCGTCATCCATGGGAAGCGCGTCATCTTAGTGAGGAGCCCCCGTCTGCTGCTCAGCCGAGGGGGACGGAAAAGACAGTTCTCTAGCGAAAACATGCGGGAATCAATCAAAAAAACACTTTGGGCACACATACGAGGCCCAAATAGCACTGTAGGAAGGTTAAAACCTCTGAAACGTCGATTTAGCATGTTATGGGACCTTTAAAGGTCCTGGAGTTGCCTAAAATGTGAACTTTGAACGTAATATTACAACATAAAGGGCAAATCTAATTGCAATCACAATTCAATCAGACAATGGAAAATGTAATGTTATTCTAAAATCATTCAGCCTCATTTGAGATAATAACAAACTCAGGAATAATTGCCAATAAAGTACTGCGCCCATAGATACTTACCCAATGGGGTTTCATCCAGAGCAGACTTGACATTCAAATCGGCCCCATTTGCAACTAGTAGCTCCACTATTTGAATCTGAAAAAAAAAACAGTTCATACATTGTTTTGTGCATCTAAAAAAAAAGTGTAAATATGGAATGAAGTGGTGCTGTTATTGTTGTGCAGCACTCACTTGTCCCCAGCAGGAGGCAGCGTGTAGCGGCGTCCAGCCATCAGAGTCCTTTGCTTCAAGCGGAGACTTTTGCTCCAGCAGCAGTTCAGCCACAGACACATAACCATTGGCAGATGCTATGTGAAGCTGAGAAGATTTATTTATTAATTTGATGCTTTTAACCAGCAGCTATGCTGATGTTATAAAGAATGCCACAATCTCTCACCAGAGTTGTTCCATTATCATCCTGAGCATTCAAATCTACTCCTTTTTGAATCATGCCTTTAAGATCAGCCAACATGGTCTTCTCTTTAGCCCCTCGGCATTCATCAATACGATCCTGAGTTATACCTGCAGGGCACAAGCTCAGTCACCACTGTGCACTACGGGTTTCTCAATCAAGAAGTAAAATATTTCTGCCTCAAAAAAACAAAATACTGTATAATCTGTTTGTAGCTAAAGTACAAGCTTATTACTGTTACCCTGTTCAGCCATAGCCATCTCCAGCAGCTCCAGTGTGGCTTCGTCTTCACACAGGTCATAAGGCATGTTCCCATCTGCATTCACAGCCAGAAGGTCTGCTCCACTTCACACAAATAAAAATACTGATGTAAATTTAGCACACTAGTTCAAAGAATAAAGATCTGATCTGAACGTAATACGTCCAAAATGCTGCCTAATAAAAAAATGACAAAAAAATCTGCTATCTGAGAGTTTAATTTTTAATGTATTTGCATCTGCAGCTCAAGAAAAATTTTTTGGTGTCCATTACTATTTCTCCAATGTAAATTTAACCATACCATATGGTTATACCATAAAATGTATAACCAAAAGCATGACAATAACTAAGTCAGGAAAGGACAAGATCTCGTGCCACAAGATGAAACTGCCACAGGTTTGAGCTCATATATATTGAATGATCTTGTGAGAGTTTTATTTTCATGCGTTTACATTTCCCAGGAACAAAAAAAAGGGTTAACTTTGTGGAGTTTCCTGAGAAGCTATAGTTCCAAAAAGCAGTGCTGCAATGACAATATAGTCAACCAAACCAAACAAATTGTGTCAAAATCTCATCTTGTCTTGTTATCTTGGACCTAATCTTGTGTCTCGTCTTGTGGAAATTGTGTCTGGTCTAATCCATACAAAAAAAGATATGAAACGAGCCCAAACTCACGCTTGAATGAGGATCTGCACCAGCCCTGTGTGACCACAGGTGGCAGCAGCGTGCAGCGGCGTCCAAAGCTCACTGTCACAGGCGTTCACACAAGCACCAGCGTCCAACAGGCACTGCACTATCTCCACAAAGTCATCTATGCAGCACTGGAACACGAGATATGGGATTAAAACTAATGCTAAGAACACTTATTTACACAGCGACTTGGTAAATCCATTAGAGATAAGAAAAATTTGGTTTGGCAAACAAGCTCTGCACTAAATCAAGTACAGTTGATATTTGCAGATTAAACAGAGTGGAGTAAAAAGTAGTAAAACACATTACACTGTATTGATTCTCACCTGGTGTAAAGCAGTTAGCCCATCCTCATTGTAAAGATCTGGGCTGACACCTTTATTGAGCAGCTCCCTTACTGCAGGAAAAATACAACATTATTACATTTCAATTATGTATATTCTCTGCATACTAATACATATTGTGTTGTGTATACTAAAGAGAGCTTCACAATGAACTCACAGCTTGCTTTTATGATAAGCCTTGATCCAGTGGACAAAAAGCTATTGAAAACCAAGAGCCTAGCCTATTATAGTTATCATGTGACCCATTCAGAGTAAATTACCCATGAATTACTCCTTTTGAAGCAGGCCCACATCATTGAGGAGGTTTTACAGGAGATTTTACAAACGGGTTTAAAGCTTTGCAAATCGGTAGCATATTACCACGATTTCTGGTATTGCAGGTCAGTGGTGGAAAGTACAAAAGTAAAAGTACTGAACTTAAATATAATTTTTTACTTTAAGTAAATTTTCACAGTGGATATTTTTTACTTTTACTTCAGTACATCTGAGAGCAGATAGTTGTACTTTGTAGTCCACAATATTTTTAGGACTGAAAAGTACTTTTCATATAGTTTGAGGTTTTTTTTTAGTACATTCATGGTGAATTCTACCAAAAAGTTTACTAGTTTGGGAATTTTGTTCATTGACAATGACACTAAACCTTTTTCAGGTTCAAGTCCAGCTAACAATTGAGCCTGCATCATACAATTGTACTTCAGATTTAATTACAATTACAGATAGGTTACAAAATAACCTATCTGCTTCTTCACACCTCTCATGTGGTTTCAGCCACCTTTCAAACGCTTAAAGCAAGACAGCGTCTCTGTCTCACAGACCAATCGGAAGAGCGAGGAAGGAAAAGACAACATGTGTCAGTGTGAACATAGAGCTGCACTGAGTAAGCTCTCAAAGGTCAAAGCTCAATAATACACATTTCATTTTCATCATCGGATTGATCCCTAACAGGTTGTGTTCACGTGACATTGACATCACATAATTTTGAGCTGAGGAGACAGGTAAAAATTCTATGCTGGAATTTGCAGTTTAAATGTCAAAATGCAGATATGCTGAACTGGTAAATATCTTTCTACCAGTGTTTGGTTCATGTGGATAAGGCGAATAATTGCCATGTATTTTCTGAAAGCATAAATAAACAAAAGTCTAATAGCTTCAGAGCACTTTCTATATACTCTACGTCTACTGTATATGCATCGCATCACCTGCAAACTTTGTTTTGTAACCATGTCATGTCAGCACCAAAAAAATGAATAAGAAAGATGTGATTGTTGTTTTTGGATAGAACTGTAAACGTTAAGTTCAATATGGCAAACTTGTGAAGCTAAACCATAAGAAATAATGATCTGTGGATCATAAGTTTGGATATTTCTTTCAAAAATAGCAAATCTTCCCAAGAGTATATAGGCACCTACCCTCGATCTGAAATTATGACATCAAATTTGGGATTGTGAGCGCACCGAATGGCATTGGCATTTATTAGACACATAATCATTA
The DNA here is from genome assembly GCA_019453435.1 of Rhinogobius similis. Lineage (NCBI taxonomy): Eukaryota > Metazoa > Chordata > Actinopteri > Gobiiformes > Gobiidae > Rhinogobius > Rhinogobius similis. The sequence continues at coordinate 7,272,323 of CM033639.1, read as the reverse complement.
TTTCCACACTACGGACTTTACCTTCTTGTACATCGTTTCGTGCCGCTGCATCCAGCAGAGTGACAGCGCTGGGAAATGTCACTTTGATGGTGCGGGTTTTTTTCTTATCCGCTTTGGCCCTCGACCCCCTCATGGCGTCTTTCTCCATTTGGGCCCAGGCTTTGAGCTGCTGTGCTCGTCGCTTCTGAGCGTGTTTCAGCCGCTCTGTGGCACTGAGGCGGCCGATTGTGGCCATCTCCGCCACCAGTTCATTGTGATCCGCCGCCATTGCCGCTACAAAAATAAATTAACTAAAAGTGCTGTAAGTGGCAAACTACTGTCCAACTTTATTCAGTTTCTGAAATGCCTTCGGTCTTATAACCAGGACAAAAGTATCAGTCCTCAGGTTGGAAAAATGTTTCAAAAATGTCCAAACTAGAATTCATGTGATGAACTTTGTATGTCCCATTTTCAAGCATTTATCTTTCCAATAGAAATATAGTGGAGGAGGACTCAACTTTAACCACAGCAGGCACAGTGGTTTGAAACAGTTTGTCCGTCCTCCCATCCATTTCAAACGAGGGTCAAGAGGCCACAGTCCACACAGAGGCAGCATAGGTCTGATTATCCACAGCTCCAGAGTCCCATCTCAGCTCTTAGTCTGCAGTCTGGATCACATGGTCCAGGAAAAGCACAACCATGAGAATACATGTGGTGGTAAAGATGGAGACATATTTTTAGAAATGTCTGACAAATTCACTGGATGAAATGGCCATTATCTAGTGACTGCAACTTCTTAACTTCAGTGCATTACATGTTGGGTTGTGGTCAGTAGAAAGCCTGTCTGGAAGCGCCTCGATCTTCTGTCTGCATCTGTAAGCAGAATGGGAGAGGGACATATGTAAATTCAAAGTGCAATGTTACTGCATAATGCACACAATGCTCTGCTCCTGTTATCTTTAACCCTACGCGCTCCTACTCCCTGCTCCCTTCTCTCTCACTCCTCCTCCAGGGAAATCTGAGACGCAGCCAAGCTTTTCATTAATGATTGACACACTGTAGCGCCACGCACACTTGGAAGTTGCTACCACAGACAATAAAACACAAAAACAGGACTGTAGATGGAAATTGTAGCGTTAATCTAGTTCACCAATGTCGGCAGCATCGGTCTTGTTACCTTTCATTAACTTTCCAGGTGAATTTGGACGCTCTCACATTCGGCTCTTTCCAGGCTACTCATTTATAATTTAGGGCCAGGCCAGCGAGCGCACAGAGGAAGGTCAACTAGAGGCACTCACCAAAATAGCAAGTGGCTGACAAGACCAGGGGAGTACCTGTCACAGAAGCATTACTGCATTAAAACGCCAAACTACCACAGCCAGGTCATCTATGTAATAAAATACTAACATCAAAGAAAGACTTTGCTTAATTTAGTTTAAAACATGAAGCAGATTAAAGGTACAGGGAGGTACAAGAAAGTTTCCCAAGGTCTATATTTAGGATGCATGACCTTTCAACCTGTTGAATGCAACAATATCAGGATTTCCTTAGACTTTACCACATCTTACCGTCAGAGACGAATAGACTCTAGGTTTTCCATCCAAATATCAGTAGGTAAAGTCACAGTATTAATAAAAAAGCATGAATAAATAATATTAGAAAACAATCATATTAAAATGAATGGCTGTAGGGTATAGATTATAATAAATTAAATGTTTAACTTTAATTTGACCGTAGTATTTTGATTGAGTCAATGAATCTGTAACAGCTTAAAATGGCAATTACGCAAAGCTAGGGCTGGGTATAGCCAAGTACCTCTCAATAGGATACGTATCATTATACACAGATATACAACTAAAGTGATGTTTTTATTATGTAGAATAACAAAATCCCCTGAACACAGTTGTCTCATGAATAAGTCACCTTTTCAGTTCAGTAGATTCAGACCTAATGCAGCAGTCAGCAGGTTAATACGACTAGAACTCAGCAATTTATAATGAATTTATGTTGTTTAAAAGTATCACAATTAGACCCGTCACAATAATTACTATATCGACAAATTCTTCAATAAATTATAGCTGGAACAATATTGGTCTTGGTACTTTTTCTTTGTTCTAGTCGAGTACTTTTTATTATGTTTCTGTCCTAAGATAAGATTTGAGCTGTAGATCCAAACTAACTGCTACTGCAACTAAAATGTTTTATTCTTCATTCATTTATTGAATCTCATGTTTTTATCAATATCGTACATTTAGAATAGTTTCTGGAGGGATAAACCTGCTTTGGGTTTATTGTGTCAGTGACATAAACTAGTTTCTATTTTATCGTTTACCATCTATTTTTTCCAGCACTATATTGCACTTCAAAATGTATTATTGTGACAGTCTAATCACAATATGCATCTTTGTATCGATACGCATATTGCAATGAAGTCCGTCATGATCAATAGTTTGAGTTCAGCCCTAAGAGCAAAGTGAATTTATAGTTTCAAGAGAAGAACCATAAGTAACTGAAGGAAATTACAGTTGATCTCATATAAGGTAAAGCCAGCTCTGTAGAAGAATAAATATGCTACACTTCATGCAGACAAACAGATCATCCCTCAGGAGGTTCTGTGCTCAACTTTACATATAAAACCTCAAAGCCACAGAGACTGCAGTGTTGACCAGTGCCACAAATCTGAGCCAAAGCCAATTAGTGGACAGTATCAGGGGAACAGACACGATGGTGTTTACTCCAGGTCAGACAGGTAAACAAACAGATAAAAGTGTCGTGACCCCACAAGGACAATGTTTTGAGCAATTCACTGAATGTTCATCAATCCCATCCACTGGCATAAAAATACATTTTATTATTCTGAAGAAAAACTATAAAAGGACTTGGATGGAAGGAATTTGAGGTGGTTGATATTAGTAAATTACAAAGACTGCATTTATGTAGGTAACATATCTTCTGCAAACTACAAAATAACCCATCTTCTAATTCGTATAGGTTTACACTAAATTGTGCACAGAAAAAAAAACAACATTTCTAATCTAACTGCAAAGTTACGCTTATCAGAATTTGTAAAATTAGACAGTTTTTACAAAATTATTCAGCTGACCTGTAAAGTAATTAAAACATTCAGGGATACAATAAACATGATTGTAAAATGTGACCTATGGTTTGTTGTTTATCGTTTGCTTATGTAAATGCCATCCTCATGTGCTGTCCAGTGTTGACACGACTACAGGAAAACTTTGCTCAACTGTAGTAACAAAGTTTGTCTCTACTTTTTATTCACAGAAAAACACCTGTTGAACACACTATTGAAAGTAGTATTAGATGTTGACCATTAGGTCAGATTGTTCTCCCACAAATACATTTTAAGCGCAATATAATGTCCAGTAAAACAGTTTGTGCCTTTATAAAAGTCACAGTCTCTAAGGTTTATAGACTGAGCTCACAGGAAGGGCTGCAACCTCTGCACGTACACTTCACCACTGCGATGAATAGACTTCTATGAGCGCACAGTATAATTATGCTTTCATTGAGAGGGAGAGGTCTGAATCCAAACAGAACTGCATTGACTAAACATGCATTTTAGAACAAATATCTACTCTGCAACCAGGGACAATTTAATGATTTGTTAACTCAAACTGACTCAAGCTGTGCCATCGGCACAACAAAAGTATGCCCTGATTGGAGAAGGGGTAAAACATTTGGAGACACTGGCAAATGTTCAAACCACAGTCACTGGTCAAATAGAATTTGAAAGAAATGTGGGAAAAACATTCAGTAAATGGTTTAAGCCTGCAGTGAAATCAAACAAACCATTCTGACACAGAGCTCAGATTTTCATGGTGCAGGACAACTTAATTTTACAATTTGTTGTATTTAATGGAAATAAAAATATTCCAGCCACATTTAGCAGAGTGTTCTTGTGAGGAAACTTTTAATTTCTAAGTAGAGAACACATCATTTATGTATTTAATTGGTCCCTCTTTGCCTCCAGTTGTGAGGGTGCTCATAACACCATCATATTGTGCTGGTCAGCTTTGTGGCGATTGTTGCTGACTCACTTCATCTGGACCAGTCAGTGTGGTCCAGGCTCTGGTATGTGGAGCTGCTGCCAATGATTTGCCTGCAAACTATGCAAATACTTGTAACTCTGATTGAACAGTTGCAAGGGAAAGAGGGGGAAAGGGAGAGAGACAGCAAGGCGGCGGAGGTTTGTTTTAAATGAGGTGGGCTGGGCACAGTAAGTCGTGTCATGTGTGAGGCTTTGAGCAGCTTTATAATCACTCAACAAATCCCAGAAATCTATAGTAGCAGCCGTGAAAAGAGAGGAAAGAGTAGCGGGAAGTTGTAAAAATGTGGGGGTGACGACTCAAACCTTTTGGGCAGACAGTGGTAGAGCTGTACAATTTAGGGAAAATATCAAATTGCAATTGCAAAGTATTATGATTGCATTAGATTTGTGGTATATATATATATATATATATATATATATATATATATATATATATATATATATATTGTATATATTATAATATTTGGATTTTGTTCAAAAGTTCCCATTTTAAACACAACCACGAGAACTGACAAAAAGACTGAAACATAAACTGTCAAACTATCAAATACATGTTTCAAAATGTTTTTGAAGCTTTTTGTCATGTTTTTGTTGATTCAGGTGTTGTTTTTAGTGCTTTTAATTGCGTTTTTGTCACGTTTAGTCACATTTTTGACACTATTAGTCACCTTTAGTTGTGTTTTTTTCACGCTTGTTTATGAACATGTTTTAACAAATCAAAACTAAAGGGTTAGCAGTTTTTAAACAGAATAAAACAGGGTATTTTGTTGTTTATAGAGGAAATTATTGCACTTCCAAAAATTGCAGCCTGCGATTTGCTAATTATATACGTTCAAATTGTGATTTCTATTTTGATTCTTTTGATTGATTGTGCAACCCTAGACAGTAATGGGCCATCAATATCTTCCTCAATTTGCCAAACTTATTGAAGAATTAATTCCAATCCAAAACAACTAATCGAGGAGCAATGGCAACAAGAAATACAGGTCTTTTAGTCAAGCAAAACATCACTCAAATATTAAAATCTAGTGCAATGATTGATCATTTCAAGCCAAAATGCAATATTTAAAAGAAGCATTTGTTAACTAAACGTGCATTAAAAGTCTCAAGAACGGCTAACCTTTACCCTCTAAGATTGAGTTGAGAATTATTGCGTTAAAGCTAATATTTACCCACCAGAAGATTATGTTGCAGATTGAAATTGTAAAATAAAGATAACAGCAAAATCACAGGCAGTATCAAGACTTTTGTAATAAATTAAGACCTTGGAAAATGCTGCTTAAGAAACGATCTGCAGAATAACAGAATATGAAATAGTACGGAGGTAAATGATTTTGAAACAAGGAATTCCAAAAGAAAGCAGAGAGAGGAAACATGAAGATAAGCCTCCTTAAAGCAATGTGGGTTTGGCAGTTGGACAAATAGGAAAAAAGAAACATGGTCCTCAAACAGAACTGGAAGAAATGTTGTGCTTGGCAGTAGACACTTTCATGCAGAATTTCACACATGTTGCAATGAAAAGCAAACCATGAAAGTGTGGTCCAAGCAACGCAAAAGTTAATAAGACTTCTTATTAAACTTAGAGACGGAAATGTATTTTGATTCCATAAGGAGGATTTTAAGTAGGTGTACTGTAGAAGTCTAATCTAATCAGGACAATTACGATTTCTGTTTTTTAAAGTATCTCAGCCAGAACGTCACCATGTTTAGTCGACATAACCACATAAAAGCATCGCCATGCATCACACATTGATATTGCAGAGGTTGTTGTGGATTAGGGTTATCAAAAATATAATCAATTAGGCTACTCATGCCTAATTCGAGTAAGTATTGATGTTGGGGGAGAAAACAAAAGCAAAAACAAAAACAAATAAAACTTTCCATTACGGTGTTAGAATGGACTTAATCTCTATCAGAACTAGTATAAGACAACATAATAATAATAATATAAAAGAAACTATTTTCTGTGCAATGTTAGCGTCATTGTGGTATTTCAATTGTAACAAATGTTGAGCCCATTCCTTAGAATCAACATTTTAGTATCAAGAAAACACAATTTTGAAGAGATGCAAAATTAACAAGAATACTGACAAAATGTCTATAATAAAACCCAATCAAATTATGTTATTATTATGCAAGTTATGGTGGCTTTCTACAATAATGTATGAATATGGTTATCAGAGTAAATACCCAAAAATATAGCCTAGGCAAAGGATTAATTTTGTATTTCCCACAATTTAAGACATGAGCTTCAAAGTAAATGCAAATGTGAGCATTAAAGAAATATGACTTGAACTTTGACTCCGGAGTAATAATGTATTCTTAATAACAAACGATGCCGTTTATAACCCACTACTTGATTTCATACGTGACAGGACATATTTCAAAGTGTCATGGTCCGTGAGGGATTACCTGAAGTAGCAGCTTAGCTTTCCCTGCGGTGCAGGCTCCACAGGTGGATGTCTGACGCACCGTGTCCTCTTCAATGTCTTATCTTCTTTTCACCACATAAACCGAGAGAATGTGGCATTAAAGTTATAGAAACGACTTATTTGAATCCATAAAACACATGCAGATGAGATGAGCATATCCACGATCGTAGCCCTGGGTTTAGCTTCCTCCTCCAGGCTACTGCTGCAACTAGAGCCGCCGCACGCACAGGTAATTTACATGTTACGTCGCTTCGTAGTAAAAGCGTACACCTTTAATTTTTTTGGAGCGCTCAAAAAAGAATAGTTCAATACGTGTCTTTGAGGCGTTTTTCTTACCTGTTGATCAGCGTGTTGTCCTCCTGAAGTTAAACCGAGCTGTCCCAGAGGCGAGCTGCGTCCACGGCACAGTCCTGAGGCAAAGGCAGGTGTGCGCACAGCGGGCACTAGAGGGCGACAGTCTGCGCAAACACGGCGCACATGAGCGCCTTTGGCTTGGGCGCACACATCAAATTGTAGGAAACGAGGAGCAAGTTGTTGAATGTGGTGGGGTATGGAGGGGCAGGCTCTGGAAATTTAAAGGCGACATAAGATTTTTCTCCAGGTACTTAGGACTGAAGTTAGTAGATCATCATTTTACATTTTGTTCATTTTAAACTGCAATATTGATCTAAAATAGCTTAGTAATAGAAACAGATTCATTGGCTTCCTGTTCAAAACTGCAAAAATGTAAAGCCCCGCCTCTTCATAATGACATTTCACTGTAACAAGCAGCGGCCATTTGGGTTCATGTATCACTCAGACTGTATTTTTTTCCCGCCAAATAATCACAACTAAGTACAAGGATGTGGGCGGAGATAAGTGGTAGGGAAAAACAGGAATTTTCTGGGCAGTCAAGCCACAGTTACAAGGAAGTGAACAATACCTCAAACATGCACAAATCAATTAAAATACAACTTTGTGTACACTAATGATGAGGGAACACCATTGTTAGGTTAAACGTTAACACACAACAAGATTTTTTATTTTTGATTAATTGTAAAGCACAAAGAGAGACTGGAATAGCAATAGGTGTCAACATATTACAATCAGGAAAATAACAAAAAAATCTATATTATGTTTACTATGTAAATGTCACATTTTATACAATTCAGTGACAAAGTGGGACATTCAGCCAGAAACGGCTGTGCAGGACAAGTATAATATTTGGCTTTCTGAGTTCCACTAGGTTTAAACAGGGCTATTGCAGGTCTAAATTTGGGCTACGCAGGTCTAAAACAGGACTACACATTTCCTCAGTAATTCAAGACATTACCAAAAAAAAAAAAAAAAAAAAAAGAAGAGCAGAAATGTGGATAAAATGAACTCTAACTCTGAGTAAACACTATAACTGCAGAGGAGGCATTGACGATGTACCATAGTTTGAGAACCACTGTTCTAAAACCTTTTAATGAAGTATTAAATAGTAGAAGCAGGAGTAAAGCAGTTGAATGAGATGTATTTACAGTAATTTAACTTTTATTCGGTTATTTTATTCTTTACCAGTGCTTGTTGGGAGCAACTTTATTTTTATTATTTAATATGTTTGATTATATTTCTTATTTTATTTGATGGGTGTGCTTTAGGTTCCATTGTATGTTACTCTTCACAAGTACAAACTAGTCTATTCGTGTCATTATTTATTGACTCAGTGACTAAACCGGTCTTTGATGCTTAATCCAAAGAACTCTTCTTGAGGCTTTGTGGACCAGTGGATTGTGGGTCTATCCAAAAACAGACTTGCACAGATGAGCCCTGGGATCAGCGGCCCCCTGCTGTGCGACAACCACACAGCAAACAGACTCACAGGAAACAAGACAACATGAGAGATTAGCTTTTAAAATGACAATATTCAGTTAAATATTTATAAACAACAACTTGACATGTCTCTGTCCGAGTAGCTCAATGGCATTGCATAACTTTGACATTCAAACTTGTGCTGTGCTACTAGGCACTGCATTCCTCCGAATACTTGTGGGTTCAGGTGTCACTGCTGTAATTTATGAACAAAATATCCCTAATTGTAGACCTCCCCCTATAAATGCAGATTTACTGGATGCAACACTTTGGTAACATGGCATTTATTAACTTCTAACTTTTTCAGATTAATCTCCACGTGTGTGTGGGAGAATCGCAGGCCAGCTTAGAGAGGATTTGTCCAGACACAATCAGTAGATGTGAACAGCCTTGTTGTGTAAAGTATCCTATTCATATGGCTCTCCATTCTTTTCATGCATAGCTCACTAATCCAAGGAAAACCTATTAGGCAGCTCTCCAGCAGCCAGGAAGACATGGATTGACATTCAGTATTTAAATGAGCACTTCTAGAAAATGTAAATGTATGGTGCACGGTGCATAATGTCTGACTGGTATGTCTGTACACGTTTGAGACATGGGCATACAGTAAGTATCCAAACCAGAGCAAATATAACACGTCAGAGGTGCAATCAAGCCTAGTCTACAGGGGTGCAAATGAGGCACTCACATTTCGCATAATTTGCCCCCTTCATTTGAGTTGAATTGAATTTACACTTTTTAACTTGTCTTTCGGGCTTGGGTGGAATGACATTTTTGTTGATGTTCCCATTTTTACACAAAGCCACCACAGTAAGGGTATTTCATTTTTGTGGTTTAACTTGTCAATATTAAAAGTTCATATTGGTATCTGTAAATGAACGATGTCGTGTCCTACGTTGGTCCACGATTTTAACACTACATTTCCCCTGCACAGTGGGACTGCTTCCAAACACTTGCTCAGAATGATGTACTTGATCATGTGCTGCACGTTTGCTCTCACTTTTGGATGAAACCACTAGAGGGGGACACGGTGAGCACGCGCACCGTCAATCACAGAAGAAAGACACTGATGCAAATGGAAGCAGGTGCTGGGTTGGAAGTGGAGGACACGCCGAGACAAAACTACCGAATACACAGGTTAGTGCAATCTGTACATGTAAAACAAGATGAAAATGGAGTAATGTAGATGTGTGCGGGAAGAATTAAAATAGTTGATTGTTCAAGGTAAAATAATCTATGAATATGATGCTAACTTTACCAAACGAATTTAGTTGACATTGATAAGTCTTATTTATAAAAAAGCTTTGGGGCATTTTCTGCTAAATTACTCTCGTCCAGTCAATGCAATTTCTTTCTTTTATTTTGGCTGTTTATACATTATATACATGTTCAGTCATCCAATGAAAGTTTAGTTAGCTTATGATGGGACACACAACCATTAAAAACATCTTAAACCCAGTGATCTGTGATTGCTGTTGACTCATTGACTCTATATATTGAAACTATAAAGGCTATGTCGGACGGCAATAGCAGTTTAAAGGACATGTATTACAATTTGTTGATTCTTTGATTCAAAGTGATTTTGGTTTTATTGAAACTTTGTAACATGTTTCCATCCCTTTAGAAGACATGATTGCCTAAATGGGGTGTGAATGTTTTGCCCATCTACCTTTAAGTGCCTGAAATCACAGCAGCGGTGGTGAATCGTCTTGTATTTCCTCACATGCAAAATAGTTTTTTGGGAAGGAACAGGCTCCTGTCAACGGGGTTTCTTCTAATCCAACTTGTTTTCACTGTCTTGCTGGGAAGCAAGACTTTGCACATTAGCACTACATTAAGTTGGACAAAAGACTTGCATTCCCGAAACTTTAGGGTTTTCGAAGAGAATGGAGCCGTGCGCAGCGTCACAGAGAGATTCCTGCTGTGCGCAAAACTGCACCGCACTACTTTCTGCGCACAAAATAATCAAAGTATCACAAATAAAAGATCAGTTAAAGCTATTCCAGGATACGCATTTTGTACAGTATTGACCTCTGTATCTTCTGCCGTATAAAGAAACGGTTTGTCAGTTTAGTGTCGTTTTGTGGTAGGCTAATCTTGTTTATTTAATTATTTATTAGTGAGTCGTTTTGTATATTGCAAGGCAGAAATAGTTGATTGTGTTCTGTTAAAAAAACGACATCTTCCGCACTCTTTTGGTTTGGTTTACAAATAACATATTTTTTAAAATGAGCGAAATACTTTATTTTTATAGCAACGTTTAATAACTTTAATTTACCCATGTTGTTATATGGACAGTCACGCTCTTGGCTCATTTTAAGTACGTTGTAAGCAAACTCGATTTATGTGCGTGAAACTGCACAAAAATATTTAAATAGTTCCGTATTTAGTTGTGTTTTGTGTACATATAAAGTTGTATTTACAAGTGTGTTGTTTTCTCCTATCTCTGCACAAAGCCCCTCCCCAGCCCCCCGCTGTGATCACTCTTTCTGCTCACAGATAACGTGTCATTCTCCCCTCGATTACGCAGCGGGATTTACATGAAACTGTTAATTGTTTGCTCTCCAAATAGAGCCAGGCTGGAGCCAACAGTCTAGCAGAAGTTAAGGACCGGCTCCGCAGTGCCACCCCCTGCCCCCTTCTCCAATCTGCGCTCGAGCCCCGCTGATCAGCATGACAAAGCACTGGCCAGAGCGCAGCCTCTTGGCACCACCCGCTCTGTCCCACCTGGGAGACCCCCACGACCATCACCTTGACTTCCACAGAAGTCATTACACAGTGCCTCCTCACAGCGGAGTCACACGGACCTCTGCCCAGCACTGGTCTTCTGCGCGCCCGGCTTACACGGGTCAAACGCGGCTGCAGGAGGGTCTCTCATCCCGCTTCCAGCACCTTACCGCAACTTTCATGGATAAAGCGGTGCAGTCGGACTCCACGTACCCCAGCCCGGAGGATATGGACTTTAAACCGGATACAATAAAAAAGAATACATGGTGCAATGAACAAGAGAAGAGCAGTAAAGGCGCAGGCAAAAAGAAGAACTACCAAAGATACCCCAAGCCTCCGTACTCTTATTTGGCCATGATTGCAATGGTCATACAAAGATCTGCAGAGAAGAAACTCACGCTGTCCGAGGTAAATGTTTTATTCATTAGTTGAAAGTAAATCGGTATATACTTATTTGAACACCGCGCGTTTTACGCATCACTTTGTGTAAAAGAAATGTCAGTTTACTCAGCATCAAATGGCCTTCTGCTGTGTGTACAGTTACAGTGACACTAAACAGCCACATCGCTCTGACACTTGCATGCCATCATTATCAGCTTTGTTCTGATAACGTTTGTCTGTTGTGAAAACACTCACTGATCACCATCAGAGCAGATAAGATGCACAGTAATCCTAAATGACTTCAATTAGTGTTTTATCCCCCCCGTTTAATGTGTACATTATCAACAAAAGCAAACACCTCTTGACTTTTTAAATTTAATAGAATTTCTACCTTTGTTATAATGTTTAAACCAGTTTGTTTTCTTTTAGATCTTAAAGGAGATCAGCACTCTTTTCCCGTTCTTCAAAGGTAATTATAAAGGCTGGAGGGACTCTGTCCGACACAACCTGTCTTCATATGACTGCTTTGTCAAGGTTTGTATGCTTGTCTTGATAAGACTATTTTGTAGATTTTTGTCTTCTAGTGTAATATGTTTTGATTTTCAGACCTGTCCTCTTATTTTCCCTTCTCTTTCAGGTCCTTAAGGACCCTGGTAAGCCTCAGGGTAAAGGAAACTTCTGGGCTGTGGAGTTGAGCCGGATTCCTCTGGAGTTGCTGAAGAGGCAGAACACAGCTGTTTCTCGACAGGATGAGACCATCTTTGCTCAGGATCTAGCTCCCTACATCCTACAGGGACATAAGATCGATTCAGAGGTGCCACCCCCGGAGCAGGTCACCTCTCTCCCCACCATGCGCCCCAGAAACCTGTCCCCACCTCAGGAAGACCTTTTTCGTCCCAAACTGGACTCATCTTTTGCCATAGACTCGCTTTTGCACAGCTTTAGGCCCTCCAGTGGAACAGGAGAGGTGCAAGTGACCAAAGACTGTTGGAATGACATGGAGCGGCCCAGAGGCTCCCCTCCTCGCCCCCGATATGCCTCCTCAACCCGAAGTGTGTCTGCCAGCTCTGCCAGTCCCGCCTCCACCTCGTCCTCCTCTGACGAAGAGTGGAGAGGAGTGTCTCTCTCTGGGAAACGTGCTCCTGATGAAGCTGAATCTGATGGATATGAGGATTACAAACCTCTCCACAAATCAGCCCGCAGAGAAACTGTGGCCCCTCCATGGGAGCTACCGACGTCCTATGCCAAATATGCCCCTCCAAACGCTGTTGCCCCGCCCAGTATGCGTTTTAATGGAAGTCCACTGATGCCTCTTCATGGTGGACTTCCTCTTTATGGTTATGGTAGCTCACCTGTTGCACCGGGACACTTCCTGGGTCACACATACTGGCCTATTCTGCCCAACGGACGGGTATCAGTTCAAGCCCCTCCACTTATTATGGACCTGGACAATATGCTGCAGTCAGTGCCACCGAATAAAAGTGTGTTTGACGTCCTTGTGCCAACTACCCAGAACTCACATCATCAACCGCCTGGTCATTACACACTGCAAAACGGACCTTCATTAAACAGATATCCACAATATTAACTGCATGTCTCTGACAGGGATGCTTTATGAACTGACCACTGAATGTAATATGAAGGGAAAGGCTGCAGCAATAGTATGTCCTGACATTCAGATGTTAAATATATGCCTTTAGTGCTTCACTGATATGTTACCACTACATGAACTACCTCAGTCTAAACTACTTGTTTCCATAAGCTCTTTGCACTGCCAGTTAACTTGCACTGTTTTTAGATGCTGTTTGCCAAGTGTGACTCTTGTATTGTTGGTCCAATCATGGATGTTAGATGTCTGGCACAAAGGACAGTCTTATTTATTTTACTTTCAAACATAACAAAGATCACAACATACTACCTCACCTTTTCTATTGAACTTTTCCTGCTGACCTATTTGCACTATTTTGATGTCGTTATGGACATCTTAGCTCAACCTCAGCAGAGGAATGTTATGTCATTTTTTTTGCCAATTTTTATATGGTGTTCAAAAAAGCTCTGTCTGCTTGGATGTTTTAAAAAGATTTTACAGGGTATGTAATAAATGCTGTTTATTTTTAAACAGGTCTATGTCTTAATCATTGAGTAAATTATAATACAAAATAATGAATGCATTGGGTGTTAAATACTATCCCGGTGTGAGACACGTGGGTCAAGTTATTTTTTTCCAGTTCAGTCACACTTTCTATTTTAAAACAAAAAAAAATCTAAAATTAGCCAATGGATATCAACTGTTTACTGTTACTTTAAAGATGTCTTGAATGTTTGGGGCCAAATAAACCTCGAAACAGTTCTTTGATTCTGTGCATTTGTAATTGATTCACACACACCCATCTGATTTACATGGACTATCTGCAGCCGTCAGCCTCCTGCTGCTTTCATTGCATATCTCTTTATCAGAGCTCATGCATGCCTGCTCTGCCTCTCCATCCTTCCTCTTTCTGGTCATTCCTGAACTGTTGGGGAGGAGGGGATGCCGCATTAAGCAGGCACTTCCCCCAAACATGCAAAAGTATCCTGTAACAAACCAAACTGTCAAATGAATTTCAATGTTGACTCACCCTGTTTTCTTGTACAGTTTAGTGTATAAAAATTGATGAGATGATAAGTCACTTTTACAGCCATAATATAAGACTATCAAAAAGAATATATAGACAATATAAACTAACACATCTTGCTAATTAATTATCAAGATGAACATTTGTATTAAAAATAACTAGCTGTTGTCTTCTTGAATGCCATTATAATGTATAAACTTGGCCATTCATTTACAATATTTAATACACAAGTAGTTGGTTTTGTACAGTTTGGAGTTTATTAAGATGATACAAAGTATTTTAATACATTTTATATGAATCTGGCAGTCTTGTAGCCTTTTGAAAAATAAGGACTTAGGTAGTGTTGTAGAGTGTGCGTTAGGTTTGTCACAGTATAAAGATGAAATTTGACCATATACTTCATGTCTCTTACATTGCTCTCTTTCCCCTTGTTGCTCCCTGGTTAGCTTATCCTGTCTGTTCACACTCCCTCTTGTGCCATTCGGTAGTCAAAGACACTGCCTCTTTCTGGGAATGTTTCATTCAAGCGTCTGCGCTTAGTTTGGGGTTTTCCATTAGTTTCTTCCTCTTTTCCATATCCCCCTCCTCCAGGTGTGTACAGGCAAAACATATCCTGTACGCAGGCAAAGAATACCATACAGTGAATAGTGACATTTATGTTTGGATCAAAAACAAAAAAGTTAACAATCATACCCCTGGTTCAAGAGTCACACTAGTCTTGGCTCCGAGGTTGAGGAGTCGACCGTCTTGTCTCTGAAGGAGGTTTAGTCCCGCAGCTCCATCCTCACCACCTAAACATAGGATTATTCACTTAATAAAATGTTTAACTTTTCTCTAACTGTAAATTTGTAATTGTCAATTCAAAGTGTACCATCGAGGCCGTAGGGGCGGAAAGAGCGTCTTTCGGTGAGCACAGACAAAACCACCTTGTCTCTGAAGAGCAGTTTCCGGATCACACCATCACCGCCCAAATATTTTCCTTCACCCCCGGAGTTGGGTCGTAAGGAAAACTGCTCCAAAATCACTGGATATCTACCAAGTGGGCAGTCAATACAGAACATTTAAATCGATGAGCAGTGAGTATTTGTAAATGTTATGCGTTCTTGGGTTAAACATGTCACCTCTTTTCCAGTATTTCCGGGTCTGTGATGCGAGTATTGGTCATGTGGCTGTGAACTCCGCTCCGCCCGTTCCAGCTCGGTCCTGCTCCAGCTCCTCCAGCCACTGTCTCATAGTAGCCAACCTTCTCGCTACCAAAGGAGATGTTATTCATACAACCCTGAAATCAAAAAGGAATCAGAATTGGTTTATTGCCATTGTCAGTGATACATAGGAACTTGCTTCGGTAAGGTGCAACATAAAACAATGAATAAAATATACAAAAATAGGCATGCATAAGATTAAGAATAGGATAAAATAAAATAAAGTAGACTAAGACAGACTAAGACTATGTACAGAAATGTACAGTTGGACAGACAGTAGTGCAAATGTAGCAGTGCAAATAGATAGCTCTTTTATAATATATTGTGACAAATAAGATACCAGTTTTTCCCCAGCTCATGTTTTGGGGTCTTACCTGTGAGGCAGCGCAAACTTCAAAGGCTTTAAAGATAACATCAACAACTCTTTGTGAAGTGAGCACATTTCCACCAACTACAGCTGCATTTTGGGACGGCTGGAGTATTGAGCCAGGAGGAATAATGACTTTGATGGGGGCTAAACATCCCTGGAGATAAAGAGAATTATATATATTTTTATAACATCTACAACGTATAATAATTTGACAATAAAATGTCACAATTTTACCTGATTAAGTGGGATGTCCTGTCCAACCATGCAGCGTAGACAGTAGATGAGGGCAGAGAGTGTGATGGCACGTGGAGCATTGCAGTTTCCCCAAACTTCTGTTCCTGTCCCAGTAAAGTCAAACACAGCACTACCCTGAAGAATATATGAAATAAATATTGAAACAGTGTCAGAAGTTATAAAATATTCTCTTTTTTTTAAGAGTAGAAACTAACCCTAGCCCTGCTAATTGATTGATTGAGTCTATATGGCAAGGCAAATGTATTCATAAAGCAATTAATGCTAAAACAAGTCCTTAACAAAAACAGGCGTTGAAATACAAAAAACAAGTTAATGATGCAAGATAATACATTGGTAAGAATACTTAAATACAATGAACATGTTCCTTCTGGAGCTATAACTATTATGTGTCATCTGTTAAATAATGTTGCCCCATACTTCTTCTTCATTAATTTGGACTCGTAGTCTGATTGGCGACCCGTCATCCATGAAATCCTCTGACTCCACGTCCAGAGAGCCGGTCTGATGTCGTCTGCGCTGGGCAAAGTCTCTGAGCATGTCCCGTACAGCCAGCTCAGCATTACTCTGAAACACAAACACAATAGCTGCCTTTTATTCAAAGATATATAAAATTCCTTTTTCCAATACCAGCAACTGCAAAATCCATATCACGAAAAATGTTACAAAATTTTATGATTCATCAGTTTCACTGTTCTGGTGCAATTAAATGACGTAGAATTCTTATCATATTAAGCTTTTGTTTTAGTCTTCATGTTTGGTTATTGGCTATGTTTTTAGAAGCAGATTTTTGTCTTGTACTTTTTTGCCAAAAGGCTTTTTCCTGTCTTGCAACCAAAGTGTTAACACAAATATATATAAGATTCCGTTTATACATTTTACCTAATACGGTTTCACAAACTGTTCATAATCATTACCTGAATGTATCCCATGTAAGCTTGAACAACAGCCAGACCATAGCAGTCGATCAGCTCCCCGACCAACTGGCTCCCTCTCTGATTGGCTGCCACCTGAGCCCGTAGATCAGACAAGTTGTCATGGAGATTACGAGTCCCCGAGCATCCTGGGTACTGAGCTGGAGCCATGAGCGCTTCAGTTACAGCTAAAGTTGACAAAAGTTAAAGTAATGTAAATCATTATAAAGCATTCAAACTTATTACCCAGGCACACTTAATACGACATCCCTAGACGCGCCCTTAATGGTTATGAAGAGGTTGCTCAAAAGACAGTTTCCTCCTGGGTCTTCAACTAACTCCACAAGACCAAACATCATGATCATGACATGATACCCAAAGTGCATTGCACAGACTACAGATTGCCACTGGGATCGCTCCAACTAATCTTATCACGTCACCTCTGTGCTTTTGTTTTGCTCACCTCATGGTTTGAGGACAGCACCCTCTCGGGAATTTGTCACAAATCTTATATAAACAACAAGTTATTAAGAGTGAAGGATTTTTTTTTTTTTTACTAGGAAGTCCCTTGAGATCATTGAAGAGACCTGGCCAAATTACATTTTCAGGAATACCGTACCAACATTTTGAATTGAACCAATTGAGTGGAGTACAAAAATAAATGATTCACATATGAAATGGCCCATCGAGGCAACTGTTGTTGTGATTTTGGGCATTATAAAAATAAATTAATTTGATTTGATTTGATGAAATGAACATCAGTCAGATGTTCATGTTAAGAATAAGCACTCAGAAAGCAAGACATCATAATAATAGTACAGTATACCTTCTTCTTGAAAGACACCGGCAGTTACCAGTTTAAATGATATGAAAACAGCGCCCTCTTGCTGTAGTGATGTGGAGTGCGGAGGCATGGATCCTGGAGTGATTCCTCCTATGTCAGCGTGGTGCCCTCTGCTGGCCACAAAGAAAACAGGCGCGCTTATGCCTTTCCTGAACACCTGAAAAGACAGAACTGTAAGACAGAAAGTACTATTCAGAAACAGGGCTTTTGTGATGTATTCACTGGAGTGATGACAGTGAGGTCTGGGAGGTGACTGCCCCCAGCACACGGGTGATTACTCAGAATAACATCACCCTCGTGTAGGTTACTGCCCAGGGCTTTGATCTGCAGGAATAAAAGTATAAAAAACATGTTAGTTACATTAGTTGATGAGTGGTCAAAATTGCGATTGTACAGTGACACTTTTAAATACAATTCGAACTAAATAAAGAATACAACGGATGAAAATAAATTGTTTAGAGTCCAGCTAACTATTTTAATGGTCAACTAGTCATCATTGTTCTGATAGATTGTTGCAGCCTTAATTTTTACCCTATGAAAAAAGACAGTAGATCCTAAATACACACTTGATACTGGACAGTCTCCTGCATGGCCCCCAGGTGGACAGGAATGTGGGGAGCGTTGGACACCAGGCCTCCATCAGGCCCAAACACTGCACAGGAGAAGTCCAGGCGCTCTTTGATGTTTGTGGAGATTGAAGTTCTTTGGAGCACCCTGCCCATTTGTTCTTTCGGAAAAATAATCAAAACACAGATGTTATTTTTGGGTAGGTGTCTTTGATCTTGTGCAAATTGTATTGTTTTAAGGACCTGCAATGCTCATGAAGCGATGGGAGAAAATGGAGAGCTGCACACTGTTTAGCTCAGTGCCGAGGAGACAGTGTGGGTCCGAGCCAACGTCAATACACACGTCGCCCCCTTCTGTCAGCTTGGCCACACAGCAGGGCTCCACCAGGATAGTACTGGGAAACAGGACAGACAGCTTCATTGTAGCTCCAATAATATTATTGATACACTGTAACATATACCTACAACTAACATATTTTGCTTTACAATTACAAATTATTTACCTGTTCTTGTCAATAATGATTGCTGGTCCCTGAATGCTGTGGCCACATGGCAGCTCTTCCCACAGATAAACATTAGTGTCAAGATAACCACCCTCAAAGTAGCACTTAGTGATCTACAAAAAGAAATGTAATAATAATGATAAGTACATTACAAACTAGCAGCATTATTATAGGCCCTTTTCACGATAACGATGGGGAATTAGCCGAGTCTCGCTAAAATAAATCAATAATTAATAAACGCTAAGTGGAGAATGAGTTACAGATGGATAATGACTGGTAAGACCTATGACGTGCAATGGTTCACCAGGGGAAATCTTTGTGTTTGTAAAAGGTGGTGTTTCTGTCTCTAAGTTAATGCTAATTTAAATTTATTTTAAATCAATAATGTTAAAATGTGTTATTTTAACATTATTGAAAAACTGAACTAACCTATTAACTTGACAAAAGTACATAGAACGCCAAGCCGATTGGATTTGTTATCTGCTTTATATTCACGTAAATTTATGTTAACCTTTAGCTTTGAGGCAAAAACACCTGGTGAAGCATTGTACTTAAAGGTCTTAAGTGATTACTGCCAGTCATTATCTATCTGTAACTCGCTCTCGCCGCAAGATCTTTTTTATTACTATTTATTTTGGCAAGAGTCTGCTAATTCCCATAGAGAATGAATGGAATGGGAAATGAACATCCGCACTTTTAAAGCAAACGGAACTAGCACCATTGTGAAAAAGGCCTATATTCCAGTTTAAAAACGTTGAACGTTAAAAACTTCTGATATGATACGCACTGTAACTGGTTTTGTCGTTTTCTGCTCCTCTGACTTCTTAAAGAGTGATTTGATGCCAGATTTTCCACATCCCCTGACTCTAATGTCGTCCACCACAATGGGTCTACGAGCGATTGTGAAGCCAAACTCCTTCAAGTAACTGCGAGAGATTGTAATTTTAACGATTCATAACTTTCTGATAGATTTATAAAAAATAACATACCGTTTGGTGAAGGCACTGCGAAAGTCCCCAGCTTTGCACGACTGTGAATTGGGAGGAAATCCAGCTGCTGTGACCATAAGTGCACAATCAGTCCCCTCGTAACGCAGATGAAGAAAAACCTCAGTTGTGATCTGCCCACTGAGAAGAATAGAAAGTTACGATAGTCAAACTTAGGGTATGTTCACACATGTCCTGGTTTGATCCCAGTTTAGTCCTGATATGGCCCTGTTGTAGTCCAGGTTTAGCTCTAAAGTTGGATGGTCCTAAATTGGATGTGGCGTGAACTCAGCCTTAATACGATAAAAAAGGTAAAGGATTTGCAAACAAAATATAGAATGCTAGTTAATAATGAACAGCCTCCTGACCTGGTGAAGCCTCGTGCACACAGTGTGTCAATGCAGCGTTTTGACAGATTGTCCACTCTTCGGTTCAGCTCTGGGTAACACTCTTCCTCATACTTCAGCGAACACGGCTCCTGCACTTCTTCAACCACATCGGCCAGAGCTAGACCATAAGCCGACAACACACCGCTGTATCTGAAATGCACAAAACATATACTTTCATTATTGTCTGTAGTTGTACAATTAATAATATTTTAGTGCATTAATGAGCATTTTTACTTGTGAATAAAGACACTTTTCATCCCCAGGGCTCTGGCAATAGCACAAGCATGTTGCCCACCAGCACCTCCAAAACAGGCCAGCACGTGCTGAGATGTATCATGCCCCTTAGCCTTGAAAGAAAATGGAAATATAGGAACACATTTGGCTATGTAAAGTGACACTTTAATATTATTAGCTGTTCGTACCTGTGTCAGAGCTCTGATAGGTCGACACATGGCCTCATTGGCAACACGTATAAATCCCATGGCGACTTCCTCCACACTCATTTCTGAATTGCTGCTTGCTACTTTACTGTTGTTTAAGTTGTTAGCCCCATTCACCGAAGACTAAAAAAAAAAAACATTTATTACAATACAATTATTATTACAAGTTTCGGAAAAAAAAAAAAAAGGTAAGTGTGACTTTACTTGTGATTGGTTAGAAGACAGGAAAACGTTGATATCTTGAGTGAGTTTATTAAAGTGCTTCATTGTCTCCTCTAAAGAAAGTGGTTCATTTTCTCCTGGTCCAAAAATCTTTGGAAAGAAGGACGGCAGGAGGCGACCAAGAGCCAAGTTAGCATCTGTGACAGTTAAGGGACCCCCTACAAGACACAAAATAAAATCAAATGACCTACAGTATATTACAAAGTTGTGTATTCATGGGTTTCAGGCAAATATGTCTATATATGAAGGTTTTTGTAAGGCCCCTTTTCCATGAAAAATGAAGACTGTTGCCAAATCTTGAAACCCATGAATAATTGACGGAAATAGCAGTCTTTACTAGCATGAATAAAATGTTGAATATCCTAAAAATATATATAATTTGTTTTATATTTTTTGAAAAGGAAGCAAGATTACAGAAAATCTATTTAAGATAAAAGACAAACAAACCAGAATAACATGAAATGCTTTAACTTTCTACAGTAATAAACTATGGTGTTGAATCTAGCCTCCAATTTCATAAAAGAGAACCTCCTGGGGAAACTGTACTACTTGGAGTTACATAATATGTTGGACTTGTGCCAATTCACAATGACATATTACATGAGGCAGATTTTAGTTTGAGCGTTACTCAATACATTAGTCTAGACGTCAGTGGGAAAAGACATTATGCAAGATTCAAGGAAAAGCCAAAATGCACGTAGAGAGCATGTTAAAGCTGTACCTTTTCTGTAACAGGCTGGTCCTGGATGGGCTCCTGCAGACTCTGGTCCCACCACAAACATCCCTGATCTTAAAAGGACAAATCAACAGTGGAATAAAACGCTAGCATATCACATAAAAACATAATCACATAGTTTTAAATGGTAACTGACCGAAAGAATAGTCTGGAGCCTCCTCCTGCAGCCACTGTGTTGATGTCCAGTTGAGGAGCCTGCAGAGTGACTCCAGCTGTGGTAGCTTCAAAAACATGTTCATACTGTCCAGCGTATCGGCTCACATCGGTGGAGGTCCCTGAAGTGGTAAAGGTTCAGACAAGACATTTTTTAAATACTATTTGATTCAATTATATTTCTATGTCATCAACTTTTGATTTATTATAGCCTGGTTTAATACCATCTATGACTGAAGTTTATAGTACAAATACTACTAATGAGTTGTAAAATCATTATACAGATTTATTATTGTAATGGATTGTGTTTACCTCCCATATCAAAGCCAATCACGGGTTTCTTCTCCATTTGACTGTATGAGGTGATGGCATACCCCACAACGCCCCCTGCTGGCCCAGACAGAATAGCTCGTGACCCACAGAACTGCCCCATTGGGGTAAGACCACCATCTGACTGCATGAACAGCACATCTACATTCTGCAACAAAGAAGAAAAGGAATCTAGATATATTTTGGATAACTAATTAAATAAAACATTGTTACACAGACCTTAAGGGCATTCTTAAAGCCAGCAGTAAAGCCTTTTAAATACTGTCGTATCTTTGGTGTGAGGTAGGCATCCGCACACACAGTGTAGCCTCGAGGAACAGCTCGGACCATGGGCATGACTTCACTAGATAAAGACACCTGAGTGAAGCCGAGCTGACGTGCCAGCGAGCCCACTGCCTTCTCATGATCAGACCATCTGAAGCAAATAAGAAGCAAGAAACTTTGGAACTTTATTTTACAATGCAATACATTACAGCTATAACTACAACTACCATTTCTAACTACTCCAATCCAATTACACACTCATTAGTAAAGATTAAGTTTACTCATATAAATTCACATTTTAACCATTTACATTATTTAGTGAATGAATACCAAAAATGTAAAGTATGTATGTAAAATGTATTTTTTATACCCTTCAAACGATTACTATTTAAAGCCATCCACTTTTAGTGTCCAACTATTGTAGCTGTGAATTGAATGTATTACGCGAACACCATTTAAACATGTAAACCAGTAAACCAGTTTTTCAACACACCCTGTCAAATTATCATCAACACTGAAACTATGCTAGAGGTGTCGTTGGCTTTTAAAGCTAATTACAGTAACAGGCTGTACTGACGTGTAGGAGTGCAGCAACAGGACAGCTAGACATGTGATGCCCCGGGACAAAACTCCTTTAAGATCTTTTTCAACTTGCTCCAAATCCAGCTCCTTCCACACCTCCAGAGAATCTCCAGTGCTGCCTGGAGGTAACAACAGACCATAACAGTATTAGGAGAAGAAACAAAAATCAGAAAGCAAAGCTAAAGCAAATGTGGCAGTAGCAGAATGTTTACACCTCTATACTATGCAAGTACTTCGATCCCAACTCCGGCCGGTGTATATGATGTATCTTTGGGCAAGACGCTTCCTTGCCTCCAGTATCAATGTAAAAAGAACCCTGTTTGTGAGTGCAAATATGGAGCAATAATGATATATGATTACCACGTATTTACATGTGTCATGTGAATTAGTGCCATAATATTTTAGCCAAGAATGTAATTCTGTCAAAATAAGATTTAAACACAGAGAAAAGGACAGAAAAAGTGGCTTTGCATCACAACACTCTAAACAAAACAGTGTGACGTTACAAGACTCACCTGTGACGCAGCGCTTGACGTCTCTTCTGGGCAGCTGACATTCATCTTGTTTAAGAACCACTCGCTCATCCACCTCAATCACCTCCTCATAAAGCACTTCTGGAACAGCAACCTCCTTTTTGGACAAATAAAAAAAAAAGAGTCATTTAAGCAGTTCTGTTTCAACACAACTTTGTAATCTTGTTATTGATAACAGAAGAAAGCTGAACAGTCCGATAGACTGACCTGCACACAACTTTCACAGATAAGTGACCACTTAAGCCACCAATGTTAAACCAGTCAGGGGCAAACTCCAACATTTTATACATATGTCGTCATATATTTATTCTATTTATACTTACACCTCCCACCACCCCCTTCAAAAGATAAATTAAAATCTAAAATTGTGCAGTTAATTGAAATAGTTGGAAGTAATGGATAAAGTTGTTCAAGTGAGAACTCTTGCCCAAGTTGCCTTTTCTGAAAACATGTTAGGTAACTGATTGCAGTGACATTGTAAACATTAACATCGATGGGACAGAGATACAAACCAAATCAAACAGCTTTGGCCGGGCCTGTGTGCCAATATGGAGAAGGTCTTTGAAACCCTTTGTGACAAGGAGAGCTGTCCTCTCTCCTTCTCTCTCCAGAAGTGCGTTGGTCGCAACAGTTGTGCCCATTCGTATCCAACCAATCAGTGAGGTGTCCACAGGCTGGTCCCGAGGATACAGCCTACCAGTTTCCTGTCAAAAAGTCACATCTCAATTTAAATAAGTCAAGTCACAAGGGCTAAAGTAGGTTGAAAATGGGACAAAACCAGGTCTAAATGAAAGTTAACCATGACTAATGTAGTTCATGACAAAATCAAAAGAAGTCACATATCTGAGGGTGCGTTCACACATGTCATTACTTGGTTTCCTGGACTTGTCTTGGTCCTGTTCTAGTCTTGATTTTGTCCTGTCTAATCCAATTTAGATTCATGTTTAGTCTGAGTTTAGTCCTAATTTTGATGTGGTAAATGTTCATGTGAGTGTGAACGCACCCTATAACAAATAAATGAACTGCAGAAAGCCCCGTGTACCACCGGTGTTCCCTGCACCGCAGTAAGAGAAAGATTGCATAATAGGATCGCATAGATAAATATTATTATTATTAGTATTAGTAGTAGTAGTAATAGTAGTAGTAGTATTTATTTCATGCAACAGTTTATTTTTTGTTTGGAAGACAGTTCCTTCCAAGTAGCAACACCAAAATTCAAATTTAATGGCGTACAATGCAAACCACCTGCTTGCTTCCCTGGAGAGGTTATTGTAATGTTCCACAGTATTAAACTTAACTATCTCCATGGAGACAGACAACACCACCGGGTCAAGTCATAGGTCTGATTTGTGGAGAGGTGACCCCACTTACAGTAACGCGTGCTTTACAATTTTCTTTTTTTTCCAGCAATGTAAGTGATTGAATAAATGCAAGATAAACATAATGCCAAACTGTGGAAGAACACGCAGTTGGCGAATCCCCCACATAAGAAAAGTTACATAGTGCACCTTTAACAAGACAATAAAATAACAATAAGAAATACAGTTTTTTTGTCAGTCTCACCTCCTCTAGCACTCGTCGGATTCCTTCTGTGGGTGCATCTTTGTAATTCTGGGGGTCCCAGGACAGCAGCTTCAGGACCCTCTCACGCCCACCTGGCAGCCGGGCAAACACATCGGTGAAGGTGCCACCTCTGTCAATAGCAAAGTCGTATTTTCCTTTGGTCTCTACCATTGTGGCAAAGGAGGCTTGAGTGGACTGTGAAGAAGGAGACATGGGATACAGTCAAGAGGAGAGAACGCCACGAGGGGCTGGAGAGGGGAGTGACTGAATATGTCATAGGCTAATAAAGTTTACTACACTGACCATAAATTGACCGTAATAACCTGCAATAAGCTTAGTTTTGTGCATGCATTTCTCAAACATCAAATAATCCACGGCTCTGATCACAAGAGGCGCTACTCGGTGAATAACAATGAAGGCTTTCCTCAAACTTGCAACAACAACCAAATGTTTCCCACCCTTGCAGCAAACACAGTTACTCCCGCAAGCACTTACCAGGACGCGTCTGCAGCTCTTTAATCTTTGATAATCCAGTCACCGTTTTTACCCTCGACAACAAACCAGTCTTGCTTGTCTTAACTCCACCCTCCGAGAAACTCTAGCCCTGAGCCTCCGCGGATCCGGAGATGCACGTGTGGCAAGTGTACACCGCTTACAAGTAAAATTAGTGCATGTTTTTCGGGGCCGTAGCAATGTGACAGCGGCATTTATCGGTCATGCTTGCACCAAATCCGTTTTTAAAATTGTCCATCCTAGGCTCCTGTAGTCACACAGTGTTCTTATTATATTCCCACGTGTTCTCATTCATGTTCTCTGCTGCACGGACGTCTAGTTACTTAAAACGATGCATTAGCAAGCTCTGCATTGGGTTTCCACTTCCAGTAGCCTGATATTTGATCATGAGCATGCTTTCAGACCATATACTTTTACATATCACTCAGAAGATTCAGAAAAGGGTATATAAATGATATTACCTTATACCTTTCTCCCAAATTCTCCAACTTTGTATGTCGATTGGTGATTTCTACTTGAAACATACTAAAAATAAATGAAAACAAATTGCAATGGTTATGGTTAACAGACATTTTATTTGGGTCTGTAAGTAAGTGTCTTTTAGAGACTCTTTGTAAAGATACCATAGGTAGGCTACTCACCCATGTCATTTTAATGTGTGCACAATAAACACAAAGAAGCAATTCACATATTTCACACATAAATAAAACATTCTCAGTAATACTCAACATATGACAAAGATGCTCACAAATTAATGCCAGAGTTGTGAAGCAAGAACTGTGCACACTTAAATAATGAGAAAAAATGTGTGGGGACAGATCTATCAAAAAGGCACAAAGAAAGTCTGTCATGTAGCATAAATGTGTAAAACTCATCTGTGCAGTAAAGGCATTTCTGTCACTATATTAATCTGAAACAGTCAAAAACCCTGAAACTGTGCTAGGAAAAGGCACTTAAGGTTCATGCTTATTGTGCAAGTTTACTGCTACCCTGGCAAATGTACGACCCAAGACTATCAAATCATATTACATTCAAAGATTCAACTCAAATGTAATAAATGAAATGGGAAAGTGTTTGTTCAGTGTCATAAATAACGTTTGTTGTGAGGTTAAATGTGTTATAGTACAGTGGGTGTAATATCAGTTTAATACAATTTTATATTTATTTAGGTACTATCTTTTTCTTTAATAAACTATAAACTCCTGTTAATTTCAGTGGCAGTTCTGGCATCTTGGATGACATTTTTGGTTGTCAACATTGCAGCGACATCCTCCACTGGTGTCTCCTGGACCCTTTTGAGGAAATTACACACAAAATATTAGATTAGCCACTGAAAGTAAAAATGTTTGTCATACAATGCAAAGCTAAAGTGTTCAGAAAAGCTTAAAATGAGAAACAGTTTGTTACCTTCGGGCCCCAGCGAGGCCCCCGAGTTACCCAGCAGATCTCTGTGTGGCAGACAGTGCAACGTAACCAATCACATCCGTCCCTCTTTTGGACTATGATACCACACTGTGGACAGTGCATTGCCTCACCGGACTGCACCAGCGTCTAAAACACGGTGTAGACAGGTCAGAACACTGAATACTGTTTTACTAAGATATAACATCTGGATGATTAGCTGATTACATTATCTGCATACATTCATATTCTGTATCTGTAACTCACCTTTAACAGATGTGTTGTTCTTCTGGCGGCAGAGTCGTTAATTGCACGAGCGGCTAGATCATCCTGGTATTGCTTGCAGTTCATTCCTTCATGAATCGCCTAAAGCAGCAAAATCAAAACGATACTTGATGTAGCATATGTCAACCAATTTAATCATTGCAAACACATATATCTGATAGTAAATCTACAAATAATTTTTAAATTGTTCTTTTTTATCTTCTTTTAATGAATTGAGGAAAAAGTAGAGTACCTTACAGATGAGGCAGTTGTGTTTTCTGCAGACTGGGCAGTGGAAGACATTGACAGTGTCCTCATACACACACCAGCCGCGGCAGTCCGCTGTGGCACAGTGATAACTCCCCTCACAGCGAGACTCGGCCACAGCAAGACCCCTCTGCAGCCAGCGCTGGTACTCCTCTGCAGATACCAACTGAAGACGAAATTAACAACAATCAAATGTCTCGATGTAGAGACTAAAACAGGTCTATGAGATGAGAAAATGTAGCAACTACACTATACACAATGTTTTTTTTCTTAGCCTTTGCATTTTCAAAAACTTTTACTTTACAGTTGGTACACATTGAAAATAAAGAAGTACAGAAAAAAGCAGATCAACTCACAGCTCTGATTTCTCTCTCCTGCAGTGAGCAGGTACAAGCGTATGTGTCGTCTCTGTAGGGACAGGACACCTCCGGCTCCTCGCTCAGCATGATGACAGAACGCAGGCAGGATCTGGGAATCACAACACACTCAATTAGAGTCTTTCTCAATAAGAAACACTTATACTTTGGGAGATGCACTGAAATCAAACCAGAGGTGCTGTGAGGTTAAAAAAAACAACAAACAAAAACATTTTACCTGCAAAAGCAGTGCAGACACTCTCTGAGCAGGACGCCCTCTCCAGGCTGCAGCTCGCTATAGCAAATTCTACAGTCCACAGGCTCAGGATTAGGCACCAGGTCCTGACCATCCAGCATCACCAGGCGGGCAAAGTTCTCCCTGCGTTCCTCTTCCCGTGCCTGGGACCAGCGTGTCAATCATTTTAAGTCTCAGAAAATTACCCTCCACATTTTGCAGGAATGTAATTTTTCATTTAAAAGTGACTCAAACTAAGGATGGGAGTATCGGTATCACAGTATCAATATATTGATACAGACTCAGTAAAATGTGGGTATCTATACTGATATGGAAATATAGATTTGGGGCTAGAGATTAAGTTTTAACATTTTAGGGCAAACACACTTCACATGCAGCAGCTTGTACTGAATCATCTGTGTCAGTTGTTTGGTTTGTGTTTTAGAACCTATCGAAAATATTTCCCCCAAAGTACTTAGTATTATATCACTACCAAAAATTGTGGTATTGCTGATCACTAATGCAAACACATAACACACATTTATTTAATATAATATTTATTATAACATATGCTTATTTAAATCTATGCAGTTGATGCTGTTTGACAAAAAAAAAAAATCAAGAATAAATAATGATAACCCACTAACACTGAAATACAGTAAAATATTCTAATGTGTACATTTTCAGCCTAAAAGAACGTCTGACTCATGTCACATATTGAAAGTTGCATTCAGGGTCATTGTATTCAAATTGACTTTGAATGGCTGTATGTGTTGCATAAGCTCAGTAGTCCTGGTCCAAGTTTAACAGAAGTGAGTTGTTTTGAGCTCCAGTGCTCCTCAGCACCTCTCTTCTCCCTTTCTCCTTCAAAAAACAGAGACAAAAGAGAAGAGAGTCAGTCTGAGAGAGCCTGTTTTAAAAAGAAAGCTTCCAATGTTTTGTTTGGGGAGGGTATGGTCCAATTTGCCTGAAGTTGACCGTATAGAGCCTGTATGATTAATAAAACAGCTGTCCCCTACCTGCTGGTATTGTCTGATGGCCTCTTTCTCCTGTTGGATTCTCTTCAGTTCTAGAGGATCGGGCCGGTAGCCTCCAGGGACCACATAACTCTCCGGACGGTTTGTGCAGCAAATCTCACAGCCAGGACGGGTCGGTTTGTTGATGTAAGTGCAAGAAGGGCACGACCAGCCCTGCTAAAAATGACATGAATAAATTTATACAAAAGCAAATGGCAAGTAAATAGCAGCAAATGTAGGATACAATGTATATGTTTACCTGGTTTGCAGCTATGTTAGGGTTCAGTGCTTCGGTCAGTTGAGGCATCTCCAAGTTGATGAGATCTTTAAGATCACTTACATGCGGTCTCTCTGATCCATCTGCAATTGTTTTGAAGTCATATGTAAAAAAAAATGTATTAGTCCACAACCTGAACATACTTTTAGGGATAACGGTGATTGTAATGCGCTTATTCATGACCATACATTATTTAAAATTCAGTGATCAACAAGAAGCTGAGTGAGAATTCTGTTCCATTTGCCATGCGTTAAATTACATTCTATTCACTTTATTCCACCCTGCCCACTTTTGCACTTTTTGCCACAGGTTTGCACTTCATGTGAAATGGCACTTCCTGTTTGACGAGAACTCCATTCAAGCAAATGGAGAATGAGGGAAAAGATCCGCCGCTAAAATATTGTATGAAGTAGATAGATTTTTGTAAAATGTTATAAATAAAATTGTGTAAAACAAGTCAGTGATGCACTGATTTCCAGGATGACTTTGTTGTCTGTGTTGAACTTATTTCCTGTTGAGCTTACGTGTAAACTAATACAACGGAAAAAAGATGGCGGCGCCCATGGCAACTTCAGGAATATGGTGAATATCACTGCTCTGTGGACATTTCCACAGCAACGGGTAAACGCCTGGAACTAATCTTGTGATTGCCCTTTGTTCTTTTTGGCACAACACAACATTAGTTTCAGGTAAAACTAGGCAGGGCAAACTAATAGCCTAACGAGGCCAGGCCATTATCAGTGGCTCCTCCCTGTGGGCAGGACTTTCACAACTCAGAGTAGCATATAAGCCATAGTTCTCTAACCAGCTCACTGATTGAAAATGACTTCTGGATGCAAGTTGAAACGTCTTGATTTTCAAAACAGCATCCGGATGACAACCCCTGAAACCTTTTCTACGATGAAACACTCTACGAATGAGGGATTACATCGACCATTTAATGCACGGCTCGTCGTTGATTAATGTTTACATATATTCCAGCTTCAGAGCCACTATCGGTCTAACTATATGATCCATGTTAAACAAAGTAGTTGTTTTGGTACAAGAATTAATATGAGCAGTTGTGACATAACAAATATAGACGTCTTACTAATACTGCAGCTTTTACTCAGTCTTGAAGGCAAAGTGTTGTAAGCTCGCTGGTTTTGAGATGAAGGACCATTGGCAAAGGAAGACGGAGGACCCAGCAGCAGGACACTCTCCTGATCCCGCTGGAGGACTTGAGGTGTTAAGCGAGCGTGGCGTGCAGTCAGGAGGTAGAGGAAGGCAGTGTCACCATTTTGTCGAACTCCATAGGAGGCCAGAGAACGCTGGTCTGCACACAAGCACTGTCCAATCACCCAGCGCTGAACCTTTGGGTGAAAGCCATACTCAAGAAACATCTGGACAAAGACAGAGAAAAATAAGAACATTGTATTGGAAAGAAAGCACGTTTAAAGATCCAAAATGAAATTATTGAAAAATCTGAAACCTGTTGTTTGAGTGCTGCTGTAGGCATATGTGGAAGAACTTTCACAGTCACGCAGCAGGACGAGGCACTATCTTCAACCACTACAGTCAAACTGTAAAATAGAGAGGAATTATAAGAGCAAAATACACTGCAATGGAGCTCAACAGTGACTGCCCACTATTTGGTGCCGAAGTAAATTTCCCAATAGTTTTCCCAAGGATTTTCAGAAAAAAAAGAAAAAAAAAAGTAACTAATAACCAAAACACCTATAATTTTATTTGAAATCTGTTTCTTAAACCTTATAAACCGCTAAGTACTTTAAACATTTTGCCTAATATTTAGACTGAAAACAACCGCATTGAGAACATTAAATAGCACATAGTTGGTTAACGTCTATAGTGCTTTTAAATGCTTAATTAATGAAAAAAAAAAATTGAAATTTACTTCTGATCCACGGCGGGCTTCCAAGTGGGCTCCATTGGACTTGGACTTATAAACATCACTAGTATCACTATGTGCATAACTACATCTATAAATATTATGTATTTAGAGTAATTTTACCCTAAAACATATAACCCTACTTTATTTCACTGTCCTCCGCGTCTCTGGTAGATGGCTGAATCTTGACAGTGGCATGTTGTCGTGCAAGAGTAGCAGCAAATGTTGAAGCAGCCTGCAGATCGCCTGCTGCAATGGCTCTGGTCAGCTGAATGCATGCGTCCTCTGATGAAGGATGGATCATACACAAAGTGAAAATGAGTGACAAACTAAACTCCAAGTGGCCACCGGGGGGGCTAACAGAACATCTATGAAGGTGTGGGTCATGAATAAATAATGAATGAATTCATGTCTGTCATATAGATAAGAAGCTACAAACCTGTTTGTTGCAGGACGGCTGTGTGTGAATCCTGGAGCGTGCCCTCATCATTACCCTGAGGCACAACTGTGAAAAGACAGGTAATATATGTTGGTGTCATTTTCATTGACAATGTTCTATAAAATATTTTATAAAGTGGGACAGAATGAACATTTTTGTCAAATGACATGCCTTTAAGGGCATATCCAGACTGAGAAAGTGAATGCTAAAATAAAGCCGGTAAAGATTTTTTTTTTCTGTTTCCCTCAGCCAAAAAAAAAGTGTAAGTAAATGAAGTGTTAGCTTCAAGCACTTAAAATGTTCAAACCTTGTTCTACGACTACAAAACAAAACAAATCATACGTTTATGAATGAATATGTTTTGTTTTTAACACAGTACAACACAGTACACTGAACTTTAAGCCCTGCCACCGCTTTGGAAACACAAGACCTCTGTCTCTCTTCTTGTCTATTTTAGGCAGACCGACTCTGATCCTTTCGCAGGGACATTCCCAACGATTAACATCGACTACTTAAATTGCACCGTTAGACTGCAAGATTTAAAAAGTAGCTCTAAGGTTATAGTCAAAATTAAGACGACAGTGAAACTGTCTTAAACACAGGGCACATTATTCCTAACTCCAGCGTCAAACATCAGTTACTTCATAAGTGATTAAGGGATGATGACATGTTTGTAACGACAGAGTCGCCTTTGTAAAAATACAGAATTACATAACCTCATATGAGACTAAAAGCTGTTTCATGATACTGACCTCTGTGGGCTTCTCTTAAAGATGACAGCAGCACAGTGGCCCACTTCTGAGCTTCTTGCTCACAGCGAAAGTTGAAGCTGATCCGATCATGAGGCGGCGCTCTCAAACTCAGCTCGTGACATTTTGGAGACTTTACCTCATAGTTTACAGTTCTCAGGTCAAACATGGCAATGGTCTGAAAAAGGGAAGAGGAATTATGCCATTATGTGGAAGTTAATTTCACGGTTTAATAGAGACGTTTAATATTAACCTGAGGGTGAAATGATCAGGGTGTTGTGTACTATGTAACGTTTCTGGTGGAGGGCCTGCTATCTCCATGGAAATGTTGCACTTTGCCTGGAAAGTTCCATATTATGACATTAAATTAATTAATCTCCATAGAGATATGCAGGTGATGCCACAAACAGAGTTACAGGTCAGATATGTGTCTAAGTTTAATGTCTAACTGTGAAACAAAGTATTTAAATAATATATGTCCATGGAGACCTCCACCACAAAAGTTGCATAGTTTACCTTTAAATGTAATTATCTAATATACTGAATGTTTATTGTGCTGCTGTTGTAATTTAGCAAAAGAGAGCGTGGTATTCTGAATATACAATATCAGTATACATGTAGCGCTGTCGTTTTTTAATAAGTCGACCAAAAATTGTATTAGTCAACTATTTATTTTATTTAAATTATTAGAATTTCTATAGGCTACATAACAGCAGAAAGTATAAGGTGTAGAGTATAGAGCTGTGTTGTGAGCTTGTTGTGAGTGCAGTTTAGGTCAGATAGTAAAAGATGCTATCAAATGTTTTATAGAACTTCAGCGAGTTTAACAGCACTGTCAACTAAATGATCACCAGGGCATGTCTTTAGATGACCAAGAATTCATGTCATATCAAAATGATTCAATCTATTTAACAGGCTGAGCATCTGACACAATGTATAGGGTGACCACCTCAAATTATAGAAAAAGAGACAAGCTGTTGAATCTGGTGGGACATGGAGGGCCAAACACTGGAAATGTAGATAATGATTGCATTACCTTATAAGTTTTTAAAAGTGTGTTAATTGTAACTCATGGAGAGATGTCAGTATACATCAAAAGTTTCTTTGCAAGAAAAAAAAATCATCATGCCCAATTCAAGTGGTATCAATGAAAAAGTGAGACATTCTCTAAATAAGTGAGACAGGGGCCTAAATGGCTGTGCAGGACAACCAAAGACGGACAAGTGGTCACCCTAACAGTGTAGCTGTCCACTTGTGGTCCATTACTTTCCTGTAGCTCCCTGTCTTTACAATAAAGCCTCAGAGGCTGCCCAGTGGCTCACCAGACTCCGGCCCGTGTCCCCGCTGCTCTCTTGGAGCGACAGGCGGAATTCCCCAAACTTCCCCGGGTCCATGCTGAGCTGCAGGCGGAGTGACTCATCTCCTGCTCCGGGCAAACACAGCGGGCGAATACCAGAGTGACACACCGACACCCGGACAGACATGAGCACGGTATGGCAGCCGAGAAGACCCTCCGGTGCGCCATACTGAGCGGGCACAGCAGCAGTGTCCAGTACGCGCGCGGAGAGGTCCTGCGTCCAGCCGTCTGAACTTAGGGCCATCTTAAAATAGACTCATGGAGCATCCGCGGTGTAGCCCCCACTTTGTCGAAGGTGTACAGTTGTTTACCTCTTGCTTCCACGTTTTTCTCTAGCACAGCTCGTGTTCAAACATACCCTGAGCATCGTGGGGTCGTTCAGTTCAAAATCAACGATAACAACAGGAAGAAGCAAGTGCGTGAAGTCCTCAGCTTCTTGTTGATCGTGAGATTCCAAAAGACCCTAGTTCAGCTTCACATCAGTCTTTTCACGGTTCTGTTACAGACACGTTCCAGCTGAAATTTTGGAGAATTCTCCAAACATTTCAGGATAATCTCCGCGCTTTTCCAAACAATTTGCGTCAGTGAACTGCTGATGTTGATGTGTGGTTGGTTTCGTTTCTCCTCGCGCATGCGCACTGAATAGAATGACGTATTATTTATTACCGAATAGACAAAACCAACATTGTTCAAACTCAAATATTTCCTTGAGTTCATTTTATTTAATTTATCTTCAAAGTTGTCATATGTTGAATGAATAAATTGAATGTTTTGAAATAGATCTGGTGCACTGGACGTGTCTACACCCGTTCAACCACCAGAGGGCAGCAAAGCTCCCCTTTGTTCGCTTCAATCTTTAATGAATCTTCCTTTTCTTATACTTTACCGGAAAGTGCTGCTTTATTTAGAATCATCTGCTCAAGAACCACACCAGAACCACACTACAGCAGGAGGATTTGCCCTCGGATGTCAGACCAATTTTTGTTGAATTGGCCCAAATGACAGTCGGCTACTTTATACAGCAAATTAAAGTAATTTAACCACTACAACATCACTAAGATCACATTGTACCGCGACAGATTTAAAAGTAAATCATCATCACGGACACTCCTGTATATGTTTCAGTGTAGTGTTAGAATATTGAGCTTTAATGTTACGCTTTCCAATAGCAAGGGCAAAAGTAGCTGCATCATGTAAGGAAAACCATCACATTTTGTTTTTAGATATAATATAATGGAAACAACAACAACAACTTTTCTTCCTTTTCTTTGTTGTTGTCTTTTTTTTCACAAGTTGCAGTTTTAGTACTACTACTGCACTTATTCACAACTTCAGTGGCTCATTATACTAATTATACTTAATCGCCTGCTTGTTTGGTTTGTTGCAAAACTATCACATTTTATGTTTACCTTTCATCCATAGCAGATGCTGTTAGGTCGTTCACACATAACAAAACAAACCGGATATACATTGAACAAAGGATTCAACCGTGGTCAATGGAGTTGCCCACCTACACACACTGCACAGTCACTGCACAAATTATGAGGCAATTAACTAAATATATACTGTAGCGTGTCAGCTGACTGATTTAAGGTGGAACTGCTAATCATTGTGAAAAAGATCAATACAGTCATGACATTGAGGACATGATAAGGATCATTTAGAAGCTGCAACAAGATGCTGTTAACATCCGTGAGTACAAGCAAACAGTGCAGCATTAGTCACCAAAAGTATTAAAACTTAAAATGTGTGGCCTACTCCTTGCTTCTTTGTGTCGTCACTGTAGCACTGTGGTGATTCTCCATTCAGAATCGCAGATGACTCAGTTCACACAAATGAGCTTGTGATGTCATAATATCAAGCTTTTTTTAACCTTTTGGCCTGGCTTCATTAGTGTGAAATGGAGTTGAAGAGAGGGGAGAGCCATTAAGAAAATAGCCTGGAATTAGGGCTGAACAATTTACAGAAATCTATACATTTTTCTGATATTATAGTTATGTTTTAATAGTTCACAGGAGAATTAACATTTGAGAGCAGAAATATGAACTAATACTAGAACCACATTCATTTCATAACACGTTTAGGGTTAGCAGGTTTTACAGAATAAGATGGAAACTTGTGTGGTTTGCAACGAAAATCGTGGTGTTAAATATTGCGACACGTCAAATTGCGATTTCTGTTTAATTGTGATATATCTAGCAGCCCTATCATCAATTTGCTATTTTGGCAATTGTGATTTGGAATTTAGAAACCCAACCCAAGTAATTTCGCTTGTGGATCAATAAAGTTTGTATAAGTTTAAGTTTGAGCATACTTGCTGCTACCAAACTCCTTGACCCTTGTACAGCCTGCATCACCTGTCGTACAAATAGTAAACTTTGACAAATGAACTGTAACTAAAGTGTCTAGGTGCCATAAAAATATAGTAAGCGGCAACAGCAGTCTCCTCATTTGTTTCAGACTCAGTTCTTGCAAAGCTTAGAGGCTTTTCAAAATAAATCAAATTATTAAAGGTTGCTTGTGATTACACCTCCCGAGGTAATTGTTTTCTCATTACCACAGCCAAGCCCTCTCATAGATGTTTCTTTAGCTTTATCCATCTGATCACCATCCAACAAACAAAATGATTACACTAGAGTTTCAAAGCGTAGCCCAAGGTCCAAACATCTTTTGGTTTATGACGTCTCCGCAGACCTTTGTAGTAAATTTAGTTTTATGCATCTACCTGTGACACTTCTTGACCTTTAAAGGCAATGCTTCGGAGCCTTGAGGAATTCAACAACTGAGACCCTTTTTGTGATGTTTCCTCACCTTATCTTTCCACACTTGGGATCATTTCAGGTTCTGTTATTGGTAATTGGCCCTTAATGCCTTTGTCTGATAGAAGGAAATCCACCAGTTGCTTCTGTCACACCAGGGAGGACATTTGCACGTGAACAGAAAAAAACCCCACATACATTTACGTACAAACGTAAATTTAGTTTGAAACGTTGGTAGTATATTTACAAGTGTTTTATCATTTGATGTTTTCAAGTAAGGACCAAAATTGCACAGATTTGGGACATATGAATCTGAAAAATTAATAGAATGTTACAAATAGTATTTTGGATATCTCATTTAGTATCGAATTGAATACAGTACTTCTTACTGAAAATTGGGCACACGTTTAAGCTTAAAGGAGGATCTTTTGACTAACTTTTGCTGATTCTTGATTGTTGTAGCAGATGATAGGCCAGATGACTTAATATTTTATGTTCTATAAATAATTTGGCATGTTCTGGATTTTGTGCAGTAAATAGTGGACTGCATCTTTCTTTTCTTGTGAAATCAGCCTGATTGATGAAGGGCTGGTCGGAAACACCCACCTCAGCTCTGGGTCAGTGTCTGCGGGTCCCCCCTGTCACTAATTTAAAGTTGTATCGGTGTCAGTGGCTCGCTGATGGACGGCTGTGCGGCGTGTCAGGTCTGTGTGAGCTCAGAGGAGGAGGAGGGGACCAGCCCGGGATCTGGGAGTGTGACTGACGTTCTTGATTCATCATCTCGACTGATGTGGTGCGTGCAAACAGGTATATAAGCCTTACACACCTGCTGCACACCAACGTCTTCAGCAGCGCCGCCTGACCTCACACTGCAACAAGTGAACGGTAAGAGACGTCATTTGGATTATTTTAACGGAGCATTCATTCAACTTCTTTGGAAATGAAGCGTAGACACATACTCAGGGCATTACTTTAGGGTCAGGTATGTTTGTATTTAATTCACAATTTGCCGATTGATAGGACAAAAATGATTTAAAAAATTAAAGTTAATCATTCTAATTTAGCCCTAAAAACTATCAAAACTGAGTTGTCCAGAGCAGATTAGTTAGTTGGACAAATCTCACATATTCCTCAAAGTGGATTTTATTATTCAGTTGTATTAAGTACAAGTAATCTTAAACAACATTTGTATTGGTTGGATTTATGTGTTATCACAACATTCTTTAAAAAAAAAAAAAAAAAAAAAAAAACATTTATCTAATTAAAACCTTAGGTGAAGACACATGCAAACCCTATAATTTAAAGTTTATAGTTAATATCAATGTAATTCGGCTACTGGACCAATAATCACAATAATTAAAACGTTTAACATCTATTCTGTGAGCACACATTTTCTGTATCAAAAAGTGATGACATTTTCAGTCACACTGGCTTAATTTCTGGCAGACTTACAGGATTAAATGTAAATTTGTGAATACAGCCCTTACAACTAAATATTTATCTATTTGTGGATTTTCCACATTAAATTTGAACCTAACCTAGGCTGAAAAGTGTATTGCATGAATAGTTAAGACGCTATTAATTTTATTTTAATGATCAGTTTACTAGTTTTCTTTCTTGTATTTATTTTAATCTGTTGATACCTAATTACCCCAGTGTCGTAAACTGCCAAATCTAAACTGATTTGAATTCATCTCTAGCACACTTTGTTCCGCTAATACCATCGTCACAAGCACGCGTATCACTCACAGGTCTGTGTGCTTGCTTCCAGTGCCTTGAGCGAGTGCACACAGCATGCTGCCCCGGAGAGCGGCGGATGTCCGGAGCGTCCTGACGAGCCGCTGTCTGCTCGCTGCTCTGGCGCTGCTCGTGCTCTGCTGCCGCCTGAGCCGCGCGCACAGCACCACAGTGGAGCACGACTTCCACATAGTGCACAACGTCGACAACAGGAGTGAGGGCCCCTCAGTAGCACACTCTGGACATGACTTACAAGGCTTTCTTTTCTTTCCTTTTTTCAATAGCATTTACTTTTGAGTTGCCACAACTCAGACTTTAACAAGTGAATATTTCATAATTCAATTGGTTTGACAAGTAATTGTTTTTATTACACTTTTTAGTAGCAGATATGGGCTTTTATGTCCCACTATGTTTATAATTTGTAAAAAGGGATATTGTTAGGCTATCTTAAATTATTACATATTATAGCCTCTTGGATAGGATTACATACGTCAGTTGTTTTTGCAGCATGGCATGCTATAGCTTTTGGCAATAAAACGTTTTTGCCTTGTGCCAACAACATTTTTTCTGTCCCTAAAAAGTAATTTATGTTTCTCAGGTCCAGAGATAGATCCTTTCTGGTACGTGGGGCGTGGGGTCAGACCCATTGGCCGGTTTGGGAAGAGGCACGGTGAGGAGGTGGACCTGAGCAGCCGGGACATGCAGCCTGTGCTCCAGACACTGGAGCTGCTCCTGAACAGTCTCAAGACCAAGGACCGGCTCCACCAAGCCCCTTTAGACGCAGACGACCAAGACTGGCTGCCATGACGATATCTCCTCCTTCTTCCATTCACTGAGTATTTTGTATCTTTGCTTTAGCCTTAACATTTTGTTGCTTGAAATGAACTTGTAAATAAAATCTATCTATATTGATTAATAAACTACAAAGCTTACCAGCTGTGTGATTTTACTTGAATGCATAACAAACTTTCAGATAGGCTTGCAAATTTTTATTAATTTTCTGTGGCACATAGTATTTTTTGCTTGTTAATTTCCCACATGTCGAACAGGATCCAACAATTGCACATAAAAGTGAATGGCTCTCCATTCTACAGTCAAAGTCATCAAAAAACATGGACTCAAACAGGACCCTTTGAATTTAAAATCCTGTGTGAATCCAGACATATCAATACATTTATATAATGACATTCTCTTGCTCACAACACTGTAAGATTAGTCAAATATGATTGGCATACACACACTATAGAACATCGTATCCATCTTTTTCACACATATACATATATTAACAAACTTATTATATCTTTTCTCTTATAAAAATACTGGACACTGATGATTGGACCCTTGTGCCTCTCATATGACACTTTGTACACAAATTTGAAACATGCTAACTTTTATACATCAACACCTTTAAAAACAGGAAAAGCAGTCCAAACAAGACAACCCTGCTCCCACACCGGAGATATATGTAGGCTTTCAGTGGTCAAACTAACTAAAAATATGAGAAATCAAAACATGTTTCTAAATCTAGTGTTAAGAAAATAAAGAACAAATAAATTGTACGATCTGTCTTTTATGGCCGTCATCACAGAAAACACTGCAGTCATTGCACTTGATTGAGACTGGACAGAGATGGCTGTTTGGAGGAAATACAAATCCATTAATCATTTGCAATAAGTAATTATTTCAGTTATATTGCATAAAAACAGCTCTTAAAATACAAAAATAAATTGCTTGTAACAAAATCATGGTAATATGGCATTTGATATAAAGATTTCAGATGCTTTTTACACAATTTCTGGAGACATGAAAATATACTTTTTTCAAAGAAAAGGCCACAAAGTTGAAATGAAGAGAGGACAATTAGGTTCAAGAATACTCACTAAGGCATGAATCTAAAACATATGACCATTTTTTCCATATTTCGAGTAAGTTTTATAAGTGCCTTACAAAATCATGTTTTTGATCAAAATCATGCTTCATTTGACTCTGTCTACACTGTGCTTTTACAATTTAACTTGTTATCCAGGAATTATAATAACTGGAAGTTCATAGAGATAGTTACTTGAATAACAAATAATCTGTAATGGCTCAAATGAATTGACACTCTAAAATGGGTGTAAAGATTTTGTGAAAGACAAATAATAGTATAAAACACTGGAGCTCTTTGGGGATGTGGGGTCACAGAAAAATGTCACATTTTCCATATTTTAATTGAACATTTAATCACAATACTTTTGTAAACAGATAGAAAAGGAAATGCTTGTTTGTTGTCTGTACAGTTTTTGATTTTTAAGGCAGACACTAAACGTCCAGTCATATCTGCATTGAACCGAGAGAGAGATGGCGGGTTGTGTGTCTGTGGTGGTGAAGTCAGAAGGCTGTTCTTCTGTTTGCCCGGGCTCTGAGTACAGAGTGTGAGTGTCTGAGAGTCTGAGGACGGAGGTTGAGTCAAGGCACTGGAGGAGCCCCTGTCTGTGGGCTGTGCTTTCACTGTGGATCAAATACTTCCTGCTCCGACTCAGATTTATCTGAAAGATAAAACATATACATCACAATAACTCTGGAAAGACTTGAAAAGTGCTGTCTTCTATCAAGATATCAAGAAAAACTTCAGCTCCTATGATACAACTCTCTGGATCAGGGGTAACATTGTATTTCACATGGTAAAGATCTGGAGTGTCTTTAGTATCTCATTAGTAAACACAGCATTCTTAAATAATGACCTTGATATACACTTAGTCATAATCTATTGGGAAACTTGATTTGTAAACTAAATATGTATACAGTATGAAATGCAGGGTCATCCTCTCCACCTCAAATGTAAATCTTAATGATGACAGTTATGATTATATGTCTCTGTCACTGATTTGGTGCCATTGTCCAGTTTGGTGTCTGTCTTAGGAGCTGCTTTAAAAAGCCACCCTCAATCAGAGGCATTGTGCTAGACGTGTTTCTGGGAAAAAGATATAAAAAGAAAAACAAGACGGCCCTAACAGAATAAGACTATTCATGTCTGTGAAAAGATGGGACTCCTTGCTGATTGATAAAGCCTTTCCCTTTCTGTACTCTGTATGTCCATTTATCAGCTTTACATCTAATGGAGCTTTTAAATCCATGTATTCACTTTCAACATCTATTCACAGTCTTATTTTAGGACAAAGACGTTAATGTTATTTTCCAAAAGGTGAATAATATGTCCCCCCCTTTCAGCACCTGTGCCTCTATCCTAGTCTGAGAATACTGGACACTTACGTGTAATAAATATGGTAACAACATGAACTCAAGTTAAATCAAATAAGACCAAGAATAGCTTGAATTGTGTAATTTTCTGTTTTATACCTTTAAGTGGAGGAGCAGGAAGTTTTCTTCTCTGATGACGAGATGAATCTATAGTTTGAGGCTAAACATATTAAAAATATGTAAACATTTGATATAAATTACTGTTACATTTGTCTAAATATTTGTCTGTTTCTTTCTCAGGCACACAAGACATTGTAATACCTTAGGTTTTGGCTTGAACTTTGAGAAGCGATTGCAGACAGTTACATTCAGCCCAGCTGTTTTCAGTGCAGATATTCTGGCTTCAATATTTGAGATCTGGAAAAAAAAAATGTACTGGCTCACTAATAAACAATGAAGCTTGGGCTAAGCAGTGAAAAGGTATAGTATTTGGTTTGGACCACTCAGGCCTTATACAGACACATTTACCTGTAGTTCCGACTGCTGCACCTGAGCTGCTGCTGTTGCTACCTGATCCTCCAGAAAAGCCAGCTCTGTGTCTGATGTTCCACGGCTGATGTCTCGCGCACACTGCTCCAGATCGCCCAGCGCCCCCTCCAGGCTGTACACTGCCCCAGCAGCCAGGTACACCTGCACACAGCACAAGCCAATGTGGCAAATCATCACATGGTTTTCAGTTCTTAACATTAAAAGGCCCTGAAGCACTCCATACTTTTCAATGAAGCGCTTATCACAAGGCCAACACAACCATGCAATCAGGTGTATTTATTTCAGTGAGACGCGGTAAACAGAGGAGCTCATCGGTCATTTAGAACAAAGTCAAACTTCTCTCACCTCAGACCTGACTTGTGGAACATTCCAGGTAGCGGAACATCCACCAAAAAGTTTCAGTGTTTACCTAAGGCCTTTAGAGTCTGCTTCTATATCTCAGTACAGTATAAAAAAACATGACAACTCGTTTGGATGTCCTTACATTCTCCTCCATCTTGGTAAGCCTCTGGTCCAGGCGGCGTGTCTCTGAGCTGCTGGAGATAGGGGACACAGACTCGGTAGGGGTGTAGCTCTCGCCTCCTGCCTCTCCGATTAGCTCCTCTGTAGCGTTTAAAACCTTAAGGACTTCTGTGGTGATGCTGCACAGGGAGGCGGCAGAGTATTTCTGCAAATGAGAATACACAGTCAATAGTCTCAACACGTACAACAGAAGTGTGGCTCGATGTAAAAAGTAATTCATGTTGCAACAATTATTCAGGAATGTGAAAATCTAGCACAGTGAACAAGTGGTTTAATCACAGATAAGATATTGAATCTTTTAGAGATGGAACAAAAAATTATATACTGTATAAGTTGCAGTAGTGGCACAAGAAATGAATGGGAAAAAGCACTGATAGTCAGTAGCTATGTCACAATGCTAAAACTCAAAGAAAATACTTGACACTTGATGCCAATTTTGGCATCACAATGATGATCAAAAACACCGCATGCATGCTATTGTACAATAGCATGTAATCTAGATAATAAGAGTCATTTATTTTATTATATTATAGTTCAGATAACACATTTAGTCCTCTTAATGTATTTTTCTTTCAGTCAACTCAAATGTGTATCCAGTTTTGATTCTAGTTCCAGAACTTTTATTTTATATATTACAATCTGATCGGATATGGATTTTTACCCAATAACTTGGGTAGAAGAGTTTTAAAACTGACTAGACACAGGGCTGCACATAAGGCAAGGAAAAATAGTCTAAGGCTTGATTAAAGGCTTCGAAGGAACATTGATTGCTCTCAGGCTACGCAACATGAATTGGGAGGCACATTTCGGTTCATATGAAATGCACTAATTGGACAGAGATAAGAGGGTGCAAAACAACTCGTCTTGTTAAAGTAATAGCCTCAATGGCAACAAGGCTTAATACGAGACAGAAAGCCCTCCTCGGATATTGACACAAGATGGGTCGATGGAAAAATGGATGTTTTGAGAGTCAGCCGCTCAAATGAGCCAGCAGCATGGAGATCAAACAGCCTGACACCACTAGTTTTTAACATAAATAATGTAGGAAATGGTGAAGACTGAAAATAATAAAGGTTCACACATTTCATTATGTGTTATTATGATGTTCCCAACGCTCATACATCTGATCAGAGTAAGAAACAGAAATAGAGCGTACTAGAACATGTGAGAGGCATTAGGCATTAGTCATAGACAATCTTTATGTGAATGATGTTCTAATGACTGACAGGGTCCACACACCTCGGGGTGATGTTCACAGGTGCAAGAGGAGGATGGAGGTGAGCTACAAAGGTTTCATTTTTATTACTTCCCAATCAGTGCAAAAACAAAAAAATCATGTGTTTTATTTCACATATGAGTATACATTAGGGCTGTCTAGATTACTCATTTAATCATTGATTGTGATTATTTAAACACAATATAATAATAATAATTTTTGGTAAGATAAAAAAAAAAGTGTTTTTCAATTCAATATTTACTTCATTTGGTCATTCAATTAAAGTTACATTTCATACAGCTGGTCTAAACTTGAAGAATAGTAACGTCTTACACAAAGAATGAAAGAAAATGAAAGATTTCACTGTTCACTGTTCTAGTCATGGTCTCATTAATATGATGTTTTTTCTCAATAATCATCAAACTAAAATTTTATGTATATATATAGAGAGAAAAGATACATATATATATATTGTGCTTTTGGGGGAAATTATGAAAATCTGTCCTATATTTTGGCTCTCTACATACAAGCTGTTTGGGAGATATTAATAGAGTAAAAGCTTTATAAGTGTGAACCAATCCAACACAGTGCACTTCCTGAGAGAGATATTAGAATAAAGTTGGGGAAAAGGACAATGGCACCCTTTTGTAGATAGTAGTATTAAAACCAGTTGCTATGGGAACCTGTTAAAGCTACAAAGTCATCAATAAAGTCTCCTTCTCCCAGTTTTATTCATGTATCTTTCTCTTTATTTGTGTCACAATTGAAGGACGGCTGTTTTTTTAATACTCATGCTTGAAATCCCAAACTACACTCAACACCATGTTCAGTTCACTAAAAGATGGTAATGTTAAATGCAAGCAGTAATCCCAGCTAAGTAGGCTACGATTCATATGGTGTTAATTATGGCTTTTCACTCAATTGCCACAAGAATTATATACAACATTTGTTATCTTACCTCCAATTATTAATGTGGCATCTAATTTTGTGGTATATTTGAAATGCCTGTAGGAGGCTGTCATAGTTTTTATTTATTTATTTAGTATTTTTGATCTAC
Organism: Rhinogobius similis; assembly: GCA_019453435.1. NCBI lineage: Eukaryota > Metazoa > Chordata > Actinopteri > Gobiiformes > Gobiidae > Rhinogobius > Rhinogobius similis. The sequence goes on along the minus strand of CM033639.1, from coordinate 7,227,653 downwards.
TGTGCTCAAATAACTTCCTTGTGTATCAGTAAGTAAGTTTAGTTTTGGGAGATGAAATGGCTTTAAACCAGGGCTCAAAAATTTCCCACAATGCATCCTGGTTGTTTGTTCTCACCTGATGTAAGAGAGAGTTGAGCAACCGAAGCCTCTGTTGTGTTTCCAAGTCATACTCTCCTTCCTGACCGACACATGACAGACACAGACACACAGCGCAGCCAAACAAGAAAGAAACAGGACAGAGAAACACGCATGAGCAACGCAGAGTAAAAGCTGTATGTGAACAGCAGAGCAGCGGTGGGTAGTTAGATTTACTCAAGGACATTTACGTTTAGTACTAAAATTGTACTTCTTGCAAAGTTTCAGACATTATACCTTAGTTGCGGTTTACAGTGTAACAGTACTTTTAGGATTTGGATATTCTTCTGTGATGAACACTGTCAAAAATAAGGGTATGAACAGGGTATAAATATGTTCTCTAAGTACAATTTGGAGCAATGTACCCTTGATGTGTCACATTTGAACCCAAAGATACACATTTGTACCTTTCTCAATCATCTCAATGAGAATAAAAAGTACTCATATCTCATATAAGACAACAATTTATATGACCAGTGAAATTTAGATGTAAAGAAATTAATAGACCTAGCTTATCCAGTTTTATACACGTATTTTAAGACAATTTTACATCTGCCTTTGAAAGGGTACAAAATGTAAAGGTCCTAAATTGTACCCTCTTTTAGGGGTACAATGTGTGTACCCTTGAGGGTACTGCCCCAGCAACAAGCCGTTGTATTCTTTAAGGTACAAATTTTACACTTTATTTCTAACATTGAAGTCCACAGCCATTTTAAGACAAAATGTAAGGATTTGAACATTTGTGTCCTCCAAAGCTCTTTCAGATTTTTTTGTCTTATTTTTGTTCTCTATCATTTTAAAATAACACATCTTGTGCTTTATTCAATTGTCTTACCAATTACATTAAATTAAACTATAAATCAGGGGTTACGTCCAGACAGTTACTCTTACAATTACTGTTCCGTAGTATTAGTTTTCCTAAATATATTTTTGCTGCTACGTGAGTATTTCTTGGGTCACTATTTTGCACGTCAACTTGAGTAAAATTAATTTGAAGTAAAAGTAGCCTTCTTTTAGTTGAGCGCCGTTTTTGTCTACTCTACCCATCTCTGCAAACCAGCAATGGAGTAATTATTTGAGCCAGAAAAGACAATGAAGCAACAGAAGCAACAGATACACTGAATAAACAGGGACGCCGTTGGTCTTCACTCACCTGGCTGCCTGACAGCGCCCCCTCCTGTGAAGATGGAGTCACAGCAGCTGAACTGGCACTGGAAGATCCACTCTTTCTGGCCCCCGCGACTCTGTGTCCTGCCTCCTTATCCACATCACGTTTATGTTGCTTTTTACTTTGCCTACTTCCTTTCTTTTTCTCGTTTACTGTAAGGCCCTGACCATCCTCGAAGCTCTTGTCGCTGTCCAATCGCGTGTCCACCTTTGCTTCCTCTCCAAATGACATGCTTTTTAATAATTTCTCACTTGTTCGCGCTTCTTGTCCATTGACTAAATCCCACATTTCACTTGCCATATTCGCACTACTAACTTTGTCCCATTGCTTGTCGGTGTCCTTTTGCCTCAGGCTTTCTTTTCCTGTTATTTTCTCGGACATCCACTTTGAACTTTCCTCCTCAGATGTGTTGCTGTCTTTACTATTTGCGCGTTTGACCAGCTGGCTGAGTCTGGATCGTAACTCTTCCTCTATTGGGTCGACAAATGCGGCCATTACGGGTGAGAATGGGGGTCCTGATGTGATGAAGGCGGTAGGGGGGCTGGGGATGGCCGAGTTAGGAGCCACAGTGTCGGGGTCTTCGGGCTCCGGCGTCATGGGGTCCGATCTGAAAACGTCCGGAGCAGTGGTAGACACGGGTGAAAATTCAGGTGCAGGGTGCTCTTCACTTAAACCACGCTTCAGGAGGGCATTGAGTAAAAATCCACTGTTCTCCTAAAAAAAAAAAAAAAAAAAAAAAAACAACAACATTTGTTTTAGATAACATGTTATAATAATAATGTTTCAGTGCATAGACAATATATGGGTGTTCTTATTATTTTAACACTTTAAATACACAAGCTACTACAAGAACCATAAGTTGTTGAGATTACAATGCATTTCACACATACATTTAATACAGCAGAACACATTATGGGATGTATAAAAAGATAAAATGGAATGCAGAGCCGAAACAAGTTCAGTCAATTAATCAAAACTAACTAATAATTTTGAAATTATCGTCAACTAATTTAGGAATCAAATCATAGTTGCCTGATCAATACACAGGCACCAAAAGATACCTTTGCTGAGAGATGTTTTATGACTCAGACAAAGCAGTAGTTACACACAAAGACACAGGAAATATGTAATTAGTGTTTTGACGATTAACCTACTGTCTGTGAACATAACTATCTAATATCTAAATATCTATACTGCATCAGGATGTTCTCATGCAGCTGCACTTTAGCTTCATTTCGTTCAAATTTAGTAAAAATCTCATATTCACGGGCTAAAAAAATAAAGTGATTATTTTGACCGAAAGAATAATTGATCAGTAAAATAATCATTAGTTTAAGCCCATCTTTATTCATGGGTTTCAACTTCCTGTTTATAGGAAACAGTTTTAGGGTTAGGAATATATTTCTAACCCTGAGACTCACTAAGTTAGAAATCTAGGGGTAATAATGGACTCAGACCTGAAGTTTGACAGCCACATCAAATCAACAACATCAACAGCCTTTTACCACCTAAAAAACATTGCCAAAATTTAAAAGTATAGTGTCTAAACCAGACTTGGAGAGACTTATCCATGCATTTGTCTCCAGTAGGTTAGACTACTGTAACGGCCTGTTCACTGGCCTCTCCAGTGTGTATGAATTGTGCTCTACAAATAAACTTGCCTTGCCTTAAAAGATTTAAGATGGCAATGATGAAACTGTATGTTGCCCATATGGTCCAAACGAACAAACTAATGTAAAACAAATGATCCCACAAAGAACCTTCTCGTTGTGAGGTAGGGTGCTAATCGCTATGCCACTGTGCTTTCATGGTACACAATATTTACAAATGCCAGTGTTGAATGAGCTGTTACCTGGGCTAGTGGGTAGATGGACTGTGTGTGGCTTTGGCCTCCAGCTCTCTGCTCTGATGACGACTCTTTTTTGCTTCTCCTTCGTCGTCGTGATCTTTTGATGGGATCATTCTGCCTTTCGTCTGCTTCACTGCTGTCCCCCAACACCTAGAAATCAAACATTTTTACTTTGTTTGAACTGAACAAGCGAATGCCGATCAAGCATAACATTATGACCTTAATACCAGGAACAATATTAAGACTACTGACTATGTAGTCTTAATAATAATATGACAGTATAACTTAAGAACCAGTAGCATAAGTAAAGCAGCAAATTAACATTTTATCAGAGGAAATTGAGAAGAAAAAAAAGAGGTGAAGTTTGACAAAGACCTGAAGTTTTGAAGATACATCTAGTATCTTCAAAACTTCAGCTCTTGTTTGGCTTTCTTTTCTAAAAAAGGGCTATATTATGAGCAACTGACCCTTTATGGTAATAGTGATTACTTCAATCTATACTTCAAAATAGTATATTTTTGTAATTTTTACTTATTTTTTTGTTTTTACGTGTTACATTGCATTAACTTTATCATTCAGTAAGTTTGTGTTCATAAAGCTGGTCACACACTAGAGACGGTAATCATTTACACAGTGTTAATGCTGCTGCTGTTTGGTCATGGTATCAATAATTGTGAATATTGGTAAAATCATGACACTTCCTCTCACTATAATCGTGTAATTGAATTTGATATTGTGATATCCCTAGTAGTGTTGATACTAAATTTCAAACTTGATTTCGATTCTAAGGAAGAGACTCAATACTCAATAACATTAATACCACAGATACCACATTAATTGAAAGTCTTTTGACAATTATTTGTTTTACAACTTTTAGACAATAATTAATTTAGACAATAGACTGACATTGTCAACACAAAAATATGTACCTTCTTTGTCTCCATGTTGTCTTATATTAGTTCTAATAAAGATCAAGATCATTTAGAAACTGTCCAGGAAAGGAATTTTGTCTTGTTAATGTGATTTTTCGATACTTGATGAAGTGAGTATCTAGTTCCAAAAGTTTACCATTGATCAGTATCTACTTTTCAATCCGTTTGAAACCCCTAATCACTAGGATCAGGTTACGCTGATTACAATACTGCATAAAAAGTGAATAGGAAACAAAAAGAAAAGAGCTTTGCAGATTGGGGTTGCATAGTAGGATTTCTTACTAAACAGATAACACATAACATTACCATCATTAAACTGACCTTTGGGTTAAAGTTGACATCCAGGGCGTCTGAGTGCAGTGCGTATGGATTGTGGTGAATGTGTTGGTGGTAGACAGACGGGTGGTGCGGGTGCAGGTGGGCGTCCGCTGGGCCTCTCTTTTTCATTAAGCTGTGTGGTGGTTTCCGTGGATACGCCGACAGCACAGAAGATGCCTCTGAGTCTGAGTTTAGAGTCTCTGTGTTGGTGTACTGTCCCGAGGATGGAGAGGTGATGGGGTGGTGGTGCGTGTAGGTCCACTCCGGGTCGTGTTGAGAGTCCGTGTAGTAAGTTTCATCCGAAAGTTTCCTCCTGAACTGTTGCAGTGCCGCGCCCCAGCCTCCCTCATCGTCCACCTCGGAGTCAGAGCCCATTTCGTCGTAAGCGGAGACGACCCCCGATTCTTTTTCCAATATGCTGAACACGAGGCTCTTCCTTTTAGTGAGCAGACTAGGCCGGGACAGTTGAGAGCTGTGCAGCGCAATCCAGTTACCGTCCGGGCTTTGGAGTACTGACGATGCACCTGGAAAAACAGAACAAACATTTCAGGAAAAAAATTCACTTAATCAGACTGTTGCTTTGGCTCTTACAACCAGGTTCAAGAGGAATGAAATAAATAATAAATAAATAGTAACCTTGTTATTATTAGATGCAGACAGCAAAGATGAGTGCTGCTTTTATAATATACTCTCTGGGGTAAAAACTAAAGAAAAAGAACAAAACCAAAATGTGCTCATTTACAAGAACCCCTGCTTGTTGCAAAAAATTTAAAAAACAAAAAAAAACTATAATCTACCGCGCCATGATAGGCAGGCAAATAAAAGGTAGAAATAGATAGATTTCAAACATAATAGGTTTGATTATATGGGCAAGACTGAATATTCAGAGCCCTTGTCTATAGAGCAAGCTTTGGTGCCAACTATTTTTGAATAACTGATGGGCTGAGAAAAAAAAAACGTATTTGAAGCCAAAAGACAAATTCATTGTGAAACAGACTAATATATTGCATGTTTTTTTTTTTTCATTAAATACTGTATACATACTGGAGTTGTCCAGGCGGTCAACGCTCTTCCAGCTGGGTAAAGAGGTGGCCTTGCCCTCCCTCTTCAGAGATGAGTACTCCTGCAGACCTGCCCCAGCTCCGGCTCCTTCCTCCTCTGGGCCTTTCTCTGGAGAGTCGTCACTGGTGAGAGAGAACGCCGACCGCGAACGCTGCATAGACAAAACAAAATAGAAAGCTGAAATTAGAATGCATTTGGTATGATTATCTTGGCATAAGGTGACAAGATAAAGTCACACTGGTATGCAGACAGACATATCATCATTTAAGTTCAATTTTATTTATAAGGCACATTTAAAACAGTTTCAGCTGACCAAAGTGCTTCACACATACATACATACATATCTTTTATATTTATATTATATTATACTTATATATATTTCAAACGTTTACATTATTTAAGTTGTGTTGGTAAAATAAATAAAAAATAAAGATCGATTTGACCGTTTCCCTGTGTTGTGTGATGTTTACCAGCAGGTGGTGCTATACAACAACATAAGGAGGAACGTGTCAGTTACAAGTCTGTGTCAAGTTTCTCTCCGTTTCTCAAACTTATGTGGTTTAACTGAGTCATAAAAAGAACACATTTGACATTTAAAGTAGATCTTTGTGTCCATAAAACCATAATAATATTACACACACACGCTGCTCATGTTTACAGTGTTCTGGCAGTAAATAAGCTGTAGCCGTAATCCCACTCCCCAGCCCCACTACAGCGTTTGCCTGCGTCCTGAGCCTGTTTGCATAGAGCTGATAACACGAGCACGTCCCACAACTGCAGAGGGGATCCCAGTGTTTTTCACAGCACTTTGATCTTTACTGAGCAGCGCATGGGGGGAGTGAATGGTGAGGCCCAAAAGAACAGCTTTGATGCTTCACTCACATCCGGGATGATGACAAATCTGTACGACCCCCCGCAGAGCTGTAGTAGAGTGCCAGGTGAAGAACACTGTGATTCTACGTAACAGAGAGAGACGTTGTGTTGGTGTGTACAAGCCAAGCTGTGATTAAGGTAGAAAAGATTAAAGGAGCATGATTCACTAGTGGTGGGAAATAACTAATTACAAATATGCACATTACGACATTACGGTAACTGAGTAGATTTCTATGGATAATTGTAGTTTTTTATTTCTAAACATGTAATTGAATGTAATTTTAGCCATGTAAGTGTAATTGGCTACATTTATATTCCTAGGAGGAGTGCAAGTGCAAATAGAGGTGAGGTGAGAAATATATAGAGAAAAAAAATGAACTAAAATATAATATTGTGAATGTGTTTGGAAGATACATAAAATATGAATATTGTGTATATTGTTTATGGTAAAAAATACAGGACAAAAAAGTTGTGATCTGTCAAACGAGTATTAAGTGATATTTCTAAACTTTTATTCACATTTCTCAGATACTTAAACCTCAACTAAGGCATTTAAAGACATGTTTTAGCACTTTTCTATTAAACTGACAGAGTATCGTCTGAATATAGTTATCAGCACTAATAAAAAATAAAAATAAAAAAAGCATCTAGGTTCATTTTTGTTAATATCGCCTCCCTCACCTGCAAATTCTCTGATTGGTCAGAGCTCAAATATGCAGATAGCGGTCAAAAACAACTCTAGTAGAAGAGATTGTTAACGGTAAAATCTTCAAAACGGCTACTTTTTGTCCACAGTATAAAAGACCAAAAAGTTAAATGACCAGTGTTTTGACCAGACTTGTGACCTAACTCTGCTGGAAAGAGACTTGAGGCCAAGCACAACATGACTGTGGTTTTTAAAGAGTATGTCCAGCGCAGCATACCACAGACAGACAGAACATAATACCGACTGTTATGAGAGAGGAACTGAGTCGGCAAACAACTATTCAAACATATGCACCGCCAAATTACACCCACTACAGCAAAACAGAACTGGAGAGCCCATATTATACTTTATTAGGGTTTGTTAATTACCTTTAAGCGTTGCCAGTTCTTGCTTTAGAGATTTTACATAATAGTATCCCTTTGAATATTAGACGTTTTCCCCTTTCCTGGCAACAGTAATGAATGAATCAGCAGCACATTTATTAACAAGATTACAAAGATACTTTATTAACCAAAATATGACGCTTCAACACTATCATGTGCAGTACAAGCGGCTATGACTAGAAAGTAGAGAAAGTAATGAAGCACAAGAGTAAAATTATTACACAACAGTACATTTTTAGGTATCTGTACTTCACGTCAATTTTACAGTGGATACTTTTTACTTTTATTTTTACATTTCAGAGTAGGATTCTGTACTTCTGTATCTACTTTACTACATTTCTAATTGGACTGAAAAGTAAAAAGTGTTTTTCATACAGTTTGTTACAGTTACGTTCATGTTTCATGGTAAAATTCTCCCTAAAGGTTTTCAGTTCAAGCCCCAACTTTGAGGAAACAAAGATTTACACATAAAAATCACTACAAAAATAGGAAATTGATTCAAGTTGCTACTTTTGACCAAAGATCAGCACTATTTTTTATCAAAAGCAACACATTTAAAAGTTAAAGTGTTCTCAAATTTGTGTGACATTTTTAAACTTTTGCTTGAGTAGTTTTCGGTATGTACTACTCATACTTTTACTACTTTTAGTATTTTTCTTTTGGTCCTGTGATCTGTGCCTTTGCTTATATAATAAAACTGAGTATTTCTTCCACCACTGACTATGGTTGTGTTCAGTGTAGCATATGGACACGATTAGATAGCAGGTTAAGTGAACTGTACCAGACATAATTCACAACACCGTAACCTGAATGTAAGCTGTGGTGGCTTGTCACTGTGGGTAATTTGTATTGTGCTTTTTACCAATCATATAACCACTCCTTAGTCTGTCAGGAGCATTGGCTGACCACTTCAAGAGTATAAAACATTTGTATCGATGTTATACCTACCCAGAGAGAGTAGGGGGCTCTTAGGGGGTCTTGTGGTCCCTGTGAAGACGTTTGGGGCAGTGATGGAGAAGGAAGTTCACTGGTCTGTATCAAGGACTGAGGCTGTGGCCATGCAGTGTCATACTCTGTCTGCATCTCTGAGCGCTTCCTCCTCTGTATGATCTGAGGGACACAGCAATGACAGGAAATGGTTGTTGTTCAAAATGTAAAAATACTGCAAATTAGAAGATGTTATCCCAATGGTTTCTTGTTCAAAGCGTGCATAATTTGGTGGAATGAAACTTTAAATGGATAAGGCCATTCCCAATTGAGTTTTTTCTAAATAATATTCAGCAAGAAATATGGAGATAAAAAATACATTTCAGCAAACAAATAAAGCTGAATGTTAATTAAGGTTGGCAAGTAATCAAAGCAAGAAAGCGATTGTGGCTCGCCTCTATTTGAATACCAATGACATAGATAGACAGTACTTGCCAAAGACTTTGTACTTGCACTGAAACAATGCGCAAATCTTCAAGGCAGGAAAGATGAAGGGCTGCCAGGGTGAAAAACACTGATAGCGGGTCGACCTACTTTTTGTACAATGGTTGTGGCAAGTTCCTCTATGAGTTCTTCTTTGTGATCGCGGAGGTACCGAGCTTCATTCTGCTTTTCCTGAACACACACATATACATACAAATGAATAAAAGTGTGAATGCCTCCTGCTGATATTGAGACTAGTGAGTGGGAAACAATAGTAGGATTGCATGAGAAAAACAGATTGCAGCCTCACCAAGCTGTCACTGAACTCCTCTGCTTTAGCAATGGCTTCCTCTATGGCCTCCTCAGCCACACGCAGGGCGACTGTGAGCGTCTCGGCCATGCTGTGTCCTGACAGAGCAGAGACAAAGATGTCAGTTCAATATTCAGGCATAATCTCCATCATATAAAATGGCTCTACCGTATATGTGCAGGGCAGTATGTCGACACGCTTAGAAGATCCATCAAATTTAGACTAAACTTTCACGGGTTCTTTCTCAAAGAATATTATTATTTCCCATCATATCAATAGTTGTACTGTGTTGGACTCATTCTCATTACTCAATTCAATGTTAAATTTACATTTACTAGAAAGCACAGTCCTTGTGTCTTCTACTGGTAATGTTGGCATCTTATATTTACATTAAAAAATTTTCCTGTTATGTATACATGAAGTAAATGTTATTTTAAATTATACATGAAATACCAGGGCATTTAGGTTAGCTAGTACTTCATAGCGATCTCCTGTATATAATTTACATCACATTTATGTAAATTTTTTATTTGAGGCCCCGCCTCAGACATTTAATCATCTTGGAAGAATGAAATTAGCAAATGAAGAATGTCCTTGTTGCATACAACGGTTTCCTTCACCTGTCAGTGGTTGATTTATTTAGTCAAACTCACAAGCCTCTACGCGGATGAATTATTTATATGGTTCAGTATTGCACAGACAAGAGTTCAGTGTTACATTATTTAATCAAATCAAGGCACCAGTGCATAATGTGAACATTTTTTGTAGATGTAATCCGACCATAGGTGGTCACATGCGAGACTACTCTGTCAGTCACTAGAAAAATGAAAACATGAGGGGATTTTCTGTAAAATGTAAATTGATATTCAAACCTCTCCACAAAAATCTATATTTTGTTGTGTCAATATCAAATTAATTACTTCATCTTATCTCCCACACTCCATTACATGCCCCAAACAGTCAAAATGTGCATGTTGGCAGAGACGAGAAGCAGTGCCGTTATCTGAGTGGCAGATCTGATCATTGTATAAACATAATTATCAGTGAGCAAATTGAATTAGGCATGTTGTTAAGTGATCGAATCAAACTGTTTGCTTATGTATTTGTGGGTGAAACTGCAAATAGCAGAGAGGCGATGGTCCAAAAGTGCTGGCCGGGAAGGTGTAAATAATGAGTACATAGCTGTTGTTTTATACCAAGCTATTAAACACATATCAGCATGTATGCATTTAATGTTTAAAGTGTTTTAATGTCTGCCTCTAATTGTAATGCTGGCCTTATCTAATGCACCTTTGTCACTTAGACTTGTTCAAGCATCAATTATAGTCGGCAAACATAAACACTATACCCAACAGATAAAACGTTTAAAAATGCACTTAAAGCAGTGGAAAATACAAATGTCATATCTAATTGCAGCAGAGATTACCCAGAATGCCCTGTTCTCACCTTCACTTTGTTTGTAGAAGGCGGCTTCACTGCCACAGATGCTGCCATCATTGTCGTTGCTTCCTTCGTGAACGCTGCTTTCTGTAACAAAAGAGAAGAAAAAAAGCAAAATAGCGACGTTAGATAAATGCTTGTCACAAAAATCAAAATATTCCTCATATAAAACAATAATAACTATTTCAACACACTTACACTTCCAAAATTGACGCATGCTTTACGGCACCCTTTTGTGCTGTTGTCAGATGTGCTCAATTTGTCATCACATACTTTATTTTTGATTGATTTGCCCAGGGAAAAAACAAAGCATTCAGAAAACAGTACCAGTTTATCAAATGATTACTGTTTTACCACTCACACCTATCAAGTGCATCTGTGATAACATATGGGACAAATGAAAATCTCTAGTTGTAATATTTGGACAAGTTGACATAAATAGAGCGAGAAACAAGCAGATGATGAATGTTCGGAGTCTGAGCAACAGCTTCTCGCATTCACCTATTCCCACCGTGGCTTATTAACTCCAGTAAAATATCATACATGTGGTCATCTTTTTACTGCGGCTTTCTCTAGACTATAGGAGTAAAAATTAATATGTAGCGGTATATAATCTCCTGCTGGAAGACATGAGCAAAAATCAATATCAAGATTAAATTGACTTGTAAAGTGAATTATGAAAAGAAATGATTTAGTTATTTGGACCCATACTTCATTTAAATTACGGCAAAGAGAATCTGAACTGTGTTACTTTTGTTTTTGGTTTTTTTCCCAAGTAGAGCTTCACATACAACAAGAAATGGGAGTAAGACAAAAAAAAAAAGTTTGAGTAAATATTTGATTGAAAACAACAATTAAACTAAAATAGGCCGTTTTGCAGATGATCAATAGTTTAGGACCATATGCCTTTAAAAGGCCAAATCTGTGCAAAAATGCGGATTCACTGTCATCTTGTGTCAGGTATTCACACTGTCAAAGGCAAAAAAAAAAAAAATTCTCTTTTTGAATGCCGCCAAGGTGCTGAGGTGTAATTTTGAAGACAGTCATTTTGAATTTCTTAAAAGATCCTGAAGGTTATGGAACAAAAAAGTCAAGTGGAAGACCCAAAAAAATTGCACCAGCACTGAGCCAGAGGATCCGATTGGCCGTCCGCCAAGACACTGGACGACCCTCAACCCAAATTAAGGCTGTTACTGGTGCTGACTGCAGTCCAACAACCATCAGACACATCTGCGACTGAAGAGCTTCAAAAACAAAAGACGTCTTCAAGGGCCTCGTCTTCTTGAACGCCACAGAACAGCCGCTTGGACTTTACAGGAGCGCACCAAACACGGGACATTTAAAGGACAATATACAATCTAGTAAAGTTAGCGTTGCAAAAAGTTATGATGCGGATTTGTGGCAGCAGTCATCGTGTTTATATGGCAGAAATGCTCAGAACGAGTTTAGCGATGATTTAAGGACTTAAAACAGTAGAAGATTCCCTGATAAGTGACGTAGATGATCCAAAAATACATCCTGGATAGAAAGAGTTCGCAGGAAGTGTGTCTGACAGCGTGAATGCAACTGAATGCTACTTCCGGTATGTTTTTGATGATGGAACATTGTTAGAACATGGCTAAAAGGTCAAAAAAGTCACTGTTGCAGAATATGTGTCCTTTAAACTTTTGATTGGGACAGATTAAGCCAAAGATTATTACATGAATGCCTAACAGGAATAGTTGCATCGATTTTACATTCACTTTTTAAAATTAGACGCATTAGACTCTGTGGTCCAATTAATGTACAACTTGTCTTTCATTGACCACAGTATTCTTTCTAAACTGTCCCAGACAAAACGCAGGATCAGTCTGGCTCCTGCCTTCTACCTCAAAAACACACATCATTTTTTATTCAGAGAGAAGACACTAAATTATCCAAATCTTTTCTTCAAACTTTGGCTTAATGCCTTCTCTTAAGTCCTGCTGCTGACAAAACAACCATGTTTGCTCTCTTAAGCCATCTATATAGTTTTGATTCATCTGCACTGTTTGCAAGAGAGAAATTTCAGCATAAAAGTAAAATATAGGCTAAAGACACCGATAATGTCCTGCTACTTCTGTGAAACAAACTGCCTCTTATTGCGATTTATCCAACAGCATTCTGTATTGATCCCTTATGAAAGCTGTATATCCAGATGAACAGGGTGCCAGCGCCGTCACTTACTCCCACAGTCTCAATGTGACAAACTGTGACTCAACAAAGATTACATCTGATGCTTCACACATTACACTCAAACAAATAACAGTCATTCCTTCAGATATGCAGCATATCAAAATTTACCTCTTATAAAGCTGTTTTGTACAGCAGATGGAATATTTTCAGTATCGAAATATCTGGAATTCACAACATTTCTACAAATGTTGCGTTCCATTTGTGCTTGGAGCTCGGAACTCTGAGTTTCAAATCAGAAAAACTATGTCCAATACATTACCGTTTGTGTACTGCAATGACTCGAACTACTCAAATCAACTTAAATGTGGATCCAATTAATTATTACTATTTTTTAACCCAGACAGTGTAGATCCTCGTTTGAAAGTGAATTTCTGCTTTTGTTGTTATTAGCACAGTTTAGAAGTTAGCAACATAAACATAACAGAGCATAAAAGCGCGTTTATAACTGAGAGGCTCGAGGAGCAGGAGCAGCTTCACAAACAGCGGGTGGTGGACAGTAGAGAGCAACTGAAGGGAAAATAACACAAGAAATGTCAATATTTTAACTGCTGGATTTTAAACTCTCAACGCAGAGCACAGCCCTGTTGGATTCTTGAAATGTTCTGAAGTTCTGAAATGCCCAAGTTTCCAAGAAGGAATTCAAGATGTGAGGATGTTCCAACGTGAATTTATGTTGGAACCCAAAAAAATCTGACCTCCGAGTACAAATGGAATGAAGCATATTTTTTTCAAGCTATATTATCATTCATACATAATGAAATATAACTACAATAGCAATGTGTATCCCTAACTCCTCCTACTAGCATGGATTAAAAAAGAAGGAAAATACAATTAAACTTTTTGTTCAGTTGTTTTGTAAAATGTAAACAGGATGGACCACTACTCTGAGGTTGTATTTGTCATTGTTTATTACTTACAGCTGATACATTTCCGTGAGTCACGCTACATGACAAAGCGTCTGGGAAACAGCGACTGGTGTGACAACAACAATAGAAAACAATGATGCATGGTTTTGCGCCTAAGTCCGGCCCCCTGTCCTGTCTCCACGGTGACGACGGCGGGGCAGCGGGTTTATAAGTCCAGTGCATTTCAGCTCACGTCTAACGCACTCTCTGACCAGCGCCTAACCTTTTCGCCAGGGACAGGCTCGATATCTCCATGGCAACCAGGCTGGACAGCATCACTGCGCGATATCTGCGCCCTCCAGAGTCAATGCACTGTACTCCACCTGTGTCTACAAACGGCATGGCATGATCAATAACAAGCAAACAAGATGAACTGCAGGGATTTGCTTCCAGTATGACAAAAGTCCAACACTCATTCATTCAAAAATGATATAACTACAATAATGTGACAGAAATAATGACATGATTTGTGTTCCCAACAGAGAAAAGTGCATTAGATTATCCGGTTAATCCAAAATCGTGATAATTCAGGTCACATTAGAGTCAAAAAACAAACAAGCAATTTTTAAATTTTCTTAAATTAACAGAGTGCCTTGGATTTTTTTGTTTTTGGGATAACTCTACAAATATTTTTGCTACAATTTTACCCAAATAAGACAGAACTGTTTTCTTGCAAGAAGCACCCCCATCTCCAACTGAGCACCTGTTTCTTTACCTACTAATTCTTGAACACTTATGTACCCACGCAGTGCTCCTTATCTCCTTTAATTTTATGCTTATTTATTTGCCTGTTTATTTATAATTTAATTTACTTAATTTATAGAGTTTGATGAAAATGAAGGTGAATTACGGATTTCACCGCTTAGTCAGTGTGTTGTTAATTATGTATAATCGTAAAAATTCTCAATAATCATTGCCATCATAAACTTTATATTGTACTGATATCGTTTACGGTCAATATTTCAGGAGGCAAAATGAATCAAATTAGCATTTTAATCATCTTTTTATTACACCAAACCACAGATATAAAGTTGGGTTTCAGTGTCCTGTTATAAGCTACATTTTGAGGACTTATTCCCATTCAAAAGATATCATATTTTGTTTTAAATTGTGTATCACTATGGCAACAGTCTTAATTCTTCATCTGATACCCATGAATTTAGATATTTTCTTCTGTTTATATGTTCCTTCATTCAAATATCATTTTAATCTATAACCAAGATGTGTAATATCTTTTAAAAATCCAATTTCGCAGGCTCTCTTCTTTCAATTTTATGTCGCAGCTTCAATGCCAAATCCTTGTAAACCTTTCAGATCGGCTCTGGCTCAGCTCTTATTGGATCAATTCTCTGCCCATTCACCGTTCACTTCCTCCCTCACAAACTCTCGACGGATTTGCTCCAAGTTGTTGAACTTCTGTCCCTCAGGCCTATTTCTTTTTAAGCTCAATGGTTAGACACTCTGAAAAATGTCTTCTCTTTCATTGCGACTTGCAGGGCAGTGGATAATCACAGACAGGCAATTTGCACTAAATCTTTGCTGTAAAATTTGATAGTTTCATTTTAGCTTTACCTATTGCAAATTGCTAAAAATAGTGCAAGGAAGAATATGAGGAAGACATAAGAAATAGCAGCATTTCTTGGGAAACAGAATGAGTCCAGACGGGTTCCTTTCAATTACAATGCAGCAGCTGGCAGCACTATCCTCACGGTTGTCCTCGAAACAACACAATGCTCACAACATGCCAGTCAGAAAGGTAATGAGGAGTAAACAACCAGTGGACAATAACAGTTTAGACGGAGAGTTAAAAACAGAAATGTCCGCTTTAGTTGGGCTCAGTATAATCATTGGAGTGGAGTTCAATCCAGGCTGGAAAATAAGTCCCTGTGTGCACTGATGCGTAATTGGTTGCAGGTCAATGATATTCTTGACAATTGAAACTAAACAGGAATGACAAATGAAGGTGACTATCTAGAGCTACATCTATTTCCATAACATTATCATACATACATGCAAAAGAAATGTCTCTCAATCTCACTTGTTAAGGAGCCTGGGAATAAAAATTGCAAGATAAACTGGTAGACTTAAAATACTTTTAATTATTAGATATTCATTTTGGACCACGACAACGAACAAATCAGTATCAGTCGTGTCTTTTAATTGTAATTTGTGTACAGTGTAAGCATTCTTTCATTTTGGTTAGTCGTTCAAACCAGCACTGATACTATTGTTTAAAGGGCAGAGAATTTTTGCCAATCTCATGTCACTAATGAACAAATCAAATATTTCTAAATGTTGGACACATATTTAGATGGCTGGCCAGGCTAACGTTACCAGATGTTGTTTGAGTCTGTGGCACTCTGATCCACGGTGACTTCTCCTCTCTGTAAAGTGGCACATCTGGCTTTGAGCTGCTGTTTGACACTGTGCCCTCTGACGCCTTCAGACTCAGACTTTACTGAAACAGAAGCTTACAAATGTCATGACCACATTTAAAACTGAAGGTCCTCTCTTTCAAGGGGCAAACAATGCACTGTACCAGTCTGTAATGGGCAATCCTGTGCCCTGTATCCATTAACAGAAACATTTCTCTCTCGGCACAAGGTCGAAATGCTGTGTTGTTGAACTAGCAAAATTCAATCTTCCCCACTGAGTTTGTCTGAAGGAAACGACGGTGCCTACAAATAGAATCAATAGGATGACAAATACCTTTAACTGCAATTGCAATTACTTGTTAGAGCCATAGGGTAGTAGTATTTTAATGGTTCTGTAGTATTACTGAGATAAATAGGTGCTAAATTATTATGAATGTTGTCCATCTGACAGTCAGTGCAACATAACATGCTGAGTGGCTAGCACTCCCGCCTCACAGTGACCCGTAAATTCCACATCATGCGACTCCGCTCCGCTGCGCTGCGCCACGCACTGCGCAGAACTTACGCAGCCATCGAAATGAATGAAGCCCGTTCCACATCCCGGCGTAGCGCTTGCAGGTTCTGCGCCTCAGCTCCGCCACTCCGCCGCTCTCCGACAGAATTGCGGATGAAGTCTATTTTCTTCTGCGCCCGAGTCCGACCGGATCAAGCCACGTAGTTTAGATCGCACCAAACAGGAAAGAGAACACGAACTACATCTGGGTTTCCAAAACAAAAACTTTTAACTCAGACCTAATGACGTACATTAAACTTTTTGTTACCCAGAAGGAAAATGTTTACAATCAATACCACCCGAAACATTTAAATGGTTGTAAATCTCTTAAGTACAGTTTTAGGCTGTCATTTTATTAATGCTCTATTCATGCGCCGTGTTGACACGGTGAAAAAAGCGATTGCAGTTGCACAAACGACAAACTTTCAGTTAATCTGCATTTGTTTTCTCTGTCCGATACTTTTGGAGCGCTTTCTGATCGCGAGTTCTCGCGGGTCCCGCGGATCCCGCTCCTCGGGACTTTGCAGCCCTGCGCTGCACGGACTGGCGGAGACAAATTGCATCCAGTAGGCGAGGGTCTGCGCTCTAAATCGGAGGCGGTCTGCGGCGCAGCGGAGCGGAGCGGAGACGCATGATGTGGAATTCAGGCATGAGACTGTCGTGGGTTCAACTTCCTTCCTATCCTTGGATAGGTCCCCAAACACGGCTCTGCCTCTTCTAAATGCTGCTGTATACGTCAAAACAGGAAATAAAGTTATATACTAAAATTGTCAAACTAATGAAAGCTTGGCAATTTTTTTTTGCTGGACTTAAAATGTAACTATTTTAACCATGTTTAAGTGAAATGAGTGGTCTAAACTGTCATATGGAGGTCATGCCCCCCTGAGGAGCCCACTTCACAAACTGAGGCTCCAGAGGAGACTGGGCCATATCTCAAACAGCAGCTGTGGGAAATCTGTCTCCCCTGTAGGGCACGTGTGGCCTCAGAAGAGTATCAGGAGATCACGCTCTTCCACATCTCTAGCTGCATTGCCATCATAACCACTAAGACATTACATGAGCACGAAAAGCGAGAATTTGTTAATCTAGACATGACGGGTATCTTGTCTTCGCTCCTTCATGGGCTATGAATAGTTTATTGAAATTTCAACGAGATGAACCAGCAACTTATTTTCATATCAGCATTTCTGCACCCTCACACAGTAATGTCAGCATGAGGACCATATGTACAAGCCTGAGAA
The DNA here is from genome assembly GCA_019453435.1 of Rhinogobius similis. NCBI lineage: Eukaryota > Metazoa > Chordata > Actinopteri > Gobiiformes > Gobiidae > Rhinogobius > Rhinogobius similis. Next base: position 7,209,779 of record CM033639.1, on the reverse strand, counting down.
GAAGGAGCAGACATTTTGGTTGTTGATTAGCAGATACTTTTCCCATTAATACATTTCAGGGCAGCTGGGGTTACAGCAGATTTTTATCTCCAGAGAATGTTTACAGCCACTGGTGAACAATTGAATAAACACTGTAGTGTTGCACTTTGAGTCCCTTCTTCAGGTGGGAAGGAGGAGAGTTCACGTGGAGTTCTCTGTGGTTGTGAGGGAACTTTCAGGCAGAAAAAAATTTGGTGAGGAGATGTACACACAAGCACCAAGAACCCACAGCATGAGAAACCAAAGGCAAAGCCTCGTCTCATCCAACATTGTAATCCCAGAGCCGATCAGTTCAATGTGTGTAATTAAAAACTGTAATGAGTCATTTCATTTGCTCACATGAAGCAGCAAATTTAGGTTTTCTCCCTCTCCAGAATTCCAACAATTATGCAACTAATAAGTTGAGTTCACGTGACATCAAAACTTTCTGGAGAACAGGCCAGAAAAAGGCAGAATTTGCTCTTTAACTGTCAAAATGAAACGAAAGCTAGCTTAAAGTTCAATGTCTGCGGCCAACTCAAATTAACTAGAGTCTAATTAGTTTGTTTTTCTTAGTTAGGCAAAAGTGATGGCATTATTCAGTCTCAAAAAGCATGTTGCCAGCTGAAACGATTTAGCAAAACAAGATGAAAGTCATATTTTTTATCCAGTCCCCAACAAAGATCAAGATTTGCAGATTGTATGTATTTCTTTCAAAAACAGTGAATCGCCTATAGTTATATAAAGGCCCCTGCCCTCCGTCTGAGATTATCACATCAACAAGAATCCCACCATCCAAAATATACACCAAGAAACACACAAAAAATGTGTACTTAGTCAGCACTTCTATTGGTAAAGGTAAAATGCAAATTCTCCAAAAATTAAGACAAAGAAAACTAGATTCTCAGTTTTTTTCTTCCTCTTCTCTTAGACAGGGTACTTTTGAAGGTGAAAGTTTGAATAAGATTGGATTTATGATGGCAGCCTGTTGCTGCTTTTATCTTCAAATAAATTAGAGATAACTTAAGTGTTGAAAATGTTCAGTCATTTGTGTGTCACAACAGAGGCATATGCTTCAAGTGGTGATTTTATGATGCTGTACTAAAGCCTGTGAGAAAAGGACAAAAAGAACAATTTGTACTAAGATGGAGCCAGTCATTGTCAAAACAACTCATGGCTCTAAAGAACAAAGAAGCCAACAGATCTTTTCTATTACATTGGTTTGAGAATTATGTGCAAACAAGAAACTTAAGTAAACAAAAGCACAAATAATACAATGTCTGGGATGGTAAAATACACTGAGATAATTACCTGCTCTAACTAAATTTCCGTATTAATGAAACCGTACAAGTAGCATCAACCTGTTAAATATTGTCTTAGGCAAGAAAACTGACTTTCAAAATACGATCATAAAGATATAAAGTTATAATCTTCACAATTAACAAATATTGTCCTTGATAGGGGTTACAGACTTGGACAACACTTTGCTAGAGTTTTAAATCACAGAGAGACTAAACTCATCATCTCTCCACACTGGTTCGTTTTGACTCATTTTCAGTCAAACGCATTAATTACTCGTTTGAGCTTTACTCGGATCAGTGCGTGGCATCTGCTGATCCACTTAACGAGCTGCTTACACGGGCTCATAGAGGGGAATTTATTTAGTTAGGAAAAAGTCTGATCATTTTACTTCTAAGAACTCACTTTTCGATCGTTCTGCAGAAGATTAATCAGATTCATCTGTATAACTCTCCAGCGGCCACACGAAGGAAGGCAACAGTGCGTGTGAAGGGGAAGAAATAGCAATGGGTCGCACTGAGAGGATGACATGAATGTTCAATTGCTTTGCTCATTGAAGGTCACAGCTTTTCTCCTGAGACTGAATGTAAAATGTCTGACATGTCTTCTGCTGCTCGGGGGTTTGTTTTGTTATAGTTTATGTCTGATAGAAAATGTCTTATAACAGCACATACCGACTGTAAAGCAACATACAGGTTTGTATTATTGGTGGCTATTGGTTGGTGGATTTGGTTATGACCTCTATCCAGTATACAGTACATACATAAAATACAACCAAGAAAAAAGTGTTGCCGTTTTGGAAAAGCTCTGATCCATTGGCACAATTGAACCTTTATCAAACATCATTCCAATCCTGTACCACATCTAATTTTCAGACAAAATATTCACAAACCTCATTCCACCAAGAGCATAATAACACGATCGATGCTCATAATGCTACGCTTGATCTGCTGTGGATATGTTTAAAAAGGTCTTGACAGCGAGAGCCCACTGATTGAATCTTTGTGTATCTTGTTCTGTTTCACTGCTTCAATAAAATCACAATTATTTAGTTGAATTGGAAATGTCTCACCCTTATTAGATGCTATTATGCACTTGTCAAAATGCATTTTAGATAACATTGAAATTATGACAAATGATTATGCAAGTTGTTATACAAGTTCCTGACACACGGTCATCGCTGTGTTTGAATCAGCTCTCTGCAGTTTCAGCTTCCATTTTGGGCATGCTATTTTGGCTTTTATTGTTTCTCTGTGTCTTGTAAACTATTCTCTTCTGGCTTGTCTATTAAACTAAATTATATTATACAGTAGTAGTGGGTCAGACATTGCAGTCATAAAAATGGTTTTATATCAGAAATAGTAGCTTTTTTATGAGGGAAAAATACACAGGCTATGCTTTTGCTTTTTTAGATATAGCATTGAAATCCTGTAGACTATATTGTACGTTATATGTTATTTTACTCAAAGTCGCACTCTTTTTAGATTGTGAGACATCAAGAGTACATTTGCTTGTGAATCAAAGTAGCCGAATTATACAGCGTTTCAATTGAAACATTAAATGCAGAAAGAACCCTGTAATTTAAAAATATTTCATGAAAATATATCACTTAACCATGTTAGGTCTGTCAAGCCTAAATGCGCTTGAATCAAGTGATGGTAATGACTGCTATTCATTTTGTCAACATGACTTGTGTTTATATCTTCAGCTCAAGAACCTGGAACAAAATAATTATATCTGTGGCCGCTGGGAATCCTACACATCCTTTTCCTGGTGGACTTTTTCCAGTTTGTGCTGATCCCCTGTGTGGGTTTGCTTTATCCACTTAATCCTGGTCACCAGTGTTTGACATGACGCCGTGTGGTGAGGATGGAGACAGACCGATCATGTTTCAGAAGGGTCAAAGCAAAGTTACGAGAGCAGGGGCATTCTGGGTAATAACGACAGAGAGAGAACAGGGCAAAGAAGGATTATGCCAGACAAGAGAGGTCCAAAAATAACATCAAAACATTACTTGGCATTTAAATCTGTTGTATTTAAGGGGAGGAGGGGGATTTCCATTAGAACAAAAGTAATCTCTAAAGCAGTCATTGCACTTTTGGCTTTTCACGGAAACAGTGTACTTTCTAAATCCAGTCTTACCACACAAAATCAAGACTGTATTTTGAAATCAGTGTTTTGTTAATATTTTGCCAGTGTTGGGAATAACTAAAGGCGTGAAAGACTGAAAATGCATATTCAGAATATTCATTTTGAGAATGAACTTTCCAATACAGTTGCCCTTTAATTTGCTGGTACTCAGAATACAGTTACTTTCCTAAAATCAAAGAAATACATGGCGGTACTTAATCAGGTAATTTAGACTTCAAATTGTTTTAGTGAACATTGTAGTGAGTGCATTTTATTGTGAGTGAGAGCGATTTTATTTAAGTTTATTGTATTTATTAACAGGACAACATACAGTTATATAATGCCAGAGGGCAAAGATGCTTGTGCCAGCATATAACTATGAAAGCTAATTTCCAATTTTTCTAATTAATGATAAATAAAAAGAATTACAGTGCAACCAATATCACACAGTTTAATCCTATGTCATCGTTACCCAATAATATTGACCCTATTCCGCCCCGCACACTTTTGCCTCTTTTTGCCACAAATACGCACTTTTGTTGTAAACGCACTTCCTTTTGACGAGAACTCCATTAAAGCTAATGGCAAACGAGGGAAAAGTCTTGCCGCTATAATGTTAAATAGGGTAGATTGATTCGTGTAAAATGTTTAATGAACACATGCAACAACAAGTCAGCAATGCACTGATTTCCTGGGCGGCTTGCAAACGGCTTTTTAGTCCGTGTAAAACTTATTTTCTGTTGAGCTCGTCTGCCCCGTGTAAATTAATACAACGGAAACAAGATGGCGGCGCCCACGACAACTTCCGGAATAATGTGAATAATGAAACTCAATGTAAAAGTAAAAAGTGCGTTTTCAGAATACGATGCTTTGACAATGTCACAAAATACATTTGAATGCAGGCGGTATTCTGTAACAAAATACATTTTCAAAATGAAATAAAGCCATCCTATTAATACTGCACGAGTTACACCGGGACTCTGGGATACCACAACAATATATCATTACATTTAGTGTAATGTAGTAGTGTAGTAGTAATGTAGTGTTATTACATTTAGTTCATAGAAATAAATTAACAAACCTATTTAAGGAGTGGACATTTGCATACACACTGCCCTCTGTTTGAATTAAGAGGTCATTTAAAAGGTACATTTTAGTGAATATTCACAGCAGTGAACATATCATTATTACTGTCTGCTCTACCAACAAACTGATACATTATGCAGTCAAGCTACAGTATATTTTGATGTATGGTTCAAGGACATATCATTGAAGATAGCCCTTTGGACCTACAGAGTAGATATGAATGTATAAATAAGCATAATATGGACTTTTCAATTTACTGGTGATGGACTCTAGAGTAAACACTAATTTGAACATGCAAATTACTGCAGCACAAAATTCAATATACGAGAAGAATCGAATTGTGCCCATGTTTCAGTAATTTTGTTTTGTTGACACATTGCTTATACAGTATTTTATTTCTAATTATTTCATATTTGACTAAGTGCATTCATTAGTTTTAGTTACCCTGGTGAAACCTTTGGCATTTACTGAGAGGAGGAGAACATTTATGGGTAAATAGGAAGTTCATTCGAAGGACAAAAAGAATGACGTTTCACAATTATAAACACATACATTAAATGTCTATAGCACAAGCAGCTGTGACGGCAATTAAACAAATCAGATAAAAAGGCGTAAAACACAGGCAGTGATTATAGTACAAAGCAAACTAATGAGCAATCAGTGTCTGTCTGTGTCCGGCTCTGCTCCTGTTCACTGCGCTGTCTAATCCCAACATTAGGGATAGAGAGAGTAATGAGAAGGTAAAAATAACCTAAATGACTGCTGTGTAAAGGCCTTGCGGTGAGGAAAAGCTGCTGATGTTACCTGGGAGATCAGACAGGGCTCCTCGCTCGATAATGTGCTTTCGGTACAGAGTCTTCAGGACCTTGGCGCTGCCGAACCTCTTGAAACGACTCTTCACATTGTTGTAATACCATTCAAGGGATTGAGTTCGCAAAATCCTGCAAAAAAGAGATAAGGTAATTTGTCAAAATAAGAAGATATGGTGCAAAGTCGGCTTGTTGTAATTAGAGTAGGATTAAAGCATTAGCCAACAATCTGATGTTTCATAAGTATGACAAGATCCTAAAAAAAGACAATTATTGTTGGGCTCAGCTGGAGAATATTGAGCAGTGATGAACTGTGATAAGAATATTGACAAAAAATATTATCTCTATGTTTTTTTTGGAGTATCCCGACAATATTCAGACAATATAAAATCAGTCTTAACAGAAATGGGTTTTTAAATGTATTAGTATTATTAGTTTAAATGTATTACTTCAAATGTATTAGTTGAGGTTTCATTATCAGACAAATGTGAAATGTCTGTCAAATTAATCAGAAAAGCTCAGAAATATGACTTTGTACCATTATTTACAGTACACAACCTTTACATTTTTATTTTAAATCAGCACTTTTTGTGGTCTTTTTTAATATAAACAATACTCAATATTCAGATTTTGCATATCTTCAAAACAACGTTCACAAAATTATCTAAATTTCCATCTATTGCCCACCTCTAAATACAAATTAACTAAAATCTATGAATAAAACTTTGATAGGAGAACTAGAAAAGCTTTTAAAAGTATCCTAACATTGCCACATTCTAGTGTACGACGCCTCAATGGGTGGCAAATGAACACCTGTTTTTCTCATTTTGAGCAAAGGACACATTTTTAGACAAATTGTCCTCTATGTTGTATGTGTCAGTAAACCTCCCACAGCCCCGTAGCACGGACAAAATCGCCTTCATAATTCATTCATGGTTGAATAACATGAACATTGAATCACTACACAACATCGTGGCTCTACTACTACTACTACTACTACTACTACTACTACTACTACTACTACTACTACTACTACTACTACTACTACTACTACTACTACTACTACTACTACTACTACTACCACTACCACTACCACTACCACTACCACCACCACCACCACCACCACCACCACCACCACCACCACCACCACCACCACCACCACCACCACCACTACCACTACCACTACCACTACCACTACCGCAAAAATATCACCATTTCTGGAGCTGGAACTATATTACACAACAGGTTTAATTTTCTTCTTCAAGACCATTTTATTATATTTTTTGGACAAATTTCATAAGTTTCCTCAGGCATGAATCTACTAAAAAGCTTTATTCATTCCTATTGTGTACTTTCCCCTGAGCACATTTTTATCAGAGCGGCTTTCACATTGCATTGAGTAGAATATGAATACAGTAAACCTATTAATGCATTTCCTTTATGCCCACAGCCCGACGCCTGAATCCCGACTGGGCCGAGAGAACAGATGATTACATAAGCAGTAATTCATAAAGGAGTATGCCATGGAAACCCTCTGAAAATCACCCCCTTTAGCTCCAGTGTATTGCATTGGATTGCATGAAATTCTGCCAACTTTGTGTTTAATCTCTCCGAGCTGTCCCGCCTGCCTCCTGCCTTTTCACGCTTCTGTTACACACATTTAGGAGTTAAAGCAAAGATGGATTGCTTACCTTAACCTAAATACCATCACACAGAAGAAAATAGCAATTGCATTTTGACCTATTGCATTCTTCGCCAATATGACACTCGCTAAATGCCATCTGCAAAGTTGAATCTGTCCTTTAAAATGTATTTCAAGCATAAGAGTAATCTTGATGATGTGAAAAAAGGTGTTCATACTATGCAAATGATATACAACAATATAAGCATCAGGCTGAGGCGTAGAAGTTTCAGTGAAAGCCGAGATATTGGAAATGTGTGTGTGGGTAAAAATAAGTAATAAGTAAAAAAACAAAGTAGAACTGCTTTGGCCGATTCACATTCAGTAAATGACAGGAAGCTTTATACCAGACTCAATACCCCATCTTTTTTTTCACTCTGACGTCCAAAAAAGAGAAAAAAAGATACATATTTACAAAAATCATTTAAAAAAGTGTCTTAGTCACCCTCTTTCCTCATACTAAAAGCTTTTCCTTTGTTCCTATTCCAATTTGTAGCTTGTAACATTTTGAGTTATGTCGCCAACGCACAAGAACAAATTATTTCTTTCTTGGTCCATTACTGACCTTTCCACAAATGTAATAGAAATGACCATAACTTTTGGAGTTATGTTGCACACGGACTAATAAACAGAGCAGTGTAAGCCAAACTAACTTCCTGGTGCAGGTAATGAATAATTCAATAGAATAATCAAAACAAAGTGTGACCTTTATAGGTTTCCCGCTACTTTGAATATTCAGAATAAAAATAAACAGACTGTAGAATAGTATTTGTGCATCTCCAAGTGTGCTTTTATTCGTATATTAATTTGGTGTTATGTCGGATGCCCTGATGTGACGTTATGCCCTTGGCACTACCACGAATAGAGTACACTGCCTTAAATTGTTACTAATTGTGGGTATCTTAACGCTTCCTATGTTTGTACACCAAATGTGAGGCAGGCTTGGCAAATATTTTGAGAGGAGTTGGTTGCAGACTGTCTGTTACACCAACAACTACAGCGAACGCAGCACAGATTCACATGGATTTGGATTTCACCTGTCCTATGACCTGAAAATCTCTAGACTTCATGCGGATTCTTTTCCACAAACCGGACCCTCCAAGGTTAGAGTAACAGGACACTTTGATTTTACTCACTTTCTAAGTCTTGCGGAACTGCAGACAAGGTTCACCTGCCGTTTGAATTTATAAATCACACTTCAAGAAAGCAGAATCAACAACTTGCTTATGACATTCACTGTATAGTCAAGGTGGGTTAAGTGTCCTTGTGCAGATACATAACAACGGAAATGGAATAAAGCCATCAATCTTTGGGTTTGTGACGAACACACTGAGCTACTGCTGCCACGTAGAGATGTGCAAGTAGATTTATACTCTCAATGACATTTTGAAGAAACAAGGCACTACTGAAGAGTATTACAGAGATTAGATGGACTTGTAAATTAGATATAGTCAATGTTTTTCCCAATGAAAAAGTGTCTGAATAAAAAAAAGAATCTTTGTAGTATGTTTTGGAAGATATCACTGAAACAAGAAAATATAATAATAATAATAATAATAATAATAATAATAATAGGCAAATTTACTCCTATAACAAACAGATTTATTTGACTATTTTTGAGTTAGAGGGTACTCCGAGTGTGGAACAAACCTTTGGGGTGAACTCGAGACAAAAAAAAGTTGCACTACCTCAACATAAAATGCATTTTTGTCCCTTTCAATCCCTTTGCAGCTGCTTTGAAAATCACAAGGAACTCACTCTAATGTTGAAGCTCAATAAAAATAAAAGCCATGCTAATAAAGGGATCGTGCGCGCCCCTGAAGCCTCCACATCCATCCCGGCTCCTTGTGCTACAGTCCCTTGCTGTTCGCTCCCCACTGTGTCATTCTCACTAGATTTATGAAGCTCCATCAGCCCGCCTGTTCAATGGGCCCGGGCTTCTTAATTTCATGCCACAGGTCAGTCTGGAGTCTCTCTAATGGTAGCCAGTGAACAGGTTGGCCTGCTTTTATCTGCTGTTAAAATGGATGTGCGTGGTTGGCTGAGGAATGAGGAAAAAAACATATGCGGTGAGATGAGATGGAGATAGTGGGGGCTGGCTTTGAACTGAGGCAGGTACAAAACGCATACAGGAGTGAGCGTACGGTCTGTGGAGGATCTTAATGGGATTTTTTATTAAGATCAGGGTCTTTGGTTGGGCTTGTTTCAAATGAGAGTCTTAAATCATTACTTTTTAAACCAATTTCACAGATTCCTAACCTCATTAATATACTGTATAATCTAAGGAATAGACAGAATACAGACTCTTGTTAATGGTATCTTTGAAAATATCATTACAAGTTGACACTTTCATTTAGAAAAAACGTAAAATGCTGGATGTTTGCTTAGATGTTCAGATGTGTGGAAGACAATGGATGAACTATTGTTGAGGAATGAGTCATTTATTAAAATTCTAACAGTTTATGTAAAAAGATGTTTACATTTTTTATGACAAACAGTTTAATCTCTCCAACTTGTTTTTATGAGCAAATGACTTACTGCTTATAAATGATGTCTCCAAAAACAAGACTTACAAGTTATGATAATGTAAATTTTACTTTTTACAACCTCATCATAACAACTTCATCGAGTTAAACTTTAATTTATGCCCAAACAGATGCTGATCAAATTCAAACTTAACCAAGCATCTGCTCCTCTCTGAACTTGTTGCAATCACGCCGCCTTATCTTTTCAGGAAAATACAAAGACAGATTTAGGACAGCGGGATTGAGAGCAGAAACTGATGAATGAAGCATGACACGACTCCCCCAGAGAGATATGATCTAAAAAAGACAGAGGGGTGGAGAGAGGGGCGGATAAGTACGGGGCTTTCAAGTCAGAACTGCAGCGCCGCGTGAGCCTGTGCAAATACACTTTTCATAATGAGTTTGGGAGATTCCCTGATGCTGCCTGCTGCATGAATAAGATAAAGACAATTCAAGTCGAGGGTCTCTTGACACCCGTCTATACATCAGCCCATAATGCATACATCAGAGGGGCATTTGCACATCTAACCACTGACCAAATAAAACTTATAGAGGTAAGGATAGACAGTGTGCTGAGTTCCCACTTCCCCTGGTGAAAAGAAGACATTACCATAATTGACTTTCTGAGCGTTGTAATGAAATGGTTCAGCTTGTATTGAGCTCGCTGTGAGGAGAGAGGAAAGGAAAGCTACAGGCATACAGTATAAGGTATTTGAATGTAAAAGAAACATTTATTACATTTCTAAAGGCATCATAATTTAATCTAGATCAACGTCCTCAGAAAACACTCCTTCATTTGAATAGATCATATAGGGCGCTCTTTGTGTGTTGTGTCTATATACTATTTTATGTTATGAAATAACTGTTCATTGGTCAAGGGAGTGAATAAGAAAAAAGGGCATATATGTTTGATGTCTTTTTCTTTTCATGGCCAGTGTGATCCAGAGCAACCGATGGCTGATGGCAACCGATATGTGCTTTTAGACATGTTGGTCCATGTTGATCATTTACCTTCTATACAGTGCATTGCTCTACAATAAAATAGTACTTAGTAGATATCCACTACTGTCTCACTACAGACCTATAGGGCCTGGGATAGAACGCAAAAAAAAAAGTATATATGATGGAAATCCGTCCCTTTTGTTCCAGATGTGCTAAAAGTCCATAGAGATGCATGAGTCAAAACAATGTAAAAAAGTAAACAAAAGAGAAGTGGAACAACCCGAGAAGCTGCTGGGTCACAACTGGTAAATACATTTATCATTCTATAGTGTATACATTTGAATGAACTCTTAAGTTTAGTATTTCACATCTTAAACTCTCCATTGATTTAACATTAGACCAAATTTCTATGATGTGTGACGATACAATCATGAGTTCTATAAGAGCTTCATGAAACATGACTTTTTCCCATTCAAAAGATATAATATTTTGTTTTAATTGTTAATTGCTATGGCTAGTTTTTCATTGTTCTGAACCCAATATCCACATTTTGTGGAGTGCCTCAAGCAAACAGAGACGTAACAAACAAGTTAAACCTTATTGGTGCAAACATGGCTTTTTTAATTAGTTCTTTTTCATTATTATTTACTGTGTTATCTTATAAAGCTAATATTTTTCCCAGTGACAAAAATAAATACTGGGACTAACCAAGAGTAGAAATTGTGTAAAACATTTTTCCTCATTAGCATTTCTTCACACACTTCTGAGTGGCTCCAAATACGTAAACTCTAACTCAAATTTGTTTTGAGCCGAAACCAAGCCTGCTCCACTCCGCACAGAGGAAATTAATATTGATTCATTTGTGTTTGGCGAACTGTGGAGCAAAACAAGCATTTATAGCCAGCTTTAGTTGTTGCTTTCCCATTATAATGCAAGATTGGTTATTGGGGAAATAGGAGCACAAAATCACTGCTAACAATTCCAATTCATGAAGATAATTAGAAATGTTAGCTTATGAGGCTATTGCATTGGTAAAGCAAAGAAGGTCAAAATAAGGTTATTGGTCAACTGCTTAATTGCCTTTGATAATTGGTGTGTCTAATCTATAAAAGCTGGGATCTCAGGGAATAGCCTTTTCTCACAGGGAAATCTGACTATTGATGCTTGTGCTACACTCTTTAGATAAGCAGACATTAGAATATAAAAGGTTGATTATGTATAACAAATCCCAGAAAGATCCCCCTATGGAGCTAATTCAGAAAATGTTATGGCAAAAAAGTTAATCAAAACAGAAGGTCCGTCGATGTAAACCCTCATTCGTCCAGGTGTGGTCCATCGTAGAAAGGGGTTCAGAGGTTGTCATCCGGACGCTGTTTAAAGATCGAGACGTTTCGACTTTTATCCAAAAGTCATTGTCAATCAGAGAGCTGGTATGGGAACTCAGGCTTATATGCTACTCTAAGTAACAGAAAACAGAAGGTAATAATCTGCAAAACCCAAAACAAATCAGGCATTGAAATTACAACTTTGATAAAAATCATAAAAGCTGTGTAATAAATTAGATGGATTACATCAATACATTTGGGGCATAAGTCACAAAAAAGCTAAGTAAAACATCTGAAGCTACAGACTAATGATTTAAATATAAAAAAAAAACCTACTGCAAACTACAATTTTGAACATAATTTAGTGATGAACAACATTAAAGAAAAGACTCTATCATCACTGGATGTTTTTTTTTTATTTTAATTCATGCAACTAACTAGCTTTGAGTCATTACCTTTTCTAACATTTTTGACTAAAACATTACTGTCACTAAAAGTCTAAAGCCTGGAGCACCCTCTGTCCATGCCCTTCATGTTGTGCTATTCATTGGCCTTCTCACCGCTTAGTCCTTCACTGAGCAGGTTTAACAGATGATTGTGTCAGCAGCCGCCCGGACAGACCCTTCGGCGAAGGATAGGACCAGAAATGAGTTACACTTGGACAAAGTGCACGACGACAGGGCCAAGGTGGAAGGACCAAAGTGAATTACAGATGTTTTTCACAGCCCAATGTGATCTGAGGCAGCCATTTTGGAGTTCCAAGTTTTTGGTGCTGTTTAATCTAAAATGAAAGTGGTCGGGAAGAGAATTGATGGCCTTGAACTCCTTCATAAATGGCTTTGATAATTCCGCAACAAGAAATTACCTGCTCCCAAGTTTACTGTGACATGAATTTTGATTTGGTAATCCAGTAATTGCTTATCCAGATAAAATCCTGTCCACTAAAATGCTAAAAAATGAATATGATTACATTGAGTAATTTAGTTAACTTTTAACCTATAAGTCTACAATTGTTATGTGAATCGATGGAATAAGGACTAGACCATGGCCCTTGCGCACTGATTTTTAACAAACACAACTGGGAAATAATCAATGAGTCAGTGAGTTCCCAGAGACACCTTATATATTCGATTTAAATGTGGAGCTGACAGAAATCACTTGATTATACCCTAAAAGCAAATAAATAGTGACCTATTATTATACTGCAAATGTAATTTAACATTTTGTGCTAATAAATGACATTCAGAACGCTGATCTATGTTGTTTGTATTTCACAACCTATTTGCACTAAATAATACATGTAAACATCACTATACCCCATATGTGTAAATGAAAAAAACAAAACAAAACAAAACATAAGACAGACAGGAGGGAGCCAGAGACAATTGTAACTTATGTAAGATCAAGCACTTCAGGTTTCTCTGCAGGCCATGACCTGTCTTTATCCTCTTACTGTTACCAAATATTGCAGACAGGAAATGAAAATCTACTAAAATAACAGGATTTGCAGACAAAAAGTACAGAGGGTTTTGCAGATTACATAGCAATTCAGTTTGTTCTTTGTTGTGATTCTCTCTGTAGAATAAAAGCATCATGTCGTTGACATTGAAATATTTTCAAATTTTCACTTATGTAGGTCGGTGTGGTCCTCTGAGACAGTGCAGCTATTCCAATGCATTTTGTGACCCAGAAATATTACTCATTAATGCATACAGAAAATATTGCCTTGGATTCAAAAGTTTAATCTAGAAAAATGCAATTTAGTATGAAACAAATTAGTAATTGTCTCATGGATTTGCATTAAAATGAAAGAACGTGAAGTATTACTGGCTGTTCATTAAATCCATCATGTACAATGGCCATACCTAAATGTGATTAGTGTAAAGCCCTTTCATCTAAAAGTAATATAGTTTAAACCATGATTATTTGCTCCAATATAATAATGAATATGAATAATGAAATATAGCTCAATCTCAAACAAATGATTTCAAAGAAATAAGACCAAGTGAAAAGAAGGAAAAAAAAAACATCTGTAATAGCAGTATTTTTTCATTATCTATATATTATCAGTATTATGATTTTAATTTGTAAGATTTTAATGGTCGGAGTCAGTCCAAAGAACTTTTTTCAATTATCCCTTCCCCCCAAGGCTACTTAAATTGCTGTCTGAGGCCAATGTCTATCCCAATGATGGCTTATTGTCTCCCAGTGTTGCTTTCTAAGTAACACCCCGATACAAAAAGGAGTGAGGGAGTGTGAGGGTCATTAATTAACAGGATTGTTGCTTTGACACATTGTGCACCAGTCACTGAGGGACAAGGACAAACGGGGCAATGGGAACAGCATGTGGGAGCTGCCACGGTCCAATATTCTCCTGTGTCAGTCTGAACAGGCTGTTAAAGTGCAGAGACACACAGACACGCTGCTTTTCACTGCACGGAGAAGATAAAGGACATGCAGGGGTAGAGATACTGGTGAGTATGAAGTAAAATAGTAAAACAGAAACAATAATAATCTTTTTTTATTTCAGCAGTTCCATTTTAGTCAAAAATCTAGGTTTGATTTTGATTTGTTCTTGTGTAAAATGAAGTTTCTGACACAATCCTCAACTAGATTTCAAACTTGATTATGATAATAAAGAAAAGTGCACTATACCAACTTTGATACTACAATGATAATTTAAAAAAAACAGTTATTTATTCAACAATAGAATTAACATTTTCAACACAAAATATTAGTAGCTTTGTTTATTATTGTACAGTTACTTATAATAGTCTAAAATAGATGAAGACCATTCTAAATCTAAATAGGAAAGGTCCAACTGTTAATTTGAGATTGTTTGCAGTATCAGTTCTTTTTTAAAAGAGTATAGTTTTGATACTAGTTTTAGTATCAATATGTATCTGGGTATCTTTTCTACGACAAACATGCGCTCAACATTTACCCAAGTTTAACCAGTCCATAAAATACAAGGCAAATTTACTGTGACCCCAAAATAAGAAACTTAAAAATATGGCTGCATTAAGAAATATTATTCATGTAAATGTCGAGCATAAAAGGTCATTGCATTGATTGGCTTCAGAGAACTGGGGCATACAGAGCACCAGTCCCCTCAAGTCTATTTTTAGGCCTCTTCACTCCCACCAGTAAAATCCATGTGAATCAATCCCAAATGGAAAAATGGTTCAAGACTTCCTTTGGCTGCACTGGGTCTTTTAAGTTCAGTGTGAAATGGAGGCCCTCTTTCTGAGCTCGTCTGATAAGCAGGAAACTGTGAAAGAGCTTTTTACCTCAGACTTTGAGACCTTGGAGCAAAGGGGAGTTTCAAAAAAGATTACAGTCACGGCCACAAATATTAAAGTTTGACATTTACCGCCGCTGTCGCTCCATACAAATGCTCCACAGTGAGTCAGAGACAGGTGAGGGGCACTGTATATATTTTAACAAAAGAGAGGCAGTCACAAAGAAAGAACAAAAATGTTATTGAGTTGCAGACCAAATAAAGTCTGGACTATTACAGTGGTATAAAATGTATAATATAAGATTTTGACATAAATAAAATACATGCAGCTCACCTTCCGACTGAGCCTTCAAATGAAAGTGAAATGTGAATGAATGAAGTGAAATGTACTTATATATAATCCCACCTCCGCAGTGATAATACTCCACTGAAGCTTATTAGCCTTTCAATCAAAATTTACTTTTGCACAATAGGACTTTTAATGTATCTCTACTGCTCACTTTGCTTCTTCTAAGTTTCTCATTTCAGTTTTCTTCGTCTACTTAAGACTAAGAGTGCATTTACACTTGTACTTGTTTGATTCTGGTTTGAGCCCAGTTTATTCTGATGATGGTCCTGTTTTAGTCCTGTTTCAGCCCTGGCTTTGTACATGTTTAGTTCCGGGTTTAGACCTAGTTTAGTCCTAATTTGAATGTTGTTAGTGCAAGTGTGAACGCAACCCCAAGGTTTTAATTACACTTGTACTTTGCTAATTGTCTCACTAAACTAATGTGTTAATAACTCTACTGGGTACAATGATCAGGTCCAGTCCTCATCACCTCAATTTTCGATCTATGCTGCAATTACAATAGCCACCAAAACACCCACTATTTCATTTAAGTGTGTGTATTTTCCAGTGAAATTGAGCTGACCTTGAGGCCACACTTGGAGCTCCCTTGAGTGGTTGCAGAAAAAAGCAGGACATTAACGTTAGCCATTTCACTGCACAGTCACCAATTAGTGAACCCATGAAGCGACAGTTCCCTAAATAAGCCCCTGGCCTGCCTCATCCGGGACCAGTGTTAGTCACACAAACACACACAAAAACCAAAACGCCACACCAGTCTCATCAAACTGTGTCCTTTACCTTGTCCTAGAGCAGCGGCATTTTAGCTGTCTGCTGCCTAATCGCTTCTCTCACTCTCTTGTCAAAACACCCTCTTCAAACTACACTCTGTATGCTTCAATTGCTGCAAAATAACTATTATACACCGTAAGACAATAGTAAATAGGGATTAGAGTTGCAAGATTAATCGCAATTGAATGCTATTTTAATCGCTATTTTAATGAACGCAATTAGCAAAAGTTTTCATTTCCTCCATAAAAAACAATGTATACTCTTGTTTTGCAAAAAAGCTGCTATCCCTGTAGTTTAGCTCTGTACAGTCATGTTATGAAATACATTGTTTGTCAGCCTTTTTATAAATTCTCCTTGACATATTTAAAGAATCTGATAATCAAAAATTCTTGTCAGAAAATCGCAATTAAGATATTTTTCCCAAATGGTTCAGCTCTAATGGGGATTGTCTAAACAGCTATCAATTAATGTAATTTACCAATTATGTAAAATGTTGTATCTTCTGCCCTTTTAGGCGACAAGTGAGCATTTAAGTCCACAGATTGATGTATTAAAAACAGGAACAATTGTAAAAGTGTGAAGTGTTGTTGAGATATGATAGAGTTTGACAAGAGCTAAATTGTGATATCTGGGTGTGTGTCTCAAAGCATCTCCAGTGGTGCAACTCTTGGGGTGTTAGAGTTGATCAAACAAGTCGAAAGAAAATTGAGCAAAGAACTGGTGTTATTCACAAGGGGAGAAAAAGCTGATGGCAAATATTGTGAATGTTATCAGTATTTTCCTCAAAGGTCATCACTCTCTAGTTTCTCAGTTTACACTCACAGACACAGTGTAGTACACATTAGAGTTGTCAAAAAAAATAAATCAGATCCTAATCAATAGGAAAACTAGCATCGAAATAATTGATACTGAAAGAAATCACAAAATTTGACCTTTCCTGAACAATCTTAGAATGACCTTGAGCTGTATCAGAACTCGAAAACATGTTAACTGTTTATGTGTGTGTTGATTTTATTTAATTATGGTCTGTGGTCTAAAAAAATAATGTTTTTATGATTGTGGTGTTATAGAAATAATTGCCGAGTATTGAGCCTATTCCTCTCTCCAATATAACTGTCTCATATTTCATTTTGTAAGGTTTATTTCAATTTCAATAGGAATTAGATAAGAAATGAGGAAATACTGGATAATGGCCATAACGGCAAGGCAATTATTGGATATCAGCTAATAAAATCCACAAAAGCCAGACACTATTGGATATTGGTTGGTGAAATCTATACCAGACCATCCCTACTACTACTGCATCTCCACAGACACGTTTGCCCATCTCTCACTCATCTGCCCTGTCCCATTTGTTGAACATGTTTTTCTGTGTTGCCACTGCTGATGTCGCAGTGACAGAGACAGATGGAGGGATCGAGAGGGGAGCGGCTCGCTAACAGATACGCCTCTCACTTTGATCTGAAATAACAGCATAAGACACGTTTCACAATTGTCTCTCTGACCGGAGAGATAGATTTTGTGCTTGTACTGGTTTGGTGTCTCGTTTTGTTGACCCAGCAAACAGAACAAAGTCTGCCTTTATAAATGACAGGGTTTTGCATAGTACGCTTTTAATGAATCGCTAAATCTCCTTGACAGGTGGGGTCTCATTTTGAGTGGGAGAGAGATACAAGTGGGACTGTGGGAGGTGAAATGTCATCAGTCTTCATCAGTGACTTGTCATCATGTGACGTGTGGACGTTGGATACACATAAAGACAACTAATGGATTTCTTTTTAACAGCTTTGCTCGTAAAAGTCTGTAATGGGGTTTTAATGGTACCACTATTTACTTTTGCATAAATTATCTTAACATGTCATTATAACAAACCAGTATTGTTACAAAGAAAGATATGACTTGGTGATTTGTTGTTAATAAAAACTAAACCGTTAGGAAATGATCAGTCATAGCTCAAGAAAGAACATTTACAGTGTTGATCCAGAACAGTGGCTGCCGTTACACATTTGAAGATTCAACATATCTAAACTGGGACTAAACCCAGATTAAACTCATAACTAAACCTGGACTAGATCAAGACTAAACAAGGACTATAAAGGGATGTTTCCAAAGGACCAGAATGGGGTGGAGCAGTGTGGTCCCTAGTGTTTCAACTGCACCAAAGTGAACAACACCGCCCCATTTGAGGGGTCCGAAGGGGGCTGTGAGACATCTAGCTTTCAGAGGATGCCGGCTCGCTTTTGGCCTGCAAGAGCACTTTATCGCAAGAGAGAAAACAAAAGAGAACACAGAGTCAGGTGTGAATTGGGGAGATCATCCACATGAAGAAAAAGTATAATCCGGGTACAATTAAAATTTTATTTATGAAGAAAACATTAGCTATGTTTGGGTGATGTCAACTGCACACGTAGCAGAACCCTGCGAGCAAGAGCCTCTGTATGGAAACTCTGCCAGCGAAACAGCCTGAGATGCTCCAAAATGAACCGGTCGGTAGTGGAAACAAGGCTTAATATGACAAAATATAGTCCAGAGCGGGACTACAATGGGCTCAGATTAGGACCGTGACTACATAACAACAAGAGTGAATGGAGCAAATAATATACATATGGAGCAAATAATATACATATTCTAAAGTTAACTACAAATACAGAAAAAGTGTCTGTAGTTTTTGTTTGTGAGAAAGCATTTACTCTAGTGCTAAAAGGTTAGGACAATTTAATTGCCACTGCGTGTGAGAGATCTGGTGCCAAGCAAAACTCTGCACATGTTTAGTCAAAATGTGCAAATTCAACTTCCAACTTGAAAGAATCTGAAAGAATGAATATAATACAGGAACACAAGATGTTGCCCGTATTGTCTCGGTGCATGTTGTGGTCACGCTCAAGTCTCTGCTGCATAATCATGGCGGAGATCAGAGCGTTGCAGAGGACTTGAGAGAGCCACGCTGTGAAATGGCAAAAAGGGAACAGAGATTGCACGTGGAGACAGATGAGATGCAGCCCCATCCATCACACAAAGCTCCTCAGACACACAACCCCACAATAATACGTGACTTCTCCTAAACAGCACATGCACAACCTTGATTCTGTTTCATATAACGAGATTATAAATTATTACCGACTTTATCTGCAGTTATTTTTGCTCTATAATTAGCCACATTAGCAAAATTAGAGTGAAACATTCCTGAGGCAAAAATATCCCAGAGCAAAATAGGAGGCATTACTAATACTTAACTCAACAGCTCAGTGCACAGAATTAGAACCAAAGTGTTGGGCAGTATGGCGCAAAATATAAAAAAAAAATCAAACATTTCTTAGAACCTTGGACACAATTTTGATTTTATATCAATTCTTCTACACCTAATAGATTTAAAGGTAACTGTGAATTAACTGTGATTGGTTACATTCGCCTGTTTAATACTTGTGCAGAAAAGTAGAGCTGCAATAAACAGAGAAGCACTGAATCTCTAAATTGGCCAATAATTCCTTACTACACTGAATAAAACGTTAAGACTAATTCTGACCAGTCTTTGATCATTGCGGAGAACCTTTGGCCTCTCTGTTTCAAGTCTACAGTACACTCCAGGCCACATCGCTGCATAATTAATAGCAAAGCCCTCACAGAGTAACTGAAGCTATGAAGGAGTAGCTGCAGACACCTCCTCCACGCCTCGCGCTTGTTTTGATCGTTATCTTTGACCTCTGGAGCCATCAGTGGAGACACTTCAAGGTCCTCTGAAGGTGAAGTCTGTAGTGAGAGAGTATGGCAAAAGGAAAAGACCCTATTGAATGAGGAGACTGTGGCTGTATCTGCTTTCATCTGCAGCCAGTGAAAAGGCATTTGTTTGTGTGCTGGAGACCGGAGGTATGTGGAGAAATGAGTAAAGGGATTAGCGAGCATGACGAGCTTCTCCAATGCATGTGCTGCCTCCATTCTCATTTCAGATGGTGTTTATTCCAACATGTGCCTTTGTTTTATGTTGATGCAGTTTAAATTTGGGCTGAAAGTGTCTAGATGAAAGTAGTAGTTACTCTGTAAATATAAAAATCTTTCTAAGTGTATACGGTAGGGCTGCAAAATATATAGCAAGAATATCAATAAATAGTATAGTACAGTATAAATATATATCACAATATCATCAAGATCCTCCATCTGAATCTACTGTTTTTAAAAGGAAAAATGTCAAAAAAGATGATTTTATTCATGACTTTCCTTAACCGTGAGTTAGTCTCAACACATTAAAGTGTGAACATATATTTTCTAATATATCCAAAATTATTGTATCAAAAAGTGTACTCAAATATCTCAATAATATCAATATTGCAGAACTTCACAGCCAAATTGCATATCATAATCATGTCCAATATTGTGCAGCTCTAGTATATGGTCTTCCATTGTTAGCTAAATATGAAATATAATATGAATTTAGATGAGAAAATTGGATCAAGAGTGATGTGGAATTTACCATTTCTGCATAGTCACAATATGACGCCAACCCAGGACTATTTTAAACTCCTCGTGTGAAAACATATGCAGGCCAGAAAGGGAAATAGCATCATGTGTTAAATGTCTCTGATGGTAAATAAACGTATGCTTCTATTTACCCTAGTTTAAGTAAGTCTAGTAACACTTTTTTTCCTCAAACAAAAAATGATTAATTTTAACTCAACATTCATAAATGTAAGTAAAAACTGTAGACAAAGCAAAATTAGGTTAAGTGCAACTGCCCTTTCATCACAATTGTAATGAGTAATTGCTGTGTGTGCACAACCAGCAACTTGCAATGTATAATAAGTAGTTATCTATTCTTATATCGATGTTAGGCCAATTAGAGTTGTTAAAACCAATTGTAAGCCAAACTGACATCTAAAAATAATGTTTTTATGGTAGTAAAACTTTCAAATTTAATTGTACGTTATTCAGAGTGAGATCAAATAAATTCAGCTAAACTCATTGTGGCTGGGGAAAAGCTGTTTGCTGAAACCACAACACCCCACAGCCGTACATTTCCCAAAGGTTCGGAGTAAACAGAAATAAGGTGTGGAGAAGGTTGCCTGCAGCTGTTTGATGGCGTGAAACCAATCCAAAAGATTCTCTGCCTCCACAAGAGACTGAGCAAGTATAGGAACAACTCCAGCATCAGATCTACAAACCCTTCATTCAAAATGCATGAAGTCAATTGTCAATGTTGAACGTGTACCAGAGCTAATCTGAGTTTTTATAAGCAAAAGTAAACAAAGACACTGCACTGTGAATTAACAATACACAAACAAATGCAAGGATTTCAACGAGCAAACAAACCAATACAAGACCTTTATTTTACTTTTTGTATTTGCCTGTAGTGTGCTCTGACGTCTTTGAAACGCTTCCCATTGGCAGCCCTCATTCAAACACTTGCTTTGATCCCGTCTTGGATCATACATCTCCTCTGAACAAACAGACAAAGACAGACAAGAACAGAGAGACACAGATGCAGAGCCATTGTCTTAAACACTTTTTCTACTGCTGCTGCATTTGATTTGTTGATTCTCTTTGCACTGCACCAGTCTGGGCTGAGAGAAAAACAGATTTATCGATTTACGGATACATGTATGTTCATGTTGCATTAGTTTGGTGTCCTTATTGGATAAAGAACAGTCACTTTAGTAGAGCTTGGAGAAGAGCCACTGCCCGCTAAATTTGCTGAGGTGGTTCAGGTTTCTGGTTTGAATTTCTTCTTAGGGTCTTAAATCCCATGGAGAATGCTGCTTGATTATGGGGGGGTCTTTCTTAAATCCCATGGAGAATGCTGCTTGATTATGGGGGGGTCTTTCCCACTGCCTTTAAAGCGGCGGTGGTGAGGCCCCTGCTGAAGAAGAGCAATTTAGATTTTAATGATTTTAACAACTACAGACCGGTATCTAACTTACCATTTTTAAGCAAAATTTTAGAAAAACTTGTTTTTACTCAACTTAATTATTTCTTAAACACACACAACATTTTTGAGGAATGTCAGTCTGGTTTTAGGGTAAACCACAGTACCGAGACAGCCTTGACAAAGATTTTAAATGATTTTAGGTTAAATTATGATTTTAAACAGGTGACAGTGTTGGTTCTACTGGATCTGAGCGCTGCTTTTGATACAGTAGACCACACTATTCTTTTAAACAGACTTAAGCACCTGGTGGGCCTCTCTGGTACTGTGCACAAATGGTTTACTTCTTATCTCACAGACAGAACGTTCATGGTAAGTTTAGATACCTGCTTCTCCAAGGTTCATAAAATCCCATGTGGTGTGCCCCAGGGTTCCATTTTAGGTCCTGTACTTTTTAACTTGTACATGCTCCCTCTTGGTGGTGTCATCAGGAGACATGGAGTCAACTTCCACAGTTATGCTGATGATACGCAGCTTTATATCTCCATGTCTCCTGATGACACCAGGCCAATGGATGCTCTTTTTAACTGCATTTTGGACATCAAATCCTGGATGGCAGAAAACTTTCTCCAGCTTAACCAGGACAAAACTGAGGTTTTAGTCATTGGTCCTGAGGCCCAGAGAGAGAAACTTTTATCCAAACTGCAAGCACAGTCTTTAATCCATCGGCTCAAGTGAAAAATCTGGGCGTTATCTTTGACTCTGAGCTGACTTTTATCCGCACATCAAGAACATCACAAAAATAGGTTTTTATCATTTAAAGAACATAGCCAGAGTTCGCCCCATTCTCTCTCGGCCAACACGGAGACCCTGATGCATGCTTTTATCTCCAGTCGTATAGACTACTGTAATGCCCTGCTCTCTGGTCTTCCCAAAAGAGTATTGCAGGTTTGCAGTTATTACAAAACTCAGCAGCACGTGTCCTGACTAAGACCAGGGGCGGACCACATTACACCGGTTTTAAAATCACTGCATTGGCTCCCTGTGTGTTTCAGGATCGATTTTAAGGTTCTTTTACTGGTTTATAAATGTCTTAATGGTCTTGGGCCTTCTTATCTTTCAGAACTGCTTTTACCATATGAACCCTCGCGCCCCTGCGCTCCTCCGCAGCCGGCTCCTAGTCATTCCTGCAAAGTCAGGACACACACTCACGGCGAGGCGCTCTTTCAGTACTACGGCCTCGCGCCAGGAACGGCCTGCCGGAGAACCTCAGGGCCGCAGAGAACGCTCAGGTTTTTAAGAGTAGGCTCAAGACCCACCTTTTAGTCTAGCTTTTGATTAATATTTAATTTATGTATTTGTTATATTTATCCTTCCTATTTATTGTGTTTACTTATTTTAGGCTTACTGTTTTATATGTATTTATTTCCAAGTTTTACTCTAGTTCTATTTATTAATTACCCATATTTATTTATTTATTCTTTTATCAATTTTAGGCTCTCCAGTGTTTCCTCTGAGGGCCCTCTGTACTGGGAGTGGCGTCGCTCTGTGGCTGCTGGGCCCCTGGCTCATGGAGTCCCTGGTGGAGGTTTGGTGTGTGCCTCATCTCTCCTCTGGGGCCTGAGTCGGTGTCCTGCGGCTGCAGGCGACTCTCTGCTCCTGGTGCAGACGGCTCCTCTGATGGTGCTTCTTCAACTGGTGTATCTGCACCCAGCCTATTGTATCTTAGGGTATGTGTGTGTAAATACGTGTGTATGTGTGCATATGCACATAGATGTGTATGTGTGTGTGTGTGTGTGCGTGTGTGTGTGCATATGTGTGTGTGTGTGCATGTACGGGTGTCTATGTGACTGTGGGTGGGTTGCTTGGCTGGTGGAGGCGTGTTGGGCGGGGAATGGCCATGTATGGGAATGTTTTTAATGCACTGTAAAGCACTTTGTGTTACATGCTATGTATGAAAAGCGCTTTATAAATAAAGTTTGATTTGATTTGATTTGATTTGATTTGTTTAAAATAATTAAACAACACAACAGTCTACAGTTTTGTCCACCAGTAAGCCTCTTCAGGGCTTGTGTTGGTGACTGTGGGTCTCACTCAATGTAGACGTGGGTGGTGACGTACCCAAGAGACCCATGGAATTCTCTGCATGGCTCTATCCCAGGGCTGAAAAAGAGAGGGCTGAAAGCGCAGTCCTCCGTGTCTATTTCTGCAATGGCCTCTAAGATCTTTCATAGACGGCCTCCTTCACACCTCTTTCAATCCAACGAGGCAGGTGTGTCCCTTGTCAGCAGTGGTCCGTAGCCTTCATGTGCAGATACAGTAGAGTCAGACCAGAAGAGATTTACCACTGGTATTGGTCGAGGTGGTGAAACATCACCACCCAAGTCCACACCAACACAAGCCCTGAAGAGCCCTGAAGAGCCCTGAAGAAGCGTCTTGGTTGGGAGCAAAAATGTTGACTGTAAAAATAAGTTAGTCCAGTAATGTTTGTTTGATTGATTGATTGATTCATTCATTTTCTACCACTTATTCCCATTCCTGGGGTCGTGGGTGACTGGAGCCTATCCCAGTGACTTTGGGCCTTAGGTGGGGTACACCCTGGACAGTGGCCAACTCGTCGCAGGGCTAACACAGAGAGACAGAGACAAGGACAGACAACCATTCACTCTCACATTCACACACTCACGATCTCCTTCTTGAGAGGCAGAAGCTCTAGCTGCTCTGCCACCGTGCACCGTTTGTTGTTGTTTGTTTGATTATCATCAGAAATCGTTATATGCCTGGATGTCTCAAATCCTAATTATTTGGCACAATTATCAATGCACTGTCAAAACTTAACCTGTAGAAACTATTATCATGTATTGTGATATTTTGTAATTTATGTTTTAAAAAGCTGTACTGTACTCAGAAGAGTGGCAGTGTTTATAACCCATGTATTCAACAGAATTTCACCCAATTAAAAAGTATTAATTGAACAGCAATACTGCTCCTATTAATTGAACAGCGCCACACCTAATTATAATGAAGTTGGACAGACTTTCCCAATTCAATTCAATGTTACGATAACAGGTGAAAGGGGATCATGAGAATTAAATCGGATTAACCTGCCTTAGCATTCCGAGCCCACGAGGTACAGGCCTAATAACACTGGATGATTTTAGACAAATGAGATCCAACGGCTCTCCATGCTCAGGTGGGAAATCACGGCTAAACAAGGTGAGACCGGTGTGGACAGCTCGGGAAATGAATCGGCAGCTAAGCCTCATTTAAACCACTGAAAAATGAGGGAGGATGTGCAACGAGACACCAGCCCGGAGCAGAAGTGTGCAGAAAAACCACACTAATACACATCTACAAGCCATCTAAGGTCCCCCAGATGCAAAGAGAAAAGGGAAACTGGGATAGGGCCATTAGCATTTTGGGCTAATTGCTGTTCATTTACACTAGCTGCATTTCCCAGAACATCTAGAGCACAGCGTCGTTGTGAGGGATGTGACACTTCTTACGATGCATAATTAAAGTGTTTCCGAAAAAATATTAATATTTCAATACTCAGGATGATAACTTTCGACGATTACGTTTCCACAAAACTTTTATTGATGTATAAATATTACATTAAATTACAGTCAAAAGTCAGAATAAAACTAAATTATTGTGGATTTTAGAATAGTGAAACAGATGTAACATCTTCTTTGGGTTGAAATTTTTGGGCTGGCATAGCGTAATTCCACAAATGCAAGGCCAAACTATTTCATTCTATTTCTAAAGTTTATTGATGTAAAAGGTTGGCAATTTAAATACTGAAACCAATTGACTTTCATGATCACAATGCAGTTAATTTATTGGGGTGAACCTCTGGAATGTTTTTGCAGTATAAAAATATGCAGCATTCATAGCTCATTTTATTCAGATCTGATAACAAAGATAATTACTCCAGTGGCAAAACTCAAAGATGTATCATTATGAATAACAGTTCTATAAATTCACTGTCAGTGGAGTTCCAAAGAAGACGTAAGAAGTTTTGAACCCACAGTTAGTTCAATAAAGTGATTATTATTCCCGCTCATTGATCTGAACTGTAATTTTATGCTGCTGTCCTCAAACAAACTTTCCCAAACCAGGAGCGTGAAAGCCTGACATATTGAACAAAACAAAGGCTTTTTCTCCATTACATGCGGCTTTGCAGTTGTCACGCTGTATGCCGTGACTGAACAAATATTTTCTTGCAGTGATATTTTATTTTGTTCATAGTTGAATGAGCTGACCGTGGCAGGCAATCTGAAGTGCTATCGTCTAAAAGGGGAGTGAAAGTTAAGTCAAGGGTGAAGGTAGAAGTGAAAAGATTACCCAGTCATCATAGACCGTAGTGATGGTCCGATTGCTGTCATAACAAATGTGAGTAAAGTTTGCGAATGTTGTTAAGAAAGCCATTTAGAAAGAATTACCCATAATGCATCTGGCTTCTTCTCAGGATATGAGCCATGGCCAGTTGCACAGAAGATAGTAAAGATAAAGTGCTTATTGGAGTCAGGAGGCACGGCACGCTTACATTACACTTTCTATTAGAGTGAATCAGAGGGAAGTGCTGCGAGGCGAACAGGGTTTTATTTGGTAAATGTTTGCAGATGAATCAAAGAGAAAAGCACCGAGTGAAGTGACTCGCTTCCTGACGCGGCAAATATCATCTTCAAGTCTCTTTGAATCTTGTAAGAGAATATATTTAAGATCTGAGTAGAAAGAAATGTCAACTCCACACCAAATTTAGTTATACACTTCCAAACATGACAGCCCTCAGTTCAGAACGATTGAGACTGAATACAGAAATAAACACAAGATTTGCAATATTTGGTACAGTATGATACAGACGAGCCTGGACAAAATGGAGTACTGCTCATATATTCAGTGAGTTTAGAAAGGGTTTTTAGATCAATGGTAAAACGGATCACTTTTCTTATAATAATTCTCACAAAATCACAAGTGTTTAAAAACGCCAAGTCCTAGTCCTTATTGGTAAAGGATAAGTCCAAGTCCGAGCCATTGAAATATGGTTAGAGTCCAAATTGAGTTATTATCATATTAAATCGAGTCCCCATTCCTATAGCTTTTAACTACAATTGAACACAAAATCCTAATTTTAAAACTTGTTTGTTTAAAATCAAATGTGCGTAAGAAGTTATGTCCGAGTCCTTGGTCTACGAGTCCAAGTTAAATTGCGAGTCCTCCGTCAAGTTAAGTCCGAGTTCTTAGTCTACGAGTCCAAGTTAAATTGTGAGTCCTCCGTCAAGTTAAGTCCGAGTCCTTGGTCTACGAGTCCATGTTAAATTCGAGTCAAGTCGAGTCATGAGTCACTGCCCGCACAAACATAACTGACAGGTCAGGAAGTGACTTTGAAAATGAGTCACAAGTCTGAATCTGGGACTCGAGCACAACATCTCTGTAGTGTAGAAAGTATTGATCAATGGTAGTATGTGTTGTGGAAATTCTGTCTTGTGCATAGTCTTAACAAGGGCACCTCCATTTCTACCATTGTTGACATTTCTGAGTGGTTAGCTCTATCTACGACGGGCGTCATCCCACTGGTACAGAATTTGTCCTTCTCTAATATTATCAGATTCCATGGTGAACTCGTCTGCCAAAAGTGGTATGCTATGCACTTCTCATTTTATCTCGGCCAGCTTGTCTCCAAGCTGGCCTTCTTACCACTATTTAAACCTCTGTGTGTGGAAGCATAGTCAGGCTTGAATAGCCAATACTAGCACAATGTGTTGAGTATTCAAGTCACCGGGTCCAGACTGATGGTAAATAAACTTCTCCTGCCTCAGACATCCAGAGTCTCCTGCCTCTCCTTACAACTCTAGGACTCGTTGGGACAACACTTGTTTTCCCTAACAGTTTTGGCGTCACGGACGACTTAATCTACATACAGCTGATCTGGTAAGTGCAAATATTTTTCATCTCTTTTTAAAGAGGAAAACTTTGCCTTACCAGATTCATGCTTGACAGACAGAAACCTTTGCAATGGGGTTTATCAGTTTAGTCCTTACAAAGTTGTAATACTGAATTGGCTTAAAGGAGGTCTACATTTTGCATTTCCTACTCAAGCCTAGAATCACTTTCTAGAGTTATAGTAGCATTTTGCAAATGTATGCGGTGTGATCAGCTCATTCTGGAGTTCAGTTTTGGTCGAGGACAGTCAGGACTGTCAGGTCCTGACTGTTATTGGTCGACTGGGTATTCAGGGAACAGGGCTGAGCACAGAGCCAGGGGCTGCGTACACTGTGAGGATGGAGCTCATAAGAGTGAGTGAGGAACAGGACAGTGAGGTGTAGGCTGTGTGTACAGTTTGTGTTTCATATTTACTGATGCAGGTACTTATGCTGTGAAGTTGGAGATCATTTGGGGTGTAAAACTAGAAAACGAGTGAGAAAAGATGAGTGAGGAAGGACAGTGAGTTTTCGGCTAACTCTGGCCTATGGAGCTTGGGATGGAGTCAATAAATAAAATACAAATGTTTTAATTAATTAATTTAATTAAATAAAGACAACCGTTACCATGGAAATCTGCCATGCTTGTTGTTGATGTCATAAAATTAAATTTAAAAAAAAAAAAAAAAAACAACTTGGCCTAAACAATGTAAAAAATAAATAATAATAATAACAATAAATACATAAAAAGTGTACATAAAATCTATGGAAGAAGCTAATAAACTGCTGGGTCAAATACATTTATGAATATATAGTGTTCGAATACTTTTGCATTAACGTGATGTCATGATCCCAAGCTCAATAGCCAAGAGATTGTTTAATATTAATTTTGTTGAACAATGGGCTGAATAACATTTTAATAGCAATTACTATGTCAAGTAAACGAATACCAAGACGGGAGTTTTAGAGGGTTTTATTTCACAGTTAATGGACTGTGACCACAGACTGGTGTGAAGACCTGGGTAGATTGTGTCCAGAGGTGGAAAGTAACTGATTGCAAGAGTAAAAGTCCTGTACTTTGGTCATTTTTGATACTTAAGTACATTTTGAAGTGGATACTTTTTCTTTGACGTATCTTTGCTTTTACTTGAGTAACAAAATTTAGTGTTTCTGCCGCTGGACGTATCTATTTGTGGGAGTCATAAAAGTCTGTGGTGTAATTACTGCTGGGCACTATTCAGATTAGCTGTAGATGCACTAGTAGCAGTGGGTGGAAGGGGTTCATGGGTTCAGGGAAGAGCCTGGGAAAGCTTCTCTTTAACCATCAACCCCGGGCCCGGGCGCCATATTGTTATTTATATATACACTGCGTGATAGGGAGTCACTGTTGGGTGTATTGTACTCTAAAACAAACCGTGGAACTCCAGAATCAGTTGATAACATTTTGATGCATACAGACAAATAATATATTTTTAATATCATGAAATTGGCCATATTTCTGGATGCTGCAGTAGATCTTTATTTCCATTGATATATGTGTGTCTTGTCTGCTTGGCTTTTGTTCTATTTGCATGGCTTTTTATATGTTGCGCTTTTATGTTTCTGTCAGATAAGTCACATTACATTTACAACAGGTCTAACTCAGTCACAGGTCAAACACCAGTGTAACACATGCTAAGTCATTCTGTGGCCTATTGCAGCAGGTTCTTCTGTCTCACAGACTGACTCTGGTCTGGCCCTCACAACCTGCTACAGTCGCACATATTCACAGTGTCAGAGCTGTCAACAACAATAACACATGCAGTGTAGGGTTAAACGTGACACGAGGAAGAAGTGATAGGCCTGATTGGAAAGTTTAGCTTTTATACTGGTCATCTTTTCGTGAATGGGTTCTTTAATAGTCTGCAAACGGCTGTCAATCATGACAGGGTATAAGGGCAGTAATAAACTGAAGTTTAACTGAAATATATCTGAGTATCATGAGGATACAGAGGTTTAGAGATTTTAAGGAGACTGCTGCTGACTGCTGCTTGTGCTTAAAAGTAACGCTGCTTGTGCCTGTTCTGTGTGTCTGCTGAAGGTCCTTGAGCACGTGTTTGTTTTATGTTGAAAATAAAACAAACTAAATACAAGGCTTACAACAATATGCTAAAATGGGTTGTATGTTACAGTAACGGTGTGCTAAAACTACTCTCTGGGAATAAAAGGGCATTATTATTGTAACAAATTATTAACAACAGGTGGTTTATGAATACCACACATATAAAAAGACTATGGAGAAGGTATTTCTGACACGTGTCAAAGCTCTGCTAAGGATAAGAGGATATGGAAATAACTCAGTGCAGCATGATAAATTAATAACTAATAGTTGTGTTTGTTGATGACTGCGTTTAAGATGATATTCAATGAAAATGTGTCATATTTTGAGAATTGATGCTGCTCTGTAATGTTGCTTTACAGGAGCCACAGAAGATGGGGATCGAGATAAAGAGATGATCCTTGAATAACATGTCACATTTTACTTGACTATTGCATGTCATCTACTGCAGCGACTTGTGAGTACAGCTTTTACAACTGGGTTCAATAAACAAACTAAAGTTCAAAAGGGAAAGCTTTTGATAACTATTATATTTAAAAAATAATAATTATTAAAAAAACAACAACACACTGCAGAATATTTTTATAAAGTAGCCTAATGTAAGATCAAACAAACGATTTCTGTATTAATAATAAAAAGTTACATTCATTGGTATAGGTGACATTAAAGAAATATATAAATGAATAAATATTTATTGCATCATCAGAAATTTATATATTTTTTGAACACTATGTGATGATAATTGTTGATATTATTATGGCTGTTATGAAGTACAAGTTTATACTGGACACAATAAGAACTGAGCTTGGAGAGGTCTAGTATGTACTAGTGCAGCAGTGTTGTGCTTATTTTAAGTATTTAATGTGGTCTTATTTGCTGCTTGGTTTAATGATATTATTGCAGGATTTGAGATAAGATCAGATTAATGAGCCTGTTGAAGCCGCAGTATGTAATTTCTTTTGGCAAATGTGTCCTTTCTGTGAGTGAGCTCTCCACAAACCTTACTCGTACTTGGCCTGGAGAAACCTCCTCCTGCTTGTTTCCATGGAAATAGTGTGCCTTTAACTATAATATCCACAGCATGGCTGTGGCATGGGACATATCTGCCTCCATTGAGAGGCTGACGCTTGTCATTTGCTCTGGTTGAGAAGTGGTTTGAACTTTGTTTCCATTGAATCATGCAGACAATATGACACCGCCAAAAAAGTTTCATACTGTTGCTTTAATGAGATGGCAGCAGGCAGGTGCTTTTATTGTGGTATGCAGATAATACTTCTATGCGGATTATAATGTAGTGAGTTTGAGCCATTAATTTAAATGGTCTGACTTGGTATTTGTGAACTTTCCTCATTGGATAATTATTTTTGAAAACACCACATAAAATAAAATCAATTAAAAAAAAATTGTCTTGAGTTTTAAATGAGAAGCCATTCCTTTTCTTCTCCACAGACTCTGGCCACTGTTGTTGATTTACTGCTGTAACTGTTAAAACTACAGGTTTAGTTGGGTTTCTTGAATATCTCACCAAGCACCACAATAAATAATCTTACCAAAAATAATAGGTTGTTGATAAACATGTCTTAACTTTGAGGTAACGTTGAATCAAGTTATGAATTAAGTGGTTTTAGATTCAAAATAATAATAATACAAAAACAACAACAACACATAAATATCTGCAGAGAAAGTATAGTTACTTTAGAAATTGTAAATTCGATTTTTTCACGATGAAAGTCTAACAAGATCAAAATGAAGTACTTTTGTCCAAAGCTTACACAATATGTGTGAGGGCAGTAAACAGTTAAAGTGGTATGGCTAAATGATGTATAAGGCATTTTTAAAAAGAAATACACAGTTTGGACCAGCTTTACTTTATTTTGTGCTTTTTGGAACTTCACTGACTTGATAGGCGGAGATGTTTAAATACTTAACCTCCACGTTCTGAAGTTGTGCAGATTCTAAATCCTTTTATACCTTTTATTTTATTTTATTATACTTTTTATTACCATATTTTTTGTTAAAAAAAAAAAAAAAAAAAACTCTATGCTTTTTAATATTTTATTTTATTATGCTTTTTTATATTTCCATATTTTTTGTAAAAAAATAAAAAAATAAAAATATAAAAAAATAAAAAAGGGGTTCTCCGGACTGCTAGTATTTTAAATAATCTGAGTGGAATCTGAGATGGGTTTGATGCCCGGTGTGTCTGGGTGGGCCTGGCTTGAGTGCAGTGGCTCCCTGGGTGCCTCGTCCTCCTCCAGCTCTCGACTGAAGGTCACATGACTGGGACTGGCTCTGCTGCTGTTTGTCTATGAAGACTGTCTGAATGACATGAAGCATGAGTTGAACTGAACTAAAACCAAAGACTGTCCTGGGTCTGAAAGTGCTCTGTGGACTGGGCTCCTCCACGCTGGCCTCCTGTCAAATGAATGAACTGAATCAAAGCCTCCAATACCACCACCTCTGCTGCTGCTGCTCTAAGGCCCCACTGAACTGTCTCTGCTGCTGCACAAGGGCTGTGTTCACCTGGGCTTGGGGCTGACACCTGCTCTCAGATCCACTGTCAAGCAGTTCAGTTAGTTATCTTTCAATGGATTGTTATTTAAGAGGAATTAAATTGTATTTTTATTTAATTATTTCAGAGATATACAATCATACATTTTAACAAGCTATAAACTGAAGTCTTATAACACCATTTTGCCATACAATGTCAAAGAAACAGTTTAAGTCCTTCCAGCAAGGGGGGACCCCCCTTCAGAAAGTTAAATAGTTTTGAAGGTTGGTAATTTAAACTTATGGCACAATAGAAATATTAACATCAGAATAAAGAAAAGCTATGTTGCCGTTATCTGTGAATTAATTTCGCAAACTATGTGCTCTGGGTGTTTTATTCTAAAAAAAAAAAAAAAAAAAAAAAAAAATATATATATATATATATATATATATATATATATATAAAGCATAATGAGAGTAATAGGAGGCAGCCACAGTAAAATGACATTAAAATATCAAGCGGAAAAATAAATAAATAAATAAAAGTTTGAACTAACTTAATACACCGTATGGACAGAAATATAGTGGAGAACAGTGAGCTAAAAATATGTAATAGTATGGGTATGGTATACTAATGAGATATCAGGAATTCAAAGAAAAATCTGATACATTTTTCATATTGTTATTAGCCTGTAAACGTGTTCTTGAGTGCCTTAAATTTGCCATCTCATGATAAAAAAAAAAAAAAAAAAAAAGTTTATTATTCATTAAATGACAGGATTCATCAGCCTGTGTGAAATGACACTTACTGAGTGCAGCCAGTGGATTGCGCTGAGCACTCACACAATTTAGTAAAGTTAGCCATCCATAAACGAGCAGTTATCATGTTTAAAGGCAGAAATGCTCAGAACGAGTCTGGTGATGATTTAAAGACTTAAAACAGCAGAAAATTCTTTGATAAGTAACAAATGAAATCTGAACATACGTCCCAGATCCAGGAAGTTCAGCAGAAAGTGTTTTTGATGCTCGGAGGGGGGAGGATTTTCTGATAAACATTCCTCAAAGCGTGAATGCAGCTGAGAACTACTTCAGGTGTGTAGTTGAGGATGGAAAAAAAACAAAAAACAAAAAAAACAAAATATCACTGTAGCATAATATGTGTCCTTTTACAAATACAGTTGTGTTGCACATTTAGATGCCACGGTTGAAATCAGACTTTGAAAGAAGAATAGGCTACATTTAAGTGGTAAAAGACAGATTCTAAAATGATAAATTTAACTGTGTGTTTATGAAGTGAGTGTTTATGTCTCTGTTCATGGCGAGTGGTGAGATATTCAAAATAAATAAAACAGATTGTACAGTTGCTGAAATATATTCGCAGATTCAAAAGTAAGGCATGTTAACATCATATTAAAATGCATTTATGAAACACAATATTATACAGGCACATGTTGACCGATTTTGCAGCTTATTAGATCTTTGGTTGTTGCCCACCAATATAGGTGAAGGTTACAGAAGGTTATAAAAAAAAAAAAAAAAGCTGTCGTTACAGTGAGTTGTATATAAATGGGTTGGTTTCAATAGCATTTGTGATAAGCTTACTGGTAAAACATAATGCCCTCATCAGTTGTCAAGACTGATTTATCTAATTCTAACGGTACCAGAGGAGGGTGAGAGGAATGGCTGGTTGCCTTGCACATATGTGTGATACTGCTAATGTGGCATGAATCTTTGAGTGTAGTTTTACAGTACATTTTACATCAAAAATACACATTTGAAAGTATGTCAATTATAAAAAAATAAAGAAATTGTGAGTATTTAAACGTACTGTTTGGGTAAATGAATAGACCCATGATCTGGTTATGTTTGTGAATCAGGTCACAGTGGATTAGACAGGTGGCGGTGAACATGTAGGTGTGGAAGATAAGAACAAGTGCCAGGTCAACCAAAAAAAAAGTTTTTTTTGAGACAAGTGATTGACTGATTAGTTGCAAACATAAGATATGGAAACGGCACTTTCAATAGCAGTAAAAGGACATAAACGCATGTTTTACTGAAGAATACGAAGCGTTATTTGACCTGCAGGGAGTTTATGCTGTAGTTTCGAGTTGTTTGGTTTGGGAGCCAAACCATGAATATAGTTTGAATATTAATTTCAGATAGCTTCCGAAACTCAACATATATTATTTATCTCTTAATAACAGTGCAGTGATGGTAGTGTATCTATCATGTTATGGCCTGATTGTATATTTGACCAATAATTGTATCTTTTGTTTCTGATTATATTAGTGTAAAGCGTTAACTAATTGTAGCTTGCACCAGGACTAAATCGAGCTCTGGGCCAGATTTCATGACCATGGCAAGATTTGGAGGGCATTGACTTAATCAGAATCCCCTTTTTGAGTTGGTTGTCATCTGTTTTGGGTCTTGGATCTGGCGGCCCAGAGGGTGTGGCTCATTTTAGCTTTAGTGGATGGTTGGATGGGAAGCACAGGCGAGATTTTGTTTTGAAGAGAAATATTGAAGTTAATCAGAGTTTTATGTTGACATGGATATTTAATCTGGAGACATAGTTTGGACATGTTGATAAAATATATTACGGCCTATACAGTGTTTGTGGGAAATTGGGGAAATTGCTTTGGAGAAAGGCCTTGTTTACAGATTGTAGAAGGAAAAGGTATTGAACAATATTGGTAATTAGACGATGCAGATATAACTAACTGCTTATCTACCAAGTCTCTTTGGAAGTCATTGTTTGAAATTGACAAGAGATTCATTTTTAAGGACTCTAAGCTGTTATAACATAGCCTTGGTTTCAGGACTAATTGTTTCTTTGCATTCTTGGTGTATTATGTGTATGTGGTCTGTCAGATGAGTCTGCAGTGTAGCACATACTGTGTAGCGGAACACTTGGTGTTTGCTTGGATACATAATAAGAATAAAAGAGTGAAAGAAATAATGGTTACAAATGAAATGGAGAGTCAAATGATCAAGTCACAATTATGACTCCAAAAGGTGTAGTCCCGTTTCCTCCCTGTGCGGATCCAGGTGCACATGGCCCTACACAGGAATGAAACAAGGAGGGACAAAGAGGAGGGCCCATTTGCTCTCAGTACAAGGAATTATTATGGCTCTGTCTAATAACAATAGAAAGTGAATGCAAATAACAACAATATTTAAGTTTTGCAGCTAAAGTGTAAAAAATCAAAACTAATTAAATGAAAAAATTAACAAGACACATGCAGGGAAAGTGTAAAAGAAATTTAAAAAGTACATCTAAACAGAACCCAGTTGTTCCAGATTAGGGAACTAAAACTGACTGACTGACTGTACTCTAACATCTGATACTTGAAATGTGCATTTTGAATGTTCAATAATTGAGATGAAGTAATTTTAACTAACATCCTTTGTGTCTGATTACACATAATATGATTATTTTCTTCTCAGGTTGATAATGATACATTTTTTGCAGAGACTGGCACAGTACTGGAGGCATTCTGATGACTGAATGTCTGAGCCTGAAGCAGGGGCTGTTGCGACCGTTTGTGTAATATTTGTGATGTTTTTCCTATTAACAGGGAGACTATTGAGGACCAAGAAGATAATACCAGTCTAAGATTGTTGATTGCAGTAATACATGAGAATATTTCTTCCACAGGTGGCCTGCAAGAAGATGAAAATATATGTTTTTGAAATTAAATAATCTTCTAAAACCTATAAAAATAATATAACTAAACAAACATTTCAGGATCTATATTTTCATTAAAGACAATCATGTGATCTTTTTCTAGAAGATTTGATTCAAAAGGACTTATTGTATATTATATATTAAATTATGGTGATAAGATTAATGTGGCAAAAATTGAAAGAAAAATAAAACAAATAATTGAAAAAAATAGGAAACATTTTGTCTAATTTAGTCTTTGGCTAAAATTAGTGTATTGATATAAGTTAGGGTTTGCATTAAGTGTGCCTGCTCAGAGCCTTCAATTAAGTCGCCTATAGCTGGCGCAATCATGGCTCTGCCCAGGCACACCCATGCCAACTTGGCTTTTGTTTGACCTGGTGGGACGGTAGTCACGTTTTCGCTTTTCTTTTGCTCAGGTTTAGCTGGGGATGGGTTTGTCCTTAGGTTGGTAGTGGTGTCGGCACTGGCTCCTACGGCCCTGTACAGGGTTGGCCCGGTGTCGCCTCATCTGTTTGTTCATTTTGGCCGGCCCATCAGGTCCACCTTTCTGTTCATTCTTTTGTTATATATTATTTTCTCTTTTTGGGAACGGGAGGGTTTTCCTATGAAGAGGATGAAGAAGACAGATTTGATTTAACCTGATTGAAACTTTTGATTATTGGTTCCTCTCATAAGTGTGTTTTGAATCTGAGGCAGAACTTAATAAACTATGTTTATTGGTTGAGATTAAACAGTTCATGTTTTATTGTATTTTGAAAACAACATATTTGATTTTAAAGGATTTCAAGCTATAATGTTGTTGAGTTTGATAAAAAAAAAAAAAAAAAGGTGTTTGAAGATTCAACGTGTCTAAAGAAGATTATTCTTTGAAGAGAAATTGACACTGAATGAGCACTTTGGGCTGAAAACCCTGGACTGTTGTGCCCAGACAGTGCTCCTTGTGTACCTGAACTTTGTCCCTTGTCCCACATCCCTTGAATATTTATGCCCCTTCACCAGTTAAAGATTGCTCTGGACATAGAGCCCTGTTTTCATCAACCAGTTCCTCTACATCTCTGTTTGAAAGAGAACTTTGCCCCACCACCCCACCCAAGCTCCTGGATACTTACGTTGTCTTATGGATGGACACTTGCCCCCTGCCCCTCTCTGGACACTGGTCACAGTTATATGGATCTCATGATGAACATTAAACTGTGTTTCCTGAAAACTTTGATGCGGTCTCAAGGCACTGAGCAGAGGCGATGCTCAGTGTGAAGAACATGGACTCTTTTACACTACTTAAAAAAAATAAAAATTTAAAATCTGAGGGTTTGTGATATTTTGATTCATGTTCTTTGCATTGGAACAAATGTAAAAGAATATGTCATAAGGAGTGAAGTTGGTTGTTGCTTTCATTGTTTTTACAGATGATTACAGATGATGAACACTTAGGTCTGATGCATGCCATTTGCTAATGTGTTATGTTTTTGGTTGTGATTCATTTTAATGACTTATAAGTTTGACTTCTGATCTAAGATGTGTTTCAATTAACGAAGACGAGGGTGGTGTTTAAATCTTAAGATCTGATCCTTCAAATCACCACGCGGTGCTTTAATCTGTGCTTTCTCTGTGCAGCGGGAGACTGGAGAATGTGAGAAAAGCACTAGAGACGTCCTTTTGCAGCGTTTGCAAGTTACTAGACGGTCTCTGCATGTGTGTCCGCCTTGGCGCCTGACTGTGCTCAAAGTGCAAATCACCGTTAAGAGTTACGATCGACTAGCTCGCTCCTGTGTCAGCTGCTTGGACAGGAGACAAGGCCACAAGGGAAGGAGATGAGGAAAGAAGACGAGGAAGGAGGGAGTGTGATTGGTGGATGTCCTTTCTGAGCCCTCCATGGGATTTAGAACGCAGCTCGGAGGTAAGCTTTGAGGAGTGCTTTAATAGCCGTTATGGCACAATATAATCGCTTTAGGTTGGATAAGGAATATGTATGCAATTATATTTTCAAATTAAAAGATTATCTAACTCCTAGCATAAATCAAAATGTGGCAATTAACTTGTTAAACTTGTTAAAAATTCACATAATATAAATCATTGTTAACGAGGAACTGATTGCATTGACTGTGCAAAATTGTGCATAAATAAGGAAACATCAATTTGACTGTTTAGTAGTAATAATGAGCTTGTATGATTACGTTTCCTTGGGGTTTACTGTTAATATTAAAATCAGCGAGCGCAGGAGATGAGGATTGTATTTGCTTTTCTGCATGTAACAAGACATTGGATGCAATTTCAGAATAGTGAGTTTAACTGCTCTGTTGTTATTTTACAATCTACTGTATCCACAGTAATGCATTTAAAACATCATTATTGCTCAAGCTTAGAAACCTTAGAAATCTCCATCTTCTGCTTCTTTGTGTTTGGTTTTGGGTTGCTACAGTCAATGGTCAAGGAAGGACATACACTAATAGAAAACAGCTAATTTAGTCACAATATTTTGGATCAGGGATGTCAAGATTATTCAGTTAATTGACAATTGTGAATATACCGGTGAGAATCTTACTATGAGAACTAAAAAATATGAAATCATGACAATTTAAAAGCCCAAATATGTTGTTTCAATTCAGTCTAACTCCAATTCTATCAAAACCATGCAATGTTCTAAACAGAATGTTGTTGTTTGACAATAAAAACCTTGATTGTGCATAATGTGGATTGTGCAAAGTATTTTTGCATGTATGAAGTGTATTTGTTTTATTGTTGGCCATTTTGTGACACCTGCCACTTGGAAAATGAATGGAAATTAAAGCCGCAAGCGGCATCGAACGGCCCTCGCGGGCCGCGCTCGTCGTACTCCGCTCTCGCAACAGTCGAGGGAAGGCGCTGACGCGCCGTCATCCTTTCCTTTACTGGGGCTTTGTGGTGGAACAAAGCTGCGTCCCAAAACTGCTGTTATGAATGGGCACAAATTTAGCCAATTGTTGCGGCTCCGCCGCATGGATACCGTAACACTTGTCCCGAAGATTTGGATAACTTTTGGTGTCAGACTCATCAAGATGATTTTCACCAAATTTCAGGTTGATCGGGCTTACGCCCGAGGAGGAGTTGTACAAAGTTTCATTTGAGTGATTTTGCATTGTCCCCATAGGAATAACATGGGATGTTTGTGTCAATTGTTCAGGTTTGGGAAATGTTTGCGGCTTCGCCGCACAGAGACCGTAATACCTATCCTAATAATTTGGATAACTTTTGGTGCCCCACTCCTCAGGAAGATGTTCACCAAATTTCAGGTTGGTTGGGCTTACGCCCGAGGAGGAGTGCGTTAAAGTACAAAGTTTAATTTGAGCGACTTTGAGATTTCCCCATAGGAATAACATGGGGTTTTTCTGTCTTTTTTAAAATGTTGGCAAAATTCGCGGCTTAGCCGCGCAGAGACCGTAATACCTATGTTAATAATTTGGATAACTTTTGGTGGCCCACTCCTCAGGATGATGTCCACCAACTTTCGGATTGATCGGGCTTACGCCCGA
Organism: Rhinogobius similis; assembly: GCA_019453435.1. Taxonomy (NCBI): domain Eukaryota; kingdom Metazoa; phylum Chordata; class Actinopteri; order Gobiiformes; family Gobiidae; genus Rhinogobius; species Rhinogobius similis. The sequence continues at coordinate 7,170,043 of CM033639.1, read as the reverse complement.
GGACGAGTTCGTTAAAGTACAAAGTTCAATTTGAGAGATTTTGCGATTTTCCCATAGGAATAACATGGGGTTTTTCTGTGTTTTCTAAAATGTTTGCGAAATGTGCGGCTTCGCCGCACGGAGACCGTAATACCTATCTTGTTAATTTGGATAACTTTTGGTGCCCCACTCCTCAGGAAGATGTCCACCAAATTTCAGGTTGATCGGGCTTGCGCCCGAGGAGGAGTTCGTTAAAATGCGTAGTCAAAAAATATCCAAATTTGAGACAATTTTCGATTTTCCCATAGGAATAACATGGGATGTTTTGGTCATTGGTACGGCTTTGCCGTACAAAATATGACATGGGTCTGATTGGCTTTTTTGATCGGTAGGCCAAAATGGAATTTTGTGCAAAATTTTAAAAAATTCTAAAAAAGTGAATTTTTTCCTCCCCATAGAAAACGTTTTTTCACTCTGTAGGGGGCGCTATCGCGCCAAATGAAAAAATTCCACCTAAAATAGGTCCAGGCAAGAAAGTTAAACAACCTATTAAAATTTCGGCATAATCGGAGTTGTTTTGCCAAAACGGGAGCATTTTTTATATTTTGAATATCCAAAAAATCGTCAGTCAACTTTGGGGCTGCGCCGCGCAGAGACGGTAAAAGTTATTTTAACTAATTGGATAACTTTAGATGCCCCACTTGTCTAGAGCATGTGCAGCGATTTTGAGCGCCGTGGGCGAAACGCCCTAGGACGAGTTCGTTCAAGTTTGAGGTGAGCAAAAACGCTGACTCAGCGTTTGGGAACTTTAAATCCAATATGGCGGCCATACGGTGAGTCAGGGGGCGTGGCCATAATAATATTTTTTTTTTGTCCTCAGGAGAGGAATGCATGTTCCAAATTTTGTGGGTGTACGACAAAGTTGATGGCGAAACGCCTCCCATAGGCGCAATGTATTTTGACTTTTGTAGGTGGCGCTGTCGCGCCATTATTTTTTCCCCAAACATGACACCTATAAAAAACAAAATTTTTACGATTCTGAATTTTGGGCAAAATTTGGTGAGTTTTGAGCATGTTCAGGGGGTCAAATTAGAGCTCAAAGAGCAGAAGAAAAAAAAAAAAAAAAAAAAAAATAATAATAATAATTAAAGCCGCAAGCGGCATCGAACGGCCCTCGCGGGCCGCACTCGTACTCCGCTAGCCTAGCGCCTAGTAAGGATGCCGCTGACGCGCCCTCAGTGTTTCTATTTTAGGGGCTTTAGCATGCATTACATAGAACGTCAGCTTCATCGTAATTATGAATGAGCAAAATTCTCAGTCGACTTTGCGGCTTCGCCGCACAGAGACCGTAACAGCTGTACCAAAAATATGGATAACTTTTGGTGTCACACTCCTCAAGATGATTTTCACCAAATTTCACCTTGGTCGGGCTTACGCCCAAGGAGGAGTTCATTAAAGTACAAGGTTTCATTTGAGTGATTTTCCCCATAGGAATAACATGGGATGTTTCTGTCATTAGTTCAAGTTTGGGCAATATTTGTGGCTTCGCCACACGGAGACCATAATACTTATCTCAACAATTTGGATAACTTTTGGTGACCCACTCCTCAGGAAGATGTCCACCAAATTTCAGGTTGGTCGGGCTTACGCCCGAGGAGGAGTGCGTTAAAGTACAAAGTTTAATTTGAGACATTTTGAGATTTTCCCATAGGAATAACATGGGGTTTTTGTGTCTTTTGTAAAATGTTGGCAAAATTAGCGGCTTCGCCGCGCAGAGACCGTAATACCTATCTTAATAATTTGGATAACTTTTGGTGCCCCACTCCTCAGGATGATTGTCACCAAGTTTCAGGTTGATCGGGCTTACGCCCGAAGACGAGTTCGTTAAAGTACAAAGTTAAATTTGAGAGATTTTGTGATTTTCCCATAGGAATAACATGGGTTTTTTCTGTCTTTTCTAAAATGTTTGCGAAATGTGCGGCTTCGCCGCACGGAGATCGTAATACCTATCCTGATAATTTGGATAACTTTTGGTGCCCCACTCCTCAGGAAGATGTCCACCAAATTTCAGGTTGATCGGGCTTGCGCCCGAGGAGGAGTTCGTTAAAATGTGTAGTCAAAAAATATCCAGATTTGAGACAATTTTCGATTTTCCCATAGGAATAACATGGGATGTTTCGGTCATTGGTACGGCTTTGCCGTACAAAATACGACATGGGTCTGATTGGCTTTTTTGATCGGTAGGCCAAAATGGAATTTTGTGCAAAATTTGAAAAAATTCTAAAAAACTAAATTTTTTGCTCCCCATACAAAAAGTTTTTTCACTCTGTAGGGGGCGCTATCGCGCCAAATGAAAAAGTTCCACCTAAAGTAGGTCCAGGCAAGAAAGTTAAACAACCTATTAAAATTTGGGCATAATCGGACTTGTTTTGCCAAAACGGGAGCATTTTGAAAAAATTGAGAATTACAAAAATCGTTGGTCAAATTTGGGGCTGCGCCGCTAAAAACATAAAAGTTATTTGAACGCAGTTGGATAACTTTAGATGCCCCACTTGTCAAGAGCATGTGCAGCGATTTTGGCGCGTTAGGCGGCGCCCTAGGAGGAGTTCGTTCAAGTTCGGCGTGAGCGGCGCTGACTCAGCGTTTGAACTTTAAATCAATATGGCGGCCATACAGTGAGTCAGGGGCGTGGCCATAATAATATTTTTTGTCCTCAGGAGAGGAATGCGTGTTCCAATTTGGTGGCTGTACGACAAAGTTGGCGTCGGGCGCCTCCCATAGGCGCAATGTATTTTGACTTTTGTAGGTGGCGCTGTCGCGCCATTTTTTTCCCCAAACAAAAACCTATAAAAAACAAAATTTTTCGCCGATTCTGAATTTTGGGCAAAGTTTGGTGAGTTTTTGAGCATGTTCAGGGGGTCAAATTAAAGCTCAAAGAGCAGAACACGGAAGAATAAAAATAATAAAAATAAAAAAAAAAATAATAATATTTTTAGCAAAAACAATATATCCGTTTTACTGGGATCAACATATTATAGGTTTTTGAAAGCTCTGACCCTTGCGCATGTCGCCATGGGGTCAAATTTGGATTACTGGCGCTTACGCGCTCGTCCACTCCTCAGTCGGGCCTGCATGGGCTCCCCATTGGTTTCCATGTATTTTAGCAGGAACAAGTATGGTTACTGAGTGGGGCTTGATGCCAGGGTGTGGGACAGTTCATTGTCAATGTTTGGGGCGTTGGAGGGCCGAACTTTCGGCGCTGCGCGAAAGTTCGCCAAGACAGTTGAAAGGGTTCTTTCGCATAGCAGGAGTAAATATGCAGGTCCCATGCCTTCGCATGGGCTATTTCACTGTCCGACCATAGAACCGACTAGGCTGCCAAACTTTCGCTCTTGCGAAAGTTTGGCCAGACAGTTGCAACGATGCCTTCGGCATCGTTGCGAGCAATAGGCCCTACGCCCTGTAGGGCTCGGGCCTAATAATATTTTTAGCAAAAACAATATATCCGCTTTACTGAGAACGACATATTATACGTTTTTGAAAGCTCTGACTCTTCCCCAGGTCACCATGGGGTCAAATTTGGATTACGAGCGCTACGCTCGTCATTCACTCTCTGAGTCGGGCCCCCATGGGCTCCCCATTGGTTTCAATGTATTTTAGCAGGAACAAGTATGGTTACTGAGTAGGGCTTGATGCCAGGGGTGTGGGACAGTTCACTGTCAATGTTTGGGGCGTTGGGGGTGCCGAACTTTCGCGCTGTGAAAGTTCGCCAAGACAGTTGATAGGGTTCTTTCGCATAGCAGAAGTAAATATGCAGGTCCCATGCCTTTGGCATGGGCTATTTCACTGTCCGACCATAGAACCGACTAGGCTGCCAAACTTTCGCTGCTTGTAGCGAAGTTTGGCAAGATAGTTGCAACGATGCCTTCGGCATCGTTGCGCATAGGCCCTCGCCCTATAGGGGCTCGGGCCTAATTAGCTTCTGGTTACAATCCGTTGTGTACCCATTCATGTACATGAACATGCACTACTCCAGTCAAACAAACAAAAATGTAAAGTGCTTTTTTCCTGTTTTTCATAATAACATTACTTTCTCATTCAAAGTTTGATTTCATAAAGCAAGTCAGACAATGTGAATTAATGAATATTAAAGTTTACACATATTCTACTTTTGTCTGGTGTCAACAATTGTGAATAATTGTGTAGTTGTGATGCTTCCTCTGATTATAACCTGAACTGCAAAATATAATATGAGAACTGCCAGGAAGCCAGAGTAGAAAGAAAGCCAGATTCCACCTTCTTGAAGATATCACTGAGCACCCAACGGACGGATATACAGTATTATTGTAATTCATGCACTTATAAAGTATGGGCTCACTGCTGCAGGTATAAAGGCATAAGATTCAGGTTAATGGCAGCAAGGCATGAAGAAGCGCTCCATGCATCACCTTTCTCTACGCTCTCCTTCTCTCCCTATGTGATTTAAAGGTTGAGGCTTCAAACCTTATGGCTCCACATTGTGACAAATGACTAGGAGCTTCTTTCCTGTATCCTGAGAGCTTTTCGACACAAACCTTCAGATCTCTATGGTGCATCTAGCACAATTGGACTATCATAACAAGAGCACTTCTAACAAGCAGCAGAAGAGACAGGAACACATGTGGACATGTAAATGCCCAATTATTTTGAAAACATGAGTGGTGTCTATGTGGTCCCTCGCTGTAGGGCACTCCCTCCCAATCAGGACTACTTCTCTAAAAGACAAAGATAAAAATACTACAGTGTGGCAGAAGGGACAAAAATAAAATGTGACTTGTATTCTTGTTGCAGGTGTGTGACTTTGAGCCGCCAGATTTCACAGTTATTTTCACTGGTGCAGTATCTAATGAACTGTATAATAGCTTTTAATTTATGTATGGTTTTTTTTTATGGTATTTTCTAGTTCTGATGTAAATGTCATATTTTTTAGTAAATTTGATCAATTTTCAGTCATAGAATCAATATCATAACTCCCTTGATCAATGATGTCACTTATCCGAGAAGCTTTGGCTGTTTAAGTCCTTAAATCATCTACAGACTCGTGAGCATTTCTGTCGTCTAAACACAGTCACCGTAACTGCAAGCCTGATTAGCATCTCATGCAGTCCTTTAAGTAATAACATAACTAAAAATTGTGTATAGCGCTAGGCGCCATCTACTGGGCGCATACAATTAGTAAGTACCACGGCAAACAGCAGAGAAACAGATCATAATAGTGTTTTTTTTGTTTGTTTCAAAACATGAGATGGCAAACTTAAGGTACTCAAGAGCATGTGTAAAGGCTAATAACAATACAAAAAATATAGCCGCAAGCGGCAATGATCGGCCCTCGCCCGCGCCACGCCGCCGCCCCGCACAGAGGGCGCCACGCGCCCAATTTCCCTCCTCATAAAATACCTGCTGCCTAATCCGTGGCGCTACCACGCGTCCTACTGCTCATATTTAACTGAAAATGTGTAAAAATTGGTCAAAGTTTGCGGCTGCACCGCACAAAGACTGTAATACTTGTGCTAAAATCCTGGATAACTTTAGATGGCTCACTCCTCAAGATCATTTTCACCAAATTTCAGCATGGTCGGGCTCACGCCCGAGGAGGAGTTCGTTAAAATACAAAAAAAATGCATTTTCCCCATAGGAATAACATGGAATGTTTCTGTCATTTGTACAAGATTGGGCACTTTTTGCGGCTTCGCCGCAGAGACCGTACTACTTATCCATAAAATGTGGATAACTTTTGGTGCCCCACTCCTCAAGATGATTGTCACCAAGTTTCATGTTGTTTGGCCACGCCGAGGAGGAGTGCGTTAAAGTACAAAGTTTAATTTGAGCGATTTTGAGATTTTCCCATAGGAATAACATGGGTTTTTTCTGTGTATTCGAAAATGTTGCCGAAATTTGGGGCTTCGCCACACGGAGACCGTAATACTTATCCCAACAATTTGGATAACTTTTAACGCCCCACTCCTCAGGAAGATCTTCACCAAATTTCAGGTTGGTCGGGCTTACGCCCGAGGAGGAGTTCGTTAAAATGCATAGTAGAAAAATATGCAAATTTGAGACATTTTTCAATTTTCTCATAGGAATAACATGGGATGTTCTGGTCATTGGTACGGCTTCGCTGTACAAAATATGACATGGGTCTAATGGGCTTTTTTGACCGGTAGGCCAAAATGGAATTTTGTGCAAAATTTCAAAAAATTCTAAAAAACTAAATTTTTTGCTCCCCATATAAAAGTTTGCTTTAATCTGTAGGGGGCGCTAACGCGCAGAATTTAATTCATTCACCTCTAGTAGGTTTCAGGCAGGGAGTTTAACAACTGATTCAAATTTGATGCAATTCGGACTTTATATGTGGAAATGGGAGCAAAATTAAAAATTTGAAAATTTCAGGAATTGTGGAGTAAATTTTAGGCTTCGCCACAGACAGAGACCATAAAACGTAGGTTCCTGATTTGGATAACTTTTAATGCCACACTCCTCAACTTCATTTTCACCAAATTTCAGCTCGTTCGGGCAAACGCCCTAGGAGGAGTTCGTAAAAGTACTAAGTTTAAAAAAAACGCTGAATCAGGTTTAGCGAATTTTGATCCAATATGGCCGACAATTGGTTGGGCGGACGGCGTTGCCGTAATAATATTTTTTGCTTCTCTTGTCACTATCTACCTCTCTTCCAAATTTCATGATTCTACGATCAAAATTTTTTTTTGGCACTTTCCTATCCCGTAATGCATTTTCTGTACACTTGGGGGCGCTGACGCGCCATATTTTTGAATTTTGGAAATCGGAAATAGCCAGAATGTAGAGAGGCACGATTTTTAGAGGTGTGCAAATTTTCCTGACTTTTCGTCAATGTTCACTGGGTGAAAAATAGGGGGGTTGGTCCCAAGAAGAAGAAAGAAGAAAGAAGAAAGAAGAAAGAAGAAAGAAGAAAGAAGAAAGAAGAAAGAAGAAGAATATTCCGATACGAAAACAATGTTTCCGCTTTTTTTTAGTTCACAAACTATACATTTTCGGAAAGCGCACGCGCTTTCCTACGTTTTGGTATGGGTCCCTGGTCACTGGGAGACACTTTCGAGATTTTTTCTGTTATTGGCCCTATTTACAATAGTAATGTTCCATTTTTACATTACATTGTTATATGCACAGAACGTGCATGAGTTGGGGAACGCATTACTGGGCGACTCAGCGCACACGAGCGCTTTATGTGGGATGACGTCAGTAGCTTAGTGCGCACTTCGAAGATTTTCGCACGGCTTCGCCCGTTTACAGCGATAATGTTCAATTTTCCCACTACTAATTGGTATGCACGGAACGTGCATGAGTTGGGAATGCGTTAGTGAGTGTTTGAAGCGGGCGAAGCGCCAGACTGATTTCGTGTGCGCCGTGGCGCATTTTTCGCAGCCGTGCTTCGCACGGCACTGCGAAACTAATGGGCCTCTCGCCAGCTTGTGGCGCTCGGGCCTAAAAATGCATACTATTTTTCCTTTAAGACTGGGAATTTCACTTCAGGAGTAAATTAGTTTATTCATTCAACCACCAGCTTGCAAAATAAAATATCGCCTGACCCCCAAAAAACCAAACAAACCCCCCCCCCCAAAAAAAACCAAACAGACCAGTTCAATTTTCTCCATAATGTAGCAAACCAACCACAAACATTGATAGTGATGGTTCTATACCGTTCTCCACCACCATCTATCCTCTTTCGGCACAAAAATACTTAAACATCTAATGTCTCTGGGGCTGACCCTTGTAACAATAAATTCTGGTGACATTTACGAGATTTCTGTAAATGTAAATCACAGTCCAATATACACCACAGCTTTTACAAGCAACAGAAAGCCCCTACATTCTCAGAGCGACAGGAAAGGGCGCTTGTTAGTTCGTGTCCTGAGGCCCTTCAGCCAATCAGCTCCCCCTGCTTGGCCTTTTGATGAGAGCAAAGAAATTATTAAATATGTATGTGGAAGACTGGAGCAGCTTTTCAGAGTAGCACCTCCAAGATGCTGTGCTCTGTGGTATTCTTGGAGTTAATTTAAAAATGGACAGCCAGTTAAAGCAATACTGTAACTACTGAATTGCATTTTGGCCTCAAGTCACGCCGCAATAGACCCCTGATTAAAAAGGTTCAATAGCGTTTTCGGAGAACAATGTACATCGAGCTAAAAAGGCCCCATCTCTCTATTCTGTATTGTGCATTAGAGACTATTGACAAGCAGATGCCATAATCCCACTGAAATGCCAGAGTGCAGGATTAAAAACAGCTTGACGTGGTAAAGAGACAGTATAGGCATGCAGTGCTAAGGCCTGTGGGGTCTATAGGGAACACTACAATTGTCTGTGCTTTTTTGCGGATTAAGCAAAGAGAAGCGCTGCGGCTCAAATGCTAATGTTGACTTCATCAGGTGGAGGGAGGTGTCGAGTGACAAGTGAAATATAGAGAAAGAAAGAGACGAAAAGAACAGCAAAAGGGAGGGACTGAAAGGAAGCAATGTGAGCAATAGTCAGTGAGGGGAACGAATTTAAAGATAACACATAAAAGCATTTTGTGTCGGGCTAATTAAGACAAGAAGGCGGACACTCTTTTTCTTTTGCAGCACTTCATTTTACACTACATTTGATGACAAGAATGTCACACATGATGCAACAGAATGTAACAGTGTAAGTCTGTTGCTTATTTTTACTCAATTTTAGTCAATTTTAGATCTTCAGAAGAAACAATAATATTTTTGGTAGATTAAAAAAAAATGCAACTATCAATAAATTATTTGGAAACTTAAATCTCATATAAAAGTACCACTTTATATCTCCACCACCACCTGCCTGTCCACATGAAGATTTGCCTGGAACTGGCCACATTATGAAATTAAACTGATCAATCTCCATGGAGGCATCAGCTGATGACATGAGGCCAAGTTATAGGTCTGATCTGTGGAAAGGTGAACCTGCTCTGAGTGAGGTATTTTTGAACAATAAAAACACCTTTAAATTAATACATGCAAGACACAGAAGAGTCATACTGTTGAAAAACATTCCAGGCAAAGGAGCATCCACTCCATGGAGACAAGCAGGTGGTGGACTCACCTCCAGAAGAGTTACATAGTGCACATTTAAGCACAGGGCATAACTAAATTCTATCTGTTTTGGCATATGTTTAACATTGGTTACAGCGAAGAGATCAACTGAATTGCCTCACAGATTCATTTATTCAGGTTTAGGACTAACTTAAACATACTTTCACATATTATTCTCTGCAAATGGAATATCCTTCTTTCTCTGACATTCAGCCATCCTCCTCCCCCTTAAGTCTCCCCATTCTCTCTTCTATCTGTCACCACTCGATCCTCACTGTATAGATATGGAGCATAAACAGCCAGGATGGAGGAGCAGCACTCAAAATGTTATGACTGATTTCACTGTGTATCTCTGGGAACAAAGCAATTTATGGAAGCTGAGGACACTGCTAATCCTTCCAGACTGCAGAGGGTCATGCCTGTCTCGGCCGCTCAGGACAGATAACCGATAGTGAAGCGAATGTTTTTTAAGGAAAATAAATGTGTCAGATCTGCTGAATCACTCTGCTAGTCATATACCAGCTGTCGCCACCTCGCCAACATTACACATCAATCCTGGCTCCTGTGCAATTAATCACGGCCGCACCATTGTTAAGTGCAGATGGTCCCAACATGCAATGGGCTCTTCCATGTGTCCGCTGTGATGACATACAAGAGGGGGCCACTTCAGCCAATGTCCAAGTGCATAATGATTACAAATCTGCTTCCCGTCAACAGAAATCACTTGTGAGGAGCGTGGCCGAGCTCCTGCGAATTGACGGACAGCCGGAGCATGCGAATGAGCTCATTTGTCCGTCTGCTGAATTGATTTTACATTTACATTTTGGCAGAGGGGCTTGAGGAGAGCCAAAAAGCACAGATAGTGAAGAGGTGAGGACAAAATATTAATACGCTGATTCATAAAAAAGATGAATGCCCACTTCAAGATTGGAACATTTGTGTACAAGCTAAGATTGCTCTTGAAGTTTTAAAATTAATAATATACAAGCAATCAGAATACACACAATTTTATTTCTCTAGTTTGGTGGTATGTGGATAATTACCTAAGAAAGGACATCTGATGTAAAAAACAAAACAAACAAAAAAACAATACAAGATCAAAACGCAGAAAGAAAGAAAACAAAAATATTTGTCAAGTCAAATAACAAGATGTCACCCTTAGAGAGTAATTCAGGCTAAAATCAGGTTTAAGCAGTTAAAACCCTTAACCAAAAGTGCTGTATTTATTTCTATGAAGCCGGTAAATGGCAATGTTGTGACATGTGGCCCATCTGTGATTCAGTCTAATGAGAACATTACCAAGCCCCGGGCGCGCACACACTCAGAGGGGCACACACCCAAAGAGTAGCAGCGGGAAAAAGGCAGGAGTCTGTGACAGCAAAAGTGATGGATGCAAACCTTACCAGATATTTTCACTCTCATGATTCTTCCATCTCCTCCCACCAACCCATTGTGCACTACAGAATGCAACGAAGGTCCTCTAACTCAATACAACACAGTGAAAATCCATCAGGTTAAAGAATAGGTGAGGGGCGGACAACAACATGAAACACGCTCGGTCAACACTTTTTTTGACCTATGTAAATTTGTCCCAAAAGGCAAACCATTCGTATCGCAATCTAAAAATAAACTCCAGCACTATATATGTGATTCATAATTTCAGTCTGCCAAAATAATACCTCAACCTGGCAAAACAGGAGCTAAGCATAATTGGATCAAGGACAAAAACTCCCACTGTACTTACAATGGAGAAACAGTCTCTATAAGGTGCTCTGCTTGTCGAAATATAATGTAAAAATGATATAACGGTCAACAATTCAGTGCTGGTTGCATGTTCAATAAAATGATGATGGAAAAACAGGATGTCTGATTGACTGTTCTCTCCTTTCTGTGGAGAAAGTGTCCTTTACTTATTTTCCAGAGCGTGTGTTGCACACTTCCACAGTTAGTATAAAATTATTTTCACTCAGAGTAGTTTCATATTCTTCACTGTACAAGTAAAAAAAACAAATTAATGAAATGCCTTTTTAATAGAACCTACAACATATTTCTGTATTTAAATCACTTTTTTATTCAAAGAAAATCGCTGCCTTTTCTAAATCGTCACCCTTTTATCCTTGCCATCCGCACACTTACACCACAGTGTCCTTCCTATTCACATCTCATTCACTCACACAGATATCACTCTAACGCCTGTGTGGTTGCGTGTGTGGGAATGTCAAGTGCACTAACCTGCCCTTCTGGCACGCCGAGCACAGCCAGGCTTTATCCCTCTTGCTGTAGGAGCAGCAGCCCTTGCAGACGTTGTACTGGCAGTCCAGGCACAGGCGCTTGGGGTTAAGCAGGAAGGTGAAGGGCGCACAGCATCGGATACAGCAGTGCTCGTTGAATCGGTGCTGCTTGGACAGGATCGAGCATCTGCTGCCTTCCTCCGCTAGCTCTTGCTTCATTTCACTGTGAGAGAGAGAGAGAGAGAGAAAGAGAGAGAAAGTGAGAGAGAGAGAGAGCGGGGAGGGAGGAGAGCCGTGAGTCCAGAGGTAAAATGTGGCAAACGCTACCGCAGAATTAATGAGAAACAATAAGAGAGTGAAGAGTGAAAAGGTCATTTGATTGGTGAAAATAGTCCCCGATGCCTTGGCACTGATTCTGGGATATTAACATGATGGCTGACATTTCAATTTGGATGAACCTGTCATATCCTGTTTGCCAACATCCAAGACTCAGCGCCGGGCATGTCTACCACCTTTTTAATTCAGAAAGCTGACAATTAGAGCGTAGATGGTGATATTTATCATAATAAATGGGACCAAATGGTCTCCGGCTGAAGGTCAATTTGTAGGAGAGGCACTGGTCGACACAGAGGCAGCAGCTGGAGAGAGACAGAGAGCAATGAAAAGGCTGTGCAGAGGAGCTGCTGGACTTGAGTCAAAATATGGGCAAAGAGCAGCAATGCTTTTATCTGCGTATGACAGCCGTTTCTGTCCAGCTTTCTTCCGAGTAATTGGGCAAATGCAAAACTTCCATTTGCATTCAAATTTGCCCTTTAAACGATGTGTAAAAATTGAAAATATATCAACTTGTTAACTCAATGGTGTGTATCATTTCTTGTTACACCGCTGAAAAGTGCATTACATTAGTTCCAACAACAGCAATAAAACAATGAAATGAACTATGACAAATTCCTCCTATAAGAGTTTCTTAAACTGTGTATGCAGGCTCTTTCTGGTGGTTCTCATTAGGACTTGGCCTACACCGAGTTTAGTCGGGATTTGGTTCTGGTTTATAACACTTTTAGACCTGGTATAATCTGGATTAAGACTATAGTTTCCTATTCCAATTCATTGACATGAGATGGAACAGGAAAACATCAGTATATCAGCTGCCAGTTGGTGGATTAATACATAAAGCAGCTTTTCCTATGGTTCATTTACATTATGAACATTGGTTTATCCAGTGTGGAATTGTGCACAGTAAGCAATCCAACAGTGAACGTACAGATACAGTATACAGACGCAGTATATGAATTTTGATTGACAAATTGAAGAGAACTCAAACCATATTTGACAACATTTCACTATACACAACAAGCCTTCGCTGCAGAGGCTGAGCTGCTGGTGTGAAAGTGAGCTAAGCTCAAATGGGCAGAGACTGAATTATTTAAGCCGCTTCTTTACTCTCGACATGCTGCAAGGTTACGGGCTCATGGCTCTGATTGATCCCACTGATACACAGCTTCAAATAGACACTGTGGATAGAGTAGTGCATACAGCGTGTTAAAAGTATGTCCAAACAGATTTAAAGGGCCTGTACCTGATTTTTATTTTTAGTTAATATACATTCTCTATACATTACACATTGTTTGATAGAAGCAACTTTATGGAAAGACATTGGGTTTGTAATGTATAATCTGTGCATATTGTAAATGCACTTTGTTAGGAAAGAACTAGTGCAGAAGCATTTGCCAGGGTCACCTCTTATCGGCAAATCGGGCACACTGTACACTATGATTCATGGGAAAATAACTGCCTGACAGTATCCCAGACATGTGATTCTCTGTCATGGTGCAATTCCAAATGTGCCGAAAAAAGCTAATTGTTAGAAGAAATATATGGAAATAACTGCATAAAATTATTCTACGCAGTTGTCTCACAGCTGTTCAAACTCAAAATCAAGGTATAAGATAAATCTGTTTTCCCAAGCCAGAGCGTGGGTCCTGCAGTCAGAGACAAGCCGATGGCTGCTGGCCTTGACAAAATAATGGCAATGGTGATTTCATTGCAGCATGAGATGCCGTCAACAAAAGCTTAGATAAAGACAGAATACAATGCAGAATATGACAACGTAGAGGTGGACACAGGAGTCCTGAGAGTGGATCTGGGCAGAGGTGAGGGGCGAGTTGTGGAGACAGGTTGAAAGAGCTGCGAGCCAAATTGTAAACTTTGCATGCAGAGAAAACCATGAAGAATAAACTTCATTGTGGTTTTGTGGGATCTGTATTCAGCGGGAATACGGATCCTGTCGAAACAATCGAGACTCGTGGCAGTGCCTGAAGGCAAGGAAGAGGGAGAAGACACAGAAGTAATAATCAAGTAATTAATTAATAAAGCATTAAAATGTTAACTTATCAATATAACTTATCAATATAACTTATCTGGGTTCTGACAATACCAGCGACCTACAAGTCGATCGACCACGGCACATTCCAAATATGTAAGTAATTATTATTATAATGAAAAAGTTGCTGACACTAAATATGATTTATTTGCTTTGATTTAATGTGAATCACACATTTTTTTGGAAATCGCAAACACATGATAGTATGAGTTATTGCAAGAGCTATAAAAACAACACTAATGTTAAATAAAGTTTCATACTGTATTTTAAATACTCATAAATATCTGAACTGTGGCCACTCTATATTCAATATCAGAATCTGTCTATGGCTGCAGTTTCCATCTCTATCTCAAAGCCATTTAGAATCTATGTAAATTAAAATTTCTGGTGACCAAGCATTACATTTCAATATGCAAGCTGCTGGTCGTACAAATTTGTCGAGCCGTGATTAGCCCCAGAGCCGGACTGAGACAAACAGCGTGAAAACCACAGCGCATGGACCTGGCAATGTAAAAGTCAAATGCAAATAGGAGCATAGTGCTTAAAGCAGCATATTCTGGCCTGTGTGAATGTGTGGGGGCAAGTTATTAAGACTCCACTGCTGCTCTGATTGCTTTTCACATGCATCATTACATGAGGCATATTAATAAGACGAACAAACCATTTCACATTCAACGTCATGTGAGAGCAAAGGGGGGTGGTACGGAGGAGAGACCCATTTAGAAGAAACACAATCAAAGGGTCTTGATATTCCACAGATGTGCTGCTGGGAAAAAGAAAACTCAATCAATCATTACAAAAACACATTTAATCAAATAAAAAGCCTTGCCATCTGGTTCACAAAAGTATTGTATAGATGCCAAGTGGATGCAGTCTGTATGGAAATATCTGTGCAGGAAACTCATTTCCTTCAGTCATGATTAAGATCAGGAGCCATTTGGGTTCTCCGCTCCTGCCTGTGATACAAGTTTAATGAACAGCACAATTAGATGATGGCTACAACTCGGGACATTTCATTAAACGAATGGGCAAATGTACACATATCTCCAGGAAAGGAGGGGAGTGGTCACGGCTGATGTCCTCTTATATTAGCTCCTGTCAGATGTAATGAGACATGAAGAGCAGCTCTACAAGTCTGTGGACACGCTGAGGGTCAGGCAGGAGTCAGCAGGTACAAGGAGATCATAAAGACTGGAACTGTCACTGACTTTACACAACAAAACACATGGCTTTAATTAACAAAGACAAATTAGATGAGGATGAAAGATACAGAAAGACAAAGACAAGTCTAATTAGTCTTATGACAAATGATCTTAGTTTCAATTATGAATAGTCCTAAAAATGTATATATCATTTTTTTTCCATTCGCTCACATCTCCCACACCTCAGTCCCATTACAAGGATTTAAAAAAAATAGCTACATCGAGTTAAAGGCGCTGTACCTGATTTTGATTGCTTGGAAACATGAGTTTCAAACATGAGTTTCAATCAGTTCATGTACCCGCATGTACATAAAGGACAACCCCAGTACAGATGTATAGTAAAAGCATCTATTCAAGTGAAAATGAGACCGCAACACTTTCTCTGCATCTTTTTATAGTGTTTTATTCTATGAGAAGCAAGAAGTGCGCCGTGCAAATGTTTGTTAGCTTTACCCAGGAAGGAAAAACTCACTCTGTATTTAGGATGCTGGGAAAGATACATATGGACTGCTGTAAAGACTTTAAAACAAACTAGTTCTGTTTTCAACTTTCAAAAATCAAGAACAACGTCTTTAACAGATATAGGATGGAACCTGTTTATTCTAAATTAAATTTGTTGTACTGCAATGTAATGGAAGCATTTCATCATTGTGTCTAGGACTCCATTCATTTTTAAACAAAACTTCTCATAATAGTAAATTGACTGAATTGCTTAAAAAGGTTGTTATTTTTCCAATCGTTTCTGCAACCATTCATTAAGGCATGGCCTAAGCAAACATCCATCTAGGTTTTGACACTACACTGACAAACTAAACCACTGCTTATAGATTAGAAAGACATCTAATTGCTTTTAACGTGCACACAATGCATTTCTCCTGTACTTAAAACACTGTGGTCAATACAAATTACATATAACATGTGATAAACTGCCAGTCTCTATCCAGCTGAAGCCTCCATTAAATGCCCCTTTAAACATGCAATGAGCTACAGAACAGACATGTGGCTGCTTCAGACTCTGCTGATTAAAAGCCGGCTTTCTACAACGTAGGGTAATAATGGTGGGTGAATTGTGTTAAAGTTTACCTCAATCTAAAATTAAAAGCACATTGATTATTTAGATTAGACTGTTTTGAAGCCACGGAGATCTTTGAGGGTGGTAGAAGCGTGCAGGGGAATGCTGATTTGCTTGGTAATTTAAAACCAAGATGGCAGCACGATAAGCGAATTTAATATGTGGTTTGTGCTGTCAGTCCTGGTGATTATTCTATATGTACTGAAGATGTATTGACTCTCTTTCCATCAGGGTGCACCCACATCCTTTTCTTGGTTCTCTTTATCTGCAAGACATCTATTAAGTCTTCTCCCAGGCCCGCTGCCAGTGCATTTTTCAGGCTGAAAGCAAAGCAGCTGGTGAAGTTATATCGTCATATACTGGCATTTGAGATAGTCTTTCAATGTCAAGTTTTAGTGCACTTTTTATACAACTTCTCCAAATACAAGCCCCTTTTAAGATAGCTTTTTTAATAGTTATTTCAGATTTAGAAGAAGATTTGGCTCTCACTGATCATTGGCCTATACATTTGCACTTTCTTGATGATGTATTATGTCAATCCCAATTTTCCATAGAGTCAAGAACTATGAATCACAGTTTATTCTTAGACACATACTGTCTTCGAGACAGATACAGACACTAACCATTCTGCGAGCTATTGCTGTACTCCAAGAATAAAAAGGATAAGAAGTTTGCGAAAACAGGCAAGCTATGGTGCTTCTTTACAATAGAAAAACAGTTCTGTCCTATTCAGGACATTAAAAAAAAAAGCGTAGCAAAGAATCTGTTGAATTATCTTAAAGACAGAAATCCAAGACACTCTAGACCATTTTGAAATTAAGCCTTTATTACAGCAGGGCTATAGATATAAAATACACACCAAGGCTCAGCATGACCTTCCTGTGTGCAGAGCGCCTTAGATTTTTGTATTTGGAATTATTCCGCACATTCTTTGCTTTTTTTTTTCCTTGTAAAGAATAAAAAATCGTGTGATAGAGTCAGTGTTAAAAGGGTTTATTTATTCATCTTGTTATGCTGTAGTTCTGGACAAAAGCAACACTGCACTTTGTCCAATCTTTGATCCAAGCTTTGATCCAGCTGCTATAGGCGAAAACCCCCATAGCCCCAGCTTTCTTTCCCTTCAGTCAGACCATCGCCTGCAGCACAGAGACGCACACCTGGCTTAGAAAAGTGGATGTATTTTCTGATGTGGGCCTTCAGTGTAGAACTATTGATTTGGGCGCATTTTCAAGAGTACAGTAGCTAAATGTACTTAGTAATTGCAAATCGACCCACTGCTTTCATGGCTCTTAAAGAAGCTTTTAATTGAAAATCTGCAGTTCAAGAGTGTGAAAGTGTTGCCTCATGTCATTTCTTTTCTGGTAGAAGTGACTCTATCATTGGTTTCTATTGCATGCACGTTTCCATCCCCGCCTGTGCGCATTAGAGCTGGTGGAGGGGCGCTCAAGGCTGAAAGAAGCTCTGAAAACGAGGCGATTTCTGGCTCAATCGCACCACGTAATTTGCATTTGGATCCCCACTGGGTGAACCCAAGTTGCACCGAGTATCCAGCTTGACATGCCAGTTTAAATAAAGAGTAAAGCTATACAGGGAAAAAAAACTAGTCCAACTCTAGCACTTCTCTGCATTGCGGAGGTAGACTGGCATTTTGCTCATAAATTTGAAGGTAGAGAGCTGGTGGCAGTTGGCTATTAGTGGGGCTGGCAAGCTGTAGATCGAGGAAGAGGTGCCAGAAGATGAAATAGTGTTCCTATGGGAAGACAGGTGACGAGACGTGAAGTAAATTAGTGTCAGATCAAAACCACAGTGAGATGTAAGTATCTTTTCTGTACCTTCTTTATAAACTGTGTTTAAAAATTCTAAACGAGTGAGTTTTCTGCCTTTCTTGGCAGTGGAATAGGGCTTAAATACACGAGCAACAGCAGTTTTAGTTGTATAATAATAAGTGGTAATAACAAGATAACCATGTGGTATTTCTTAATTCAAAACAGTTTAAATAGATGTTCAAGAGAATTGATCAAATGGATAACTGTCCCAGAGCTATAAATAGAGTAACAGAATAAGCATCAAGTTATATACTATAAATAGTACTAGTACTGCAAGGATGTCATAAAGGCAAATTTTACAATTAGTGAGAAGAAATGATTGTACGATTATGCACGATGGTTGGCACTATAATCAAACAACAGTGAAATCCTTAACTTTCTTTTTCACAGGTCAAACTTTCTGACCAAAAAAGTAATGATATTGGCACAAAACAGCCAGATAAAATGTACTTTATACATAGTTTGCTTTTAGTAGAGTAAAGATTCAGCTGAAATTACCCATAGTTGCCACCTATGATTCTCCTGAGTCTTATTTTGTGGTTTTTATGATTATAATGTGACCTGAATAGTCTCGATTATCAATTTACCGAATCATCTTAACATCCTGAACTGTCACCTGCTGAAAAGTGTTGTCCTTGTATTGACTTACTACTCACCTGTGCACTAAATGATAAATCATGAATTTGAAGTGAATATTTTTAATTCAATTTGACTCAATTAAGTCAATTCGGGTGGCATTCTAAACTGAACATGTTATAAATTATTTTTGACAGCCTTGGAGTGCTACTTGATTGCTCTCGTCTGAATAAAAACATGAACCACCTTTAATAGCCAGTCAAAGTAAAAAAAAAGTTAATTGGGCTCTTAAAACAAGTACTTGAATACTGAAATGAAACCATCATATTTTTTGTGTCTTGTTTTTCATTTAGACTGGCTTCCCATATGACCCCATTCTATCATGTTTTTGGAGCAGAATGTAGCTAATTTATACTAGATGAATTATTAATGGTGTCCAATTGTCTGTGGTGGCCTTGGTGTGGTTTATTCATCTGCTGCATAAATAAAAATAGTCCAAACACTTTTCTGTTTTCCATTCTTCAAAAAGCAACAATGTAAATGCAGCATGGTTTGATTGGGCTGTCCTTTTTACTTTGTCCACCTGTCAATCAAAATAGACAGTATAGGATGGAAGGATAGATTTCTCTGGCAAAGTAAACTAGAAGAACTCATAAGTCAAGACACGCACACAATAACCTCAGATCCTTATAGTATCCGAGCATGAGTGGAGCCCAAAGATATGCAGCTCTCTCGCAGCAAATGTCAGATTCCTCCTCCTCCTGAGTGACAGACTATACTACACATACCAATTGTTTATTCAGCAGGAAACATACAGTATCATACAAATGTGCTGTGAAAATGTGTGTTTTTTGCAGTCATTTACGTATGTTTCAGGGTATTAGTTTGTGTTAAAAAAAATCAAGATTATTTTTTTTCGATAATTGTGATTGTTCTGGTCACAATATAATGATAAGAAATAAACGTTAATGCAATTTTAGATGCAAAATTAACTCTTTTTGCTTTAACCTATAGTGCAAAATATTGACCTAAATGTAAAGTTCAATTTTGATCACATTAACTTTGTAATTACATTTCGTAATGCTGGTCACAAACTTGAAAAATAGTAACATGTTAGACAATGGGAATGAAACTGTAAATAATCATTAAATCGTGATGGGTTTTTTTCTCATAATAATTTCTTTTGAGCCAAGAATTTGTCCAAGGTATTTTGATTAAATGATCCTGTCAATCACTACAAGAACAAACAAAAAAGCATTCACCTCTGAACTTTGAGATCTTCAATTCTTAGTCCAGATCTAATCGAACTGGTGCTTGGTGGTATTTTTATGATCGTTTTTTTAGTCAGAATGATTTTTTATCGCCTTTCACAGACTTTTCCACACTATATATGTACCTCCACACAGCAGTAAATCTTGGCTGTGAGTGGTCGCATATGGTGAAGTGTGAAAGAAGCTTGATCTACTGCACTCTCCTCGAGAATGTGAACCCACCCTTCTGCTTCTGCTGTACTTTCGCCCATAGGGACTGGGTCTTTGAGCATCACCAAACAGCTCATATAAAGAGCCACTCCACTGTGTAACGCCACCATACATCACACGGAGCCTGAAGCTTTTCCAGCCCGCTGAGCTAAGTATGGTGTTGGTAAACAGTGTTTAAGAAAATCCAGGCGTACAGATGTTAGCATGAGTGGATGAACACAGACGCACAGTGACAAATGGGCTGTCCATAGGGACGCATCTCACAAATAATTAATCAACGTAATTTTCAACCCTTGCAGGGTCATTTCAGTAATTTATATGCGTCATACCAAGCAGTAATTATTGATATTATATTGATATTAAGATAAGATAAAAAATTGTATTGGTCTAATAGTGGAAAATTTCCCTTGTCATGGCAGCTTTGATATTACAAAAAAGGTAGAAGTTAACATGCAAATCAAATCAAGATAAGACTAGATATATTTATAATTAATTATATCAAAAGTGAAAATATAAAAGGTGCAAGGTATGGTAAGGAAAACTGATATTACATAAGTTAATTGCCTCAATGGTGCTAACACTATCCATCACCTTTTTTCCCTAGTTTGGAAAATAGATCTAAATCGTCACAATCTTATATAGCGCTTTCCCACCTTCAAGGCACTCAAAGTGCTTTACATCAAGGAAGCATTCACCCATTCACTCACACATTCACACACCAGTGCACGCAGACAGGCAGAGGCGGGTTACACTGTGTTACAAAAAGTGAACATGTAAACTCCATGTAGACTGTTTATAAACTTCTACATCTGAAATGAACTCCATAATTTTAATACAATTATTCAGCCTTGACAATTATGTCTGCGCTGAATTTCCATAATGTACACTGAGCATTGAAAAAATGAAACCTGTCGGGCGTCAATCACTCCTGCTCTTTAATAAACTGCACTTGTACAACGTGGAGTTAATTAAAAAGTTGGCCGCGCTCATTACTGGAGCAGAAAAGCATGCAAGAAGTGCTAAAGCATAAGCACATAGGGTGATCCTAGCAAAGACATTAAATACAGCAGTTTACCCAAAGCTTTACAGCGAAGCAAAAGCAATTATCAAAGCAGTTTGAGGTGGACAAATCAATTATACAGCGCTTAAGGCAGATTATTATTCTGCGGGTGGCACGATGTTATGGGGTCATATCAACTGCTCATATCCATATATATGTTCTCTTCAGTGTTAGAACCTCTGCCACAGACTGTGTAAATACAATAGACAGAGGAATAGAGATCTTTTAAGACTATGAGGGTCAGCTTATCTAACGCTGGATTGAGGTGGCGTTCACACTTGCACATGGACCACACCAAAAATGGGAACAACTGGTACTGAAATTGGAACTAATCCCAGATTAGACAGGACGAAAACAGGACTGGAAAAGGACCAAACCATGTCTGGACTAGACTTGGATCAAACCAGGACGCGTGTGTATTTGGAGCGGTTTATTTGCACACTGCCTTTACTACAGTACACTGCGGAGTGTATTTGATCAGAGGAACACTTGTCTAATTACTGCAGCAGTGTCCAAAAAACAAAAAAAACAAAAAAAACTGACTTCTTGCGGATTCTTTCCGCAGACCTGCACCTCGCCTGGACCCGGACTTGCAGTGCTCCAAGGTCAGTGTAACAGGGCGCATTGGTTTTAATCACTTTGTGAGTCATGCAAACCGCACCAGACTCACAGTCAGTGTACACCCTGAGCACGCTGTGATATAAAGTAGTAAATATGTTATATAGATGTCATGATAGTTTGGTTTAAGATGAAAGAGCAATTTTGGTCATCTCATCCTGGATCATTTTATGCCTTGTTGTCATAATCTATGAAATGTGTAAGATAGTCGTCAAACATCATTCTTTAAAAAATCTTTTTTTGTAGGGTATTAGATTGTGAGGGGCCAGACAGCTCTTAAATCAACCTTGTTGTGACAATAACTAACCTGCTTTTGCTCTGTTTTTCTGTGTTGCCTTTGCAAAAAGATTTGTTTCAATTTAATCCCAACATCTGAGAAATGATCATAATACAGGAACTCAATGCATATGAATATTGATGTGTTAATTGCAACTATTAAAATGTATTCTGAGTAAGGAATAATCTTGTAGCCCTAGTTTTTGCACCTTCTCCCAACAACTTACCCATTAGACGGTATACATTTCAGACTAGACCATTTGCACATAACAAACACATCCAATGGTAGAGTATTGCACACCACACCACACATATAATTGAATTCATGGAAACATGTGAAGGACAACAAGAGTCCTCTCTGAGACTGTAGTCATTCTTTCTTCTCGGCCTTTGTGAGCCAAACACACGCCTTATGCCTTTAACCATTTGATCTATTGGAGCACCCGCTGACCCACGCGACTGTTATCTGAAGTGAGATTTTTATCAGCTCACTGCACTTACACTGCCCTTCAAGACCATCGGATGCAGCCTCTTCACATGTAACCACTCTAAAACATGACTTCTGACACATTTCAGATTTGTCATCCTCTTCCTACATAGCTGTACATCTGCGCTCTCAATCCTCTGCATCTCCTCCACCGCCTCTCCTCTCTGAACTGCAGGTCTGCACAAAGCTCCGGGCGACGGGGGATCCTCTCTGTGAACTTGGCTGCTGTCCGATGACTATCCTACAGGCCAATAATGAGCCCTCACTTTGGGAAACAATCCAAGTCAAATGTGTGCACTGCTGATAAGGTTTCCAATCACAACTGTGAGCTTACACTGCAAATACGTGGGGAAAGATAAAGGCAGGGAGCAAATAGTGAGGGGTAGACTGTGCACTTCAAACCCTGCGTGGTCCGGAGATCATTTAGACGCACGGGAATACAATTTTGCATCGAGGCATAGTTGCTTTGACCTTTTGGTAACTCTTATCACCAAGCAAAACTTTTTAATTTGTGCAAACTGCAGGAATGCACATCTGGCAGTAACTACAATTAATTACTCAATCTTCACATTACAAAAATGTTATAGTTAAAAACTATTGGGACATTGAGATGGACACACTCGTTCGACTGGAACCTGGAACGACATGTCAAATTTACTGTGGCTTTTAAATAGGACAGCAATGATTAATCAAGTAATCGAGTCGACATTAAAAAGAATCATAGTTGTATTTTGATAAAGGTAATCATTATCTGGACTATACAGACTAAAACACTTTTAAAAAGTCCTTTTATGACAAAAACAGCTGCATTATTAAATGAAAATGTAAAAAAAAGAGCTTCTGATTTCTAGTCATTAAACACTTTTTTGTAAAGATTCATTATCTAAAAGCCTTCAGTCCCCATATTTCAACCTTTACTTGGTTAAAAATGTATTAAAAAGTCTCAATATAAAAATAATCACTGACAAGTGGAATTTCTATGACCTTAGAGTGAAGAATGGCAATCCAATTCCAAAAGTGATGATTGTTTTAGGCAACTGTACACAGAATTGACGTACGTGAAGTAGATCTGTCCCTCCAGTCGTCGATGCTGTGCCTGTGCCACAACAGACTTGAACACATGTTAAATGGCAGAAGCTTAAAGCCACATATCCCAGTGTGAAACCAGTCTCAACCAGTAAATGAGGACAAGGACATATAAGAGCATTAAAACAAGGTATCTCATCGCCAAGATTAAAGATGTTGTACATTCAGAGACTTGACGTTGAACATACATGCACGTTACACACGAAAAACCCCAACTAGATTAGGCAACTAGGTGACTACAAAAACAATTGTTAGTGACAGCCTTTTGAAACAATCTATCACAAAACATTACTTTACTTTGATAGTACATGTATAAATAGTAGTTATATATAATAATAGTAAAAATCAATAATTATTTCCTTTTCTCTTCTTCCAGAATTGGTTACAACGTGGTTTACAGAAAACATAAACATGAATGGGTGCAGTGGTATATTGATAGTGTATTAATACTGTTTTTAAATGCTGACCCTACGACTAACAGGTCTAAAAGCAATCTTCAGGGCCATAGTTGCTCTAAGCTTATTCCTGGACCTTAGTATGTCGTCATCAAAATATTATGAATATAGATTGAAAAAGCATATGATGAAGCTGTAACACACTTTATGATTGTATAAATCCATTTAATCTCTTCCTAGAGTCCTAGAAATCTATAGCGACAGATTGTTCTTCATTTGCTCAATAATCTATATCCTCAAAGGGAAACTGTTCTAACAGCATCCAGAAGCAGCTTAAGCGTCCAAGCTACGGCAATAAAAAATGATGAGAGTCGATCTGCTGTCAGTCATTCATGTGGGACTGGGGTTATAAAAGCTTTTCATATGCTGCCAGTATGATATAGAGTCTTACATATGGATGAAGCTGAAGTGAAAATATTACATAGACAGCATTTCCTTTATATATATTTTTTTAGTTTTAAGCTTCCATAATAAGATCAGCGCTATTTCATTGTGCTGAGTTTTGTAGCATCAAGCGCAGTGCAACAAAAGCAGGAAGGAGAGCGTACATTAAAGCAAAGACCGGAACCCTATGGGGAACTAGTACTATTTTGGTGGCAACAAAGATGCAGAGTTATAGGGACTGCTGTTCAGTGAAATCCCCAGAGATAAAGGCAGGATAGAAAGGACGTAGGATGCACCTCTAGGAGACAGGAAGCGAGGAGTGTAATAAGGGTTGATCCAAGGAGGAAGAGCCCGACCTGTTTTCAAGGGATGCCAATTCAATTATAAGGATTGGACATCGGCTGGGATTCTGACATAATGGGGACTCTGGAGTGTCCGCTAGATTCCCAGTGGACCATTCTGTTAGATATAAAGGAGACAATAGCATTCACAGGTTATCTTTTGATATTGTTTAATCGCTTTGGTACCAGAGGTAATGATTGTGTTGTATCCACTAAAACAAATGGACTGTATGTTCTGAATTGCTGCTGCAAAGTCTTATCTGCAGGACTGTAATGGAAGGAATAGAGAAGGTACATCTTGTTCAATACAGTAATATGTTGTGGTGATATGTGAGCGGGCCAAACATTTTAGTTTATTGTTTGTGCAGACGCCCAGTGATCAAAGCCATTATAGAATCCATCTTTTGTCCTCAGTTGGAAAACATGAAGTGCAAGAAGATAATCATTCAAGGCTAACAACATAAAAAGATTGTTGTTGCAGTTGTATAATCACACACTAATATTCTTTCAATTCATTCAAGCCATTGGCCTCAACATGTGCAGTAAATTGAATATATGGACTTCAAATAAAATGTACTTCGGCTCCCACTGGAAACCTTTATTCTGACTCTGGATTTGTGTAATGAGGAAACACTGTGGCTGGTTGATATGACAAAAAATAACAAAATTTTCTTTTAATTTATTAAAATTACTTTTGATATTGAATTAATTAACTAAAACCAGAGAGACTTTCACTCATTTCCTTTTAACGCTGAAAATAGTCAAATGTATTCCTCCAAATAACATGCTTTCACTGACAGGATAGGCTTAATTTCTCCTTTTCTTTGGTCTTATAGCCCTTATGTTGAGGAGTGTAATTGGACAGTGGCTGCTTAGCGCTGATGCAGTGCTCGTGTGTTGATGAGGCCAGGCTGTGACAGATCTGACACTTAACCCACACGTCTCCTTTTCCACGTCCAAATCAATCCGATGCACGCGGCCTGAGCACTGTGGAGGTGGGAGGACAACATGTCGAGAGCACACTGGGATAGACACACTCAATAACACTTCACGCACACAGACTGACGCACACAAGACACCTTCATTTTGAGTGAACTGCGTGGCTTTAGTCAAAGGTGATTTGGGGAGAGAGGATGCACATTTCAGTATTGAAAAGAGAAGAGGAGAGGTATTGATTTGGAGCCTGAGAATAAGCGTTGTTTTGTAATGGCAGACACTTTGTATTTGAGCAGAACAGCAGCTAATGACGGGAAGAGAGCTGAGGATTTCAGAATTGGTGCATTACTTGGCATCGGAAGTAATTTGAGCTTAAAGTTGGACTGGGGTGATGAGACAGCTAAACACTTCAGTATGGAGTTTCTTTACAAACCAAAAGCAGAGTGAAGTAACTTTAGAAAAAAAATCTAATTAAATATGGTTTTGAACAAGCTAAATTTCTCAATGTCACAAAATAGAGTGGTTTTAAAGCAGAGATTTTATGAAAAAAATACCTTTAAGGGCTTTTAACCATTTTATAATCAAATTGACCAACTCTAAGTAGTACTGAGGGATTCATGGCTGTTTGAGTAATCTTTATTTTCCTACGTTCAACACACCATTGCACCAGACCCTCGACACAGGCCCTGACTTTACTTACTTGGTGCTCCATGTTTTGTTATAAATTAGCAGTGTTGTGTTGCCACAAAACCTCTGTTACTTGCTTTCGTAAACTGTAGTTCTTCATAGTCAGGCCGTGCAGCACTTTTTTGAGATGAAGTTTACGGGCAGCAGTAGCTCAGATGGCAGAGTGGTCAGAATGGTCATCTTCTGATCTGTAGACGACGCCATCAACCTGGCCCTCCACTTCATCCTGCAGCATCTGGACTCCCCGGGAACCTACGCCAGGGTCCTGTTCGTGGACTTCAGCTCTGCATTCAACACCATCATCCCTGCTCTGCTCCAGGACAAGCTCTCTCAGCTCCACGTGCCTGACTCCATCTGCAGGTGGATCACTGACTTCCTGACGGACCGGAGGCAGTGCGTGCGGCTGGGGAAGAATGTCTCAGAGACTCGGACTATCAACACAGGAACTCCACAGGGCTGTGTACTTTCTCCTCTGCTCTTCTCCCTGTACACCAACTGCTGCAACTCCAGCCACGACTCTGTAAAACTGATCAAGTTTGCAGACGACACCACCCTCATCGGACTCATCTCGGACGGCGATGAGTCTGTCTACAGGAGGGAGGTGGACCGGCTGGTGTCCTGGTGCAGCCATAACAACCTGGAGCTCAACACCCAGAAGACAGTGGAGATGATCGTGGACTTCAGGAAAGTCTCAGCCCCCCTGCCCCCCCTCGCCCTGACAGACTCTCCCATCACCACCGTGGACTCTTTCCGCTTCCTTGGCACCACCATCACTCAGGACCTCAAGTGGGAGCCGACCATCAGCTCCATCATCAAGAAGGCCCAGCAGAGGATGTACTTCCTGCGGCAGCTGAGGAAAGCCAAGCTGCCGGCGCAGATGATGGTGCAGTTCTACCCCGGCCAGCATCGAGTCCATCCTCACCTCCTCCATCACCGTGTGGTACGCTGGAGCCACAGCCAGGGACAAACAGAGACTACAGCGCTTTGTGCGCTCTGCTGAGAAGGTGATCGGCTGCAGCCTTCCATCGGTCCAGGACCTGTACGTCTCCAGGACTCGGGGACGATTAGGTCGGATCACAGCTGACCCTTCTCACCCTGGACACGGACTATTTGAGCCACTCCTCGGGCAGGAGAGGCTACGGTCCATCGGACCAGAACCTCCGCCACAAGAACAGTTTCTTTCCCTCTGCCGTTGGACTCATGAACACTTTGTAACACCTGCCACTTTAACCATATATTATATAAGAACAATCTATTTGCACTACACATTTGCACATGGCACTGTCTGCCAACTGTACATTCTGTATATAGTCTATCTTAGTCTATTTTATTCTTAATTTTTATGCATGCCCTTTTATATATATTTTTTACATTTTACTCATTGCTTTATGTTGCACCTTCGCCGAAGCAAATTCCTGTGTTTGTGAATTTCACTGACAATGGCAATAAACCGCTTCTGATTCTGATTCTGAAGGCTGGTCGTTTGAATCCTGCTCTTCACATAAATATCCCTGGTTGAGCAATCAGATTCACTGACGCACAGGTTGACGGTGCGATTCCAGCTCCCTCAGGTCAATACTGCCATTGTGTCCTTGGGCAAAACACTTAACACACACCAGTGTGTGCGTACGCTGGTGTGTGAATGGGTGAATGGTTCTGTTACAACCCAGCTCTGCTGAGGGTAAAGGGGAGTAACAAAAACCAGGGTGGAAGAAGGTTTAAATAAGGATATAATTTAATGAACAAGGGTGTAAGGGTAAATTAACACTTGATGAAGAGCACTCTGAGTGCCTTGAATGTATTTAAGTGCTTTGTAAATGTGACCACTGGCACAATAAAAAGGGGCCGCGTAAATCAGTATAGCAGTTTTCAATACAGAAGTCAGTGGAATTTAGTCGCCTTAGATCAGTGTAACGATTTAGAAAGTAAAAATAATGATTGACGGGTGTCTTAAATTATGGCACCATAGGCCTCCTTTAAAAGTTCTCATACACTGTACCAGGTGTATATTAGATATTAGATAGATAATCTATTCAGTTTAGTGACATGGAAACATGCACATGACAAACAATTAACTACAATTACAATAGGTCTGAAACCAGTATACTGGACAATCAAGTTATGCTGATCCCAAGCACATGACAATTTGTAGTGTGGGGAAAGAAAAAGGCTAAAGAAAAATATTTAAAATTGTGTGTGCACATTGAGCTACCACCTCAGTTTAATAACCAATTTCTAAAGCTATGAATATACAAATTTATTTTAGATGTTTGGGACTATTATATACAGTACAGAAAAGACCACACGGTTGTATAGAGGCTACCATTTGCTTCTATTGTGTAAACTGAATTTTAGCTTGGATCAAAGCTTTCCTATTATAGCTACAGTGAGCTGCAGAGGGCTCTTTAATGTTTCAGCATCCTCGGATAACCCGATAAAGGCATTCATAATACAATTACTGCAGCTCCCTCACTCGGACACACAAACAGCACCCAGTGTTTATAATATGTGACCTCCTCATCCTCTCACACCACATACATTCACCAGTTATGATTTCCTTAGGCACTCTCCATAATAAAAGGCTTTATTCATCACACGGGAAGGACAGCTTACATATATGCACATTAATTCCACTGCAAATACACACTTGGCTCTGCTGGGACCTATAAAGAGGGGCCAAATGTGTGTATGCAAACAGAAGCAGTGCACTGTGTCCTTGCTTGTTTCACCTTGGGTTTCATGTAGCATTGGAGCATTGAGGCAATGCGAGATGGAGTGAACAAAAGATTTATCACAACTGGACAGGTGCAACCAGGGCGAAGGCTGACAGAGCAAAAGCACAAATCTTTATCGCTGTATTAAAATAGACCGGGAAATGCTTTTGGTGTATTACTGCATTTCATTCAGCTAACATAACACTGCATAACCTCTGACACAAAGTGAATATCATAATCATCTTTAACCTGGTAGGTAAGTAAGTGTTTATTTGTCATTATATACACAAGTTCTGCAATAAAATTCAGATGGAAGGTCAGTGCTAAGCAGCCACTTTGAGTCAAGCTGAGGGTTAATGATATGCTTGGGTGGAATGGAACTGATAACTCAACCCTGTTTAAACCCTAACCTCAACCTAATGATGTCAAAATATAAAATGCTGGTGTTGTGTATTGTGAGAAAACACACCATGATTTAACAATTATTCACGATTACTGACATCATGACCACAACAACAATCTTTCATTGTCTTCCTTAAACATTTTCTAACGCATTATTATTTCGCAAGGTTGTGATTAGCTTTATGGAATCAAATTTTCTGAAAAACAAAAAAAAAGTTAATGTGGGTATATTTTTTAGACTTTAGATTGATATAAAAACACTTAACTTGCTTCTAAAATTGTCACAGTTATTATTTTTGAGTTCTTACGATAATATCCTGAATATTCTGACAGGAGTAATTATGATTACTGATTAATTGAATAATCTTGACAACCGTTCCTTAACAAAAACCTGTTTCCCGACCATAATTCTGACACTGTTCCTAAACTTCACTACTTTGAATCACCAATCACAGCATTTGTCCTTTCATAACCCACAATATAGCACTAATCCAACCTGAACCTTATGCTTTGCAGATGGGGGAAAGCAGATCTGGACCAGTGGAATATGTAAACACCACTTAGAAAGGTCCCAACTGGTCCCTTCTTGCTGCACAGTGTCTTCACCACTGTGTCACTGTGTTGTTCCTGAGTATATTTAGACTATAAAAGAGAATATTCAGACACCAAAATAGAGCAAGCTATTGAGAAGGGAAAACTTTGATGCTGACTGGTCAAAGCATGTCCAAAACTGCCGGTCTTGTGAGGTTTTCAAGTCTGCAGCGGTCAGTGCATTTTTAGCATGCCCGTCGCATACTTTGGACACTCTTCACACACAGCCAACTTCACTACGGGCTCCGCGGAATAACAATGATACTGAGTCGAACCAGAGGCAAAATATGGCTCATCCATTACAAGCCGGTCCAAGGTGTCAGGAGGAGATTTCATGTGGCTTTGGGCCAGGAGACAAACCGCTCTGTTGCATATAAGCATAAATCCTGCCACACCACAACAACAACAGGCTTTCTATGGTGCGGCCAAGGTTTATTGTTGTTTGTTATGCAAATTAATTCAAAGACATTGAGAACTATATTAAGAAAAGTGTTTTTTGTAATAAACCAAAGCATCGTGTGTGAGAGAGGAGGTATGACATTGTCTGTGGTCACCAAAGTAATTTAAACCAATACTGTGCCAAATTAAAGTTACTGTAATTACCCAAATAGAGGTAAAAGTAAATCATAAACAGAGTAAGGCATTCAATTTAGTTATTTGGAATTCAGCTAACATTCTTCAAAGTGTACTTGAGTATAAATATTAGGGCTGTAGTGGATTAAAGAAATGATAGGACAACTAACGACCACCTTGTGCATCAATTAGTCAACTAAATAGGGCCGGCGCGTGGTGCTGGTGAAAGATTCAACTTATAATTCACTCCCAACTCTCCAGATATCACACTTCAAGCCTTCTCTTAAAAACAAAACAAAAAAACAATTACTCGAATAATGAAAACTGTGGTCGAGTAAGACTTCGTCCACCGATTAATCGACTTAACCCTACAGCCCTAATAAGTATCACAAGTCCCATTCTGCAACAGACCCTTTGTGTGACAGAAGTTACCACTGAAACATGTCAAGGTAATTACAACATCTCTTACCTACAGTCTGATATAGTAGAAACAACAAAACAACTCTATCTTGAATACCTATTAAAAGGCAATGGCATCCTTCATTCTTTCATTGAAAATGTAGGAGGATCCAAGGCTTCTTGACACATATGTGAATGTCTATTGTACTGTTTGCTCCCATAGGGAGAGTGTCAGCGTGCCCTGGTTAGTCACACTCTAACAACGTTTCATGTCGTAACAAACTCTGTGACATGGATGACAGGAGTGACACGGCCCTGACACACCGTCCATTAGCCTGCGTCGCTAACCTGCCAATGACTCACTTAGGTCAGTGGACCTAAAGGGCACAGACTACAGTGTGTGCTCTGCTCTGTCATCATGAGACAGATACGTTATCATGGCTGCCTGCTTGTTTTTATTCTTTACTGATGTACAGTATGAGTGGATCTACCAAGCCCTGCTGAATACTGAGATAAAACCAATGCCTTGGCAAAGTCTTGGATGATTTCTGTTAAAGGGTCCGCCACCTTCTTGTTGCATGAAGACTAAATAGACTAAACCTAACCATATCCATCTCCATGGAGACAAGAAGGGGATGCCACCAGGCCAAGTTATAGGTCAGATCTGTGAAGAGACAAAGCTACTCATCGTAAGTGCAACATATTTT
This sequence comes from Rhinogobius similis, assembly GCA_019453435.1. Taxonomy (NCBI): domain Eukaryota; kingdom Metazoa; phylum Chordata; class Actinopteri; order Gobiiformes; family Gobiidae; genus Rhinogobius; species Rhinogobius similis. Next base: position 7,138,467 of record CM033639.1, on the reverse strand, counting down.
AGTTTTAAAACACATAATTGAATTAACGGATGATAAATACTGTAAATTTAATGGCATACTGTGGAACATTTCAGGCAAAGCAATGACACCTCTGAGATTACAGATATTCTTGGGAGAAACAATACTTTTGGATAAAAGGGGGAAAAAATGGATATCTCAGTTTTTTTTAATACCCTGATAACGATAATGTGACAATATTATCAGTTAATAAAAAAGTGCAGAAAAATCACCTTCCAACTTCCAACTTTGTTTACCACATAACTTTTATTTTTCCCTATAAATGGTATACAATACATTCAAATTTTGTATATCTGTAATTAAACAACATTCACAATATTATCTTAATTGTGATACATTGTCCATAAGCGCACATTTAACGAGAGAATTATCTTTCATTGTAGGACAATTCATTGATAAAAACGTGCTATTACACAGTAAATATCTTTGCTCCTTCTTTAAATTGGTACATTTAATCTAAATCTCCACCAAAATGCTTCCAATGTCATTTCTCACACTGTGCTGATCTGTCTCCCAAACACTGAAGCGAGTTCCAAGCACACAGTCTTGGCAGATTGTTTCCTCTTTCCCGCTCACTCTCTCTTTCTCTCCCTCTCTCCGTCTCTGCGTGAGGGGCCTGGCTGTGTTTATTCCACCGTCGGCGAGTGTCAACCTTCACAACCCCGACTCGCTGCCCAACAGACAGGCTTGTGGCAACTATTTATCTCCCCCATCTGATTGCTATTAGCTGTCGCACCATGCCAGAAAAGGCCACAGCACCAGAGACAGATTACAGACTGTATGTAAACAGATTTTACACATCCGTTTGTAAATGGAATAACAGAGAGGGGCTAAATCTTCTATGGATATGCCATTCATTCAAGTTATTTCAACAAGACACACACTTCTGTGGAAACAAACAACAATTACTTGGGAAGTTATGACATTATAGGGTGAATTAGCTTTGTGTAGTTTACTTTAAACAAGAGTATGCTGAACGATAAATTGTTTGTTTTTCAATGGTAAAAGGTCTTTAATATTTAGGGCTGTAATCCTTTAGTTGGTTGATGGTGTCTTGGACCAACATTTTTAATTATTCGACTAATTATTTTATGTAAATTGAAAGGATTTACATGGCAAAAACAGCAAAAAATGAGAAGTTATGGAGTGAATCATGACTTTAATCTAATTTCTGTACCCCATGATTACACTGGACCCGTGATTACACTGTTTCCTAGTACCTTTCTGTATAAATAGTATGTTTTTGCATGAACTCCTGTACAGTTGTTGTCTTCTGAGTGCAGGTTGGGTTAGATACTTTATAGTTTTGGTATATTTTGCCACCCCCCCTTTAGTCGACTAATTGGTCGATGGGGCAGGTTTTTAGTCGACCAAGTATTTCTTCAGTGGACGACAGCTCTATACACCCACAATTGAAACTACTGTGTAACGTGGTCTGAGCTTTTTTTTTTACTCTATCTGGCAATGATACAGACTGTACCATTGTATCAAAATGTAAGTTAAATTTAATTTCTATTCATAACTTCTTCAGTTATCTTGCAAACAGACACACAAACAAATACTGGAGGAAACAACCCTCATTAAGAGGAGACAATTAGGAAGAAAATTGCATACATTCTCCCAAACTTTTGCTAAGTTTCCTCATTATAGCTGCAGTTGGAAATGCCAAGTGCAAAGTAGAATTCCACAAGTGGCCTCAATAGCAGCTTATTTGCACTGATGAAAAAGCTTTGTTTAAAACCACAACACAGGCGGCTAACCGCGCTGGCTTTCTGCTCCAACTGCACACATATGAAAAATGAACCCCCTGGAGTCTCACGTAAAGGCGCTAATGACAATTAACCCACATGGCATATAGACAGACTGGATTAATTTGCCTCAACAAGAGAAAGTTCAAACGGTTTCAGATAATGTCTATAGGTTGGGTCTGATTTATGTGACTGCAAATGGCCTAAAAACTATAAGCTTTGTCTTCTCAAGCATGACAGCCGATAATTCAAACGTTTAACTGTGGCCGGTCCTTGGTGAGGAAATCAATGAGCTATATTTCCTGCATACAGTTACCCTATAAAATGTGATACCCTTTAATAGCCCCTCAGAACATTTAAGCATTGGATAACATGGAATTATAAAAGGTTTTAGGGAATAAATCAAATTAAATATATTACTCATATTACCAACACAAGACACGGTCATGAATAGCACCAGTATTTGTAACTGCAATGACCAATGTAAAAAGATAGTGTTACCAGAATTCAGAAAGTTCAGAGGGGAGCGGTCCAAGTTATTTCTTCTCGCTAATGATTATTTGGCACTGTGATTCTATTACAACCAAAGTAATGTTTATTACTTTTAATAATGGTTGCTTGCAGTCTAGTGAAATAACAAAGAACACCAACCCAGAAGGTTGTGCTACTTTACTTTTTCATTAATCACAATCACTACGCTTACGTTAACAGAATACATGCCTCCAGCTCATACCCATTAATTTACATTTAAAAACGATTTTGGTAATAAATCTCTAAAGAAAGCTTCATATTCAAAGAAGCAGTCATAAATCCATACAATGATGAAACAAAAAGCTAGCCTTTCCTAAGACAAATATCAACAATGTCTTCCAGCATATAAAACAACATCAACATGAACAAGATTTACCTTAGCATTTGTAAGGAAATGCTAAATATCATGACCTAAAATCGTGTAGTTTGTTGTGTTGTGTGGCATAGACTAACGGAGTGAATGAAGAGGCTTTTGTGAGTCCTTATGTTGTGGTGAAGCTGCTGACAGGACAACAGGACGCCTGGAGCAGTGATGGACCACGACATGCACAAGCAGACAGGCAGCGCTGACAGCCTATGATCTAGTGGAGTCAGGGACAGTCGAGGGACAGCGAGTCGGGCATGAATGACAAATGACGACTTAGACATGCTAAACTTGTAAACTTGCAGAATATATTAACTATAGGTTTAGTGTTTGAGTCTTATAAGGCGAGGATTTGGTTGTTTTCTGTAGAATTCAACAATTAAATGCACCAACATATTCAGGGTTTATATTCTCGACTGTGTGCATAAAGGATGGAGGACGTTAAATAAACTTTCAACAGGAAGGAAAAACAGTGTTTTCAAAAACATTCATTTTATGCCAATCCAGTTTAAAGGGAATAATAAAAAATGAAGATAAGACAATGTAAAGAGTCTCACCCAGTTCAAGTTAGTTGACTTATTCATTTTGCACAGGGTTTTAGAAAAATTCAAATTTAAAGAGTTTACAGGAGGCTAAGCAATGTGCTAACTAATGTCCATAACGCGGTACTTTTCGATCCAAAAAACACATGTAAAACTTAACGTTTTAATAACTTTGGTTTATAAAGTTCCAGAAACAGATTTTAAATAAATTATAGGTCTCGTGCACACTCAGCGGTTTAGCCGCTAACATGTGACATTAATTATTTTCAGAATGCCTCTAGGAAAAAATAATGGATAATTTACACACAATTATAAAGCTGTGGGTGGACACTGATGAGCTCCATAGGGTCTTGGCAATACAACAAATCAATTTTTTCCTCCATGGAGCAAACCAAAAAAATCTTTCAATATAAATGTTCTAAACTTGGACAATAGAAACTTTTATCATTGCCTTTCAACACAAAAAAATAGTAAAATCTCATCCTCCAAAATGTGAACTCTGCTCCAAACTGACAGAGGTTTGGCTGTGGATCTCTTCAATATAAAGACTGATCACTGACAATTAGTGCCTGAAACTTCCCCCGGGGAGTGGAGACTGTTTCAGGCACTGCGGCGGCTGCTCCAGTGACGACCCCCCCACCCCCACCTGTCTGGACGATCTATGCGCCACCCGCCTGGACAGCTGGATCAGCCACACCTCGTCTGCCTGGACGAACTCCATCTACTTTAGATGAACTGTTCCTCATCTCCTGCTGGAGGATCTCTCTACACTGGTGGACTGCTCCTAGTCCGCCTGGAGGAACTCTTTAAAGCCACCTCCCTCTTGAGTGGTTCTGGTTCAGTCCAAGTGGATGCGTCAGTCCTAGTTCATCTGCAGCCTGTCCGTCCGTGGGAGTAGGATCTCTCCTTCACTGTGGTTCTCCCCGAGGTTTCTACTTTTTCCCATGGGGTTTTTTGTAGTTTTTCCTCGCCGCGAAGGAGGGTCAAAGGACAGGGGCATTCTGGGACAGTTATCTGAACTGCTTTTACCTGTGGCCCATCGAGGCAACTGTTGTTGTGATTTTGGGCATTATAAAAATAAATTGATTTGATTTGATTTGAGATAGCCCTCCTTGAATATTAATAATATGTTTCTATGTATATATTTAATCAATGTTGTTCATATTTAAGATTTACACCCAGGATCTCTTATTAGCTTCCTTTTTGAATTACACAAATAAAATGATTAAATAAATAATGATGAATTATTATGATCTTATTCCTGAGTACATCTAGGACTCGTCGGGTCACAGCGGGTTTGTGTTTGTACCAGTCCTGTGCACATACAGCAGCTGTGATGACATAAAGACATGAGCATTCATGAACTGCAGCGTAATCCAGAATCAATCCTGATCTAGACAGTAATCCTTGTATTAAGAGCGGCTAAACCCGTGCATAATGATACCTTGTTGTGGCATCGGAGTGCAGAGGGAATTTAAGCTGATGAGGTGACACAACTAGCAATTTTTAAAAGCTATTTATAAGTGGAAAGTCCTTGAGATGATGCTGATATAATAGTGCTCCTTAGAAGACATTACTTTACATTTAGACTACATTTAAACCATGGCTCCTCAGCCGCATTGTTGTCATGGCAACAGAAAATGACTGACAGCTGTGTTTTGAGTGCTTAAGATAAATTGAGGGTAATTAAGAACATCTCCTTACAGTCTTTAGGAACAAACTAATGGATCATATGCGGTTTTGTTTCTAATTGGATCATTCTTCACTGAGTTGGACAAAATAGTAAGTGGTTACAGAAATAGGAAAAATACAAGAAGTCTAACCAATAAAATTGTATTTGTGGAATAGAATTATGAGCAGCAGAATTATACAGTTTTAGCTGTAGTCTTGAAAATATAATATTCATTTATTCATTTTCTACTGCTTGTTCCTGTTAGGGGTCGCGGGTGACTGGAGGCTATCGCCTAGTGTACACTGAGTCCAGTCCGGTCGCGGTCCGGGACCCGCGCGGGTCTCTTGCAGACGCCTGTCACACCAGCTCCGGTTCACTGCGGTCCGTTTTTGACGAAAGCCACGTAGATTCACGTGGTTTCGCGCGAGAGCACTCGTCAAATGACATGAAAGCCGCACCAGACCGCTGCGGCGTCCGGCAAAAATAGACTTCTTTGGATTCTTTCCGAGACCGCGGCTGCCGGACCCGCGGCCGCAGAGCTCCGAGGTCGGTGTGACAGGGCGCATTGATTTTAAGCACTTTCTAAGTCTTGCGGGACCCGCACGGGACCCGCGCGGGTCCCGAACCGGAGCCGGACCGGAGTCGGTGTGCATCAGGCGTATCCCATTGACTTTGGCCATTAGGCGGGGTACACCCTGGACAGTGGCCAACTTGTCACAAGGTTAACACAGGGAATATGTAATAATGGTTTGATATTGTAAGCTTTTGTTTCAAGCTGGTACCATACCCGCAATTTTAACAGAATTTTACAAATACAGAAAGATAAATAATTGAATCTAGAATGTAGATTATACTGATTTTTTCTGAGTGACTCCACACACAGTGGGCTGGATGATTCACTGTGTCCTGCTGCTCACGGATCATTTGAGTCCCACACAGTCGGATTCACACTCCACTGACCTCTGCGACCCCAGCTCTCACAATTCTCACGCCAATTAGAGACATTAACATACCTTTACAATACTCTAATACTGAAATTAGTACTATAGTTTTACATGTAATTGCTGATTTTGAGATTATGAAAATATGTGAGCTATAGATTCTACATGTTAAATGTTTTGCCTGAAACAACAAAATAAATCAACACATGTCAAACTAGCTCTATTGAAGACAGTGATATTGAGGGTATACAAAAGTGGTTCAAACTGTAGTGCAGTCAATGGTGTTTTTAAAAGGGTCACATGGTGACACCCCATTATTACTAGATGTGTTCTCCGGTATCCTGAGGTGGGCTATAAAGGTTAGAACAAGCGTATATAATGTAAGTCATTGTCACGGTAGGCCAGGATTTGTGAGCCCCTGAGGAGATGGAGGCTATCATTATTTGTACCCCTGTGGCTATCAGGAAGTACAAAACAATAAAGCACGGCCGTTAGCCCAAAGTGACGCTATAAAAAGTGCAGTAATATTAGAATGTGGTACCAGAGGACAATGCAACAAGTCCCGGAGAGGCATCAATGGAATACTCAATTACAACTTGCTAAAATAATCGATTCAAGCCATGACAAAACAACAGCGTCGTGATGCAAGGTCAGAATTTGTAGGCGATAGAGAACATTGTTGTTTAAGGTGTTTTTTTTCCCTTAAATGACAATAGCCTGACGTCATTTAAGGAACACATCTGTAAATGTCCTGGTTGAGGTTCAAATACCACACAAATGTGCATGGAGTGTAACATTAACCCCAAAAGGACAGAGATATCAAGTTATTATAACCTTGTTAGGTTTTGTTTTTGTTTGTTGCAGCCTTTTTTATTTTAGATGACAGATATCATTTTGTAATTTTGCACATCTCCAGAACAACTATTTTTATATTATCCATTTATAACGTTTTGGTCGAAAGTATAAAGTTGGCACTTAGCAGATGCAAAAGCAGTTGTTTTCAGATGCAGATTTACTTCATTGTCATTTCTGTGCACACATAACAGTTAAATACGTCTTCATTTTCTCTGCTGAACCCACACAAATAGCATAAAGCAGACCCAGAAAATCAATTTGTTCTAAAGAGCATTGAAGCTTATAGTTTTTGTGAGCACTTTTTATTGTAGGAGTAGATTACTAATTACTCAAGAATCTGTTGACTACTTTGCATTGATAATAATATTTTGTTGCTTAGCAAATCTTGGTGTCCTTCTGGTGATGTTCCTACAATGAGTACATCGTCTGAAGCGTAGGTTCTTCATATTTCAAACCACTAACACTTACTCCAACCCAGGGTAGCTCATCTGCTGATCAGTTCATTACTTTCTCTGAATATAGATTGAAGCAGACTGGTGACATAAGACATCCCCGTCCAACACATTTACTGATGCTAAACCAAATAACACAGTGGGATTGTAAAGTGATGACATCATGCACTGCATATTTGCATCTGTCAGCTGATTGTAAACATTATTTTCATGTAAAAAAGTAAAATTTGTGTTGTCCCAGAATAAATATATTGTAAAAGTAGCTCTCTGAGACCGTTGTGTGTCGTCTGCGTCTAATCATAGAGCATTTTATTTGTCTGAAAAAAATGGAAATGCGCCGTTAGCATGCTATTTGTTGTTAGCTTTACTGTCAGAATCAGAATTGAAGATTTATTGCTATTTTCAGTTAACAAAATTCACAAACTCGCTTTGGTGGTAAGGTGCAACATATAACAATGAACAAAATGGTAGCAAAATATATAAAAGAAGGCATACATAAAATTAAGAATAAAATAAAATAGACTTATACAGAAAGACTATATACAGAAATGTTGGCTAGACAGTAGTGCAAATGTGGAAGTGCAAAAAGATAGCTGCTTTTATTGTATGATTGTTAAAGTGGCAGGTGTTATAAAGTGTTTATGAGTCCATCGGCCGAGAGATAGAAACTGTTCTTGTGGCGGGAGGTTCTGGTCCGGATGGACTCCTGCCCGAGGGGAGTGGCTCAAATAGTCCATGTCCAGATGAGAAGGGTCAGCTGTGATCGGACCTGCTCGCCCCCGAGTCCCGTAACAGTCTGAAAATTGTGGAAAGCGCTTACAAACTCATCGGTTTTGGACAATTTGGATGATCATACTGAAGTAGGCGAGTAAGCAATAACTTTGGACCACTGCAAACAGTTTATAATAAACTAGCTCTGGTTTTCATGTTTTAACAAATAAACAGTAATATTAGCTAATTACATCATAATGCACCCTTAAGGACGCTCGTCTGCCTAATTATCTCTTTTATATGATTTAACAGTACCATATCTACAACCATACTCTTACCATATCTACAACCCTTTGTTAAAAGAGTAAAAAGAGTTTTTAACGTTACCACAAACAAAACAGCTGTAAGCCTACCATAAGCTCACCTTATCAATTCAAGCCACAGCTTTTTTGATTCTTATCCCACTGAAATCAATGAAGAAAAGGGTCCTCTGTCCTGTTCGTATTGATTGCTGATATAGGTGCAGCACAGACTGTGGCACAGTGTCAAAAACAAAACAAAATCAGCTGTGAAATTACTGCGGCAGCTTAGACCCCGGAAGTGAGGAATATGCTGTGTGTGATGTCACACTTATTAGTCTCATAGGTTATACAGATAACACAGCGTTTTGAATTGTAGCAGTGAGTGGCAAAAACACATGAAAGTCAATGGTGAGTAATGACATTTTCAACCATAAAAGCCCAAAACACAACTCAAATTGTGAAAAAGCTGCTAAAGTCTGATAACAAATACAGTATAAAAGTCTACAACTCTGCTAAATATATGGTTTGTACCTGACATCTAAAACAAACAAAAAATCAAATAAACTGTTTTTGAAAACCAGATATACAACAGGAACAATACTGCCTACGCTCACATTTATCACTGACTATGGGATCACACATAGTTGAACTATCTCCAACTGCCATTAGAAACAAGCTAACTCTGCACAGTCGGAGCAACACTGGAGAAACTACTGTCCGTATACATTTTACCGGGTAACGCTGATTTGAGCAACTCCAACAACTTTCATTATGTCTTCTTTTGTTATATCCACGATATGTTCTTCTTAAAGACAAATTAAAAGTAACATCAGCTGATAAGTGACACGTCACCAACGCCGGTGACAGTTCTGAAGATGGCTCGCAGTTAAGCAGCCGAAACATATCAACAAGGTAAATACATCTCCTATTTAATTTGTCTTTAAGTTGATTTGAGCAAAACAAAAGCTCAACAGCCAAAAATTATGCCAAATAAAACCAAAGAAGCACATTTTATCAGTTGTGCTGCCTATGAATGCTGAGGAGCATTTTCAAAATTAAAGAATGTCTCTGTGTAACCTCTGTACAGGAAAACAGTTTTGTTGTGTTTATCTGTGAACATTTTAAGACCGCATAGTGGGGGTTTAAGCTTTTAATCACTGCTGATTTTGGTATGTAATATGAATTCATGAATTTGCGTTTTCTAAATGATTTATAAAGTGGTAAAAAAAATGGTTGGACGGCTACAGAAAAAAGAGCCAAGCATTCAGATAATAAAGTGCTGTTAATAGAGAAGTCATAAATTGCAAGTGTGCTCATCTGAGGCTCCTGCACGAGGATTCTTTCAGGTGGAGGATGTAGGTTTGCTCAGCGGGGAATGGGTGGACAAAATTACAACTTCAGTCATGTTGTCAGGCCGAGAATTACTCCAAACAGCCCAGGGTTAGTAATTTATGAGCATAGGAGCGGGCCTCTGCTGTGCACACGGCAAGGTTATGCCTCAAGTAAATCAGGGCAAAAATGAGAAAAATACATCTTTTTTTTATACCTGACCACTGCTTACCACAAACTGCTATTAAAGTCTTGTTTTGGAAACCCTCTCTGACATTTAAGACTTTTTGTGAAACATGCTTATGAAGTAGACGCAGTAAGAAGTATTTTATGTGTAAAGAGACAGCCAAAGTAGCCAATTTAATCCCGGTGCTGGTATGCAAAGAGCGGTGGCCTAATCAGTTGTGGTTTAGTTGTGTTTCAAAGTTATTTTCGATTTTCACTCAATCACTGTCTATGGCCTACACTTTTTAGTTTTTGCCATATTTTGAGGGATGTTTTTGTTTTATTTTCTCTTTCATTCTTGCATCGGTGAATCACAAATCCTTGCATGATCCATTTTAAGTTCCTGTGGTTAGAAATGTGTTTCTATTATGAATATATATTCCACTATCATCAATCAAACATGACATTTCCTATCCATTGCATTTTCTATTTACTTCACCTAAGTCCCATTACCAAACTATTAATGGTAAGCAACCACAAGAGGTTATCTAAAATTGATTGTGCTCCTGTTCACATTAATCTAGTTAGGTTTGTGTGGAGAAAAACAATGCATAAAATACATCCAGTTCCAGCGCAATTAGGAGTAAATTAGGAAGTACGGTTGATTTATTGGTCTCATGTAATATTCATAAGTGCAGCTTTGCTCTGTTAGTTAAAAGGTCCCTATTTTCAGTGTACATTTAGTCCGATGCACTGTACTGCATAGATTAGAAGAACTAAAAATGACAGCATTGTGGGGAGTGGTGCCAGCTTGATCTTGTATACAGTAAAATAGTCTCTTTTTTGGACAGTGCAGAGGTGGCCCGTACATACATTCTACTCAATACTTTAATAAACTAAAGTGCATTTTTGGCAGAAACTACACATACTTTTCCAGTACAGAATAAAGCTAAACGGAAATACTTTTACTATGAAAGGAAATGTCTGTTGTTATAATATACAACAATAATTGAGGCGCTGTAGTAAAGGCAAATGAGCAGTAGCTGTTAGAGCTGATGTATGGAAGATTTTTGGAGCCTTCATTCAAATTTAGACCCTGGTGGGAGCGGGTGGGTAGGGATGGTGGGAATATTAGTGGATGTCCTTGACATGCCATTAACTGAAAAGAAGAACTTGTAATATAATAAAAGAAAGAAAAGAAACACGTGATAAGACATAAAAGTGTAATCAAAATATTTAAACTCAAATTTAGAAATTAAATGTACAGATGTAATAGTGTCCAGAGTAACACGCAGTTAATGTGTGAATGGAACCAAGTTACAACTGAAAGTGTTGGGCCCTGTTGAAAAAGCTTAAGAACCCCTAGTGTAGAATTTAAGTAGTAGTAGCAGCAGTAGTACTAGTAATACTAGTAGTAGTACTAGTAGAAGAAGTATAAGTAGGATTATCAAATCAAACTTTATTTATAAAGCGCTTTTCCTACATAGCATGACCATTTCCCACCCAACCTCCCCCCACCAGCCAAGCAACACAGCCACAGTCACAGTCACATATACACGCACGCACGCACGCACACACGCACACACGCACACACACACACACACAGACACACAGACACACGCACACATCTATGCGCATATACACACATATACACTCATACACACATGCATATACACACACATACTCTAAGATACATGAGGCGGAGTAAACATGCACCAGTTGAAGAAGTACCATCAGAGGAGCCGTTTGCTACAGGAGCAGAGAGTCGTCTGGAGCCACAGGACAGAGACTCAGGGCCCAGAGGAGAGATGAGGCACACACCTCCACCAGGGCCCCATGAGCCAGGGCCCAGCAGCCACAGCAGACCACTGCTGTGGCTGCTGGGGGACACTCCCAGCACAGAGTGTCCCTCAGAGGAAACACTGGAGGGCCTAAAATGGATAAAATAATAAATAAATATGGGTGAATTAATATATAGAACTAGAGTAATACTTATAAAATAGTAAGCCTAAAATAAGTAAACACAATAAATAGGATGGATAAATATAACAAATACATAAATTCAATATTAATCAAAAGCTAATAGCTAGTAGTAGTAGTAGAAGTAGCTGTACTACTACGAGTAGTAGCTGCACTAGTAGTAGTAGTAGTAGTAGTAGTAGTAGTAGTAGTAGTAGTAGTAGTAGTAGTAGTAGTAGTAGTAGTAGTAGTAGTAGTAGTAGTAGTAGTAGTAGTAGTAGTAGTAGCTATACTACTACTAGTAGTAGCTAAAAAGCAGAATGACAATGTGACAGATGTACTTTGACTTGGATTGTCTATTGAGATAATAGAACAAGCATTTCATTGAAACTCAAAGACAAGAGGACCTTTTTTGTGTTAAAATCCAAACATACTCCCTCAGTGGGCAGTCAGTGACCCTCAGTGGTGTTCTCACACATGACTTTTATGTCGCTAACTGCAGCAAAGCTAATTTCCACAGAGCCGTCGAGCAGCCTCTAAATCAGGGTTTAATCACTACAAAGACAGTCAGGGCTAATTAATGCTCTCCGCCTCAGCCACATCCTCTCTCCTTCACTACTTCAGCACTCAGGCCTTAAGCTGCTATTTCAGGCAATAGTGTCATCTGCAGCCAATGCTTTATGGGAGTCTTCCTTTCTAAGACCACTAATTATTACAATCTTACTGAAGCTACTCCTCCAATATCTACTGTAAATGCCTGTTTGGACTTTACTTTAATGCAGAACAACAGTAAAAAGTCATGCCAAAAGATAAAATAGAAGTAGATAAAATAGATAAAATAGAAGTGTTTGTCCCCCAGAAAATCAGTAATAGTTGTTGTTGTTTTTTGCACATTTGCAGTTGCATATTAAGAAAAAAGTAATATACGACAATTCAACTCTAGAAAGAGGGAGGAGGAAGAGGGGAAAGCTGAAGATTCATTCTTAATTGTAAAAAGTGGGGAGCAGTATGGTATGTACCTCTCCTGAAGCGGACCAGAGCAGCTTGGTACTACATTAGGACTAAATCCAGTGTTGGCTGTGGTTTTGCCTGGAGACTGCTGGAGACTGGTAGTGTTTTGTGTCAGTCTGCTCTGAGGCATGTGGTCAGTGCATGGGACAGACTAAACGCAGACGTGTGTGGAGAGACTGTCTGGACCAGCGCTGACAACATGGACAACAGCACCCCCTATGGACTCAACAAAGGAGCACAGTAAGAAGAATAGGGGGAGGTTATGGCATGCAGTATTATGTCTGTTATATATATAGTCATTGATCAGTGCTTAATCATACGTCTCAGAAGCATGTTATAAAAGACTTGTGCAAGTTCATTTTACCAATACTTTACAGTGGGAAACAAACTAGCTATTTAATCAGACATCGTTTCAGACCAAGACGTCCATTTGACCCTTATAATACTCAGTATGGAGATTTCAACTTCACAGTCGACTCTTCATTCTGACAGCCCTACTTGTGGTCGCTGTTGGCAACCCTTTACAGCTTTATGTGGAAATAATAGCAAAGTTCCATTAACATAACTGGGTTAGCGTCTACCAACCTGGCAACCGTGCAGTGCAGCTGTGCAGAAGCCCTGGATATAGACCACTGCCATAAAAACAATCAGTGTGCAATAAAACATAAGTAATCGGCTGGGTCATTTTGACTTGAATGGGAAAAACAGGTGCTAGTGTTAGTCATTTGATTAAATAAGGCTGTTTTTGCTACTTTTATGCTTAATGCACAGGATGCAAATAGAGTGTTAAATGGCATTTAAAGATGGATGTTGGGTTTCCTGAAATGCCAAGTAGTAGTCTGGATATGTCTTCCACATGTCTCCAAGTGTCCTCAGCTTTACCACTGCTTTCCTTCAACTCACCACAGGGTAATTTCAGATACAGATGACAGGGAAGCATTAGAAAATCCACCTCCCCAGTGATATACAGTATGGGGCAAAATACACAGACATGTGTTAAAGGGACCTCATTATGTCAAATCTTTCTTTTAATCACGTTGTAATGTTGTTGTGTAATGACAAACACACATGGGGATTTGTTAGTGTTCTTCATGGATATTTGATTTATCAAGCATACAAACTCTGTCTCCTTAAAAACACAAACATCTTAGAAGTATTGCCGTCCTTTAGTCAGAAGTGATCCAAGTCCATGAACCTTCTCCTGATCCTGTCAGCTCTAAAATTGCCTTTGAAACAAAGCATATAGTTGTCTTCCTAATAACTGTTTATTTGTTATCCTTAAAATGCGTCACTCCAGCCAATGCTAGACACAATGGCATTTTGAATGCACATACATTTGGGACTGAATTACGTAATTGTATGTTATAAAACACAAAAAACAATGTAAAGGTCTCCTGAATAATGCATTTGTCCAACAGTAAAATAAACCATCATATCAGTGGTGCAAAAGTCTGTGTTTACTGTGGCTTTTGGATAATGGACAACAGAGACAAGAGCGAGTCATATCTGCTACAATAGAGAGCATGGGCCTGAGAAAACACATGTCAGGGGAAAGTGTAAGCTGCCAGAACAAGACAAGGCGGTAACTTAGAAATAATAGAAATAAATTCTAACAGACCACAGCAGCTTGAAATGTAGTTTCAGAGAGGGGCCTAACTCTTCTAATCAGCTCCAATAAGTAATTGGAGAAAAGCCTCCACAGCCTAGACCTTCACCAGAGCAACAAGAGTGGATTAGCCAAAGGACAACGGACGGCAGTGCAGACAGACAGCTTGTTATTGTGGAGACTCTCCACATTTGAACATGTGCTACAAAGGAGATTCTGGAGTCTGACACTGAGAGGACACCATGACAGAAAGGACACTGAAGTTGTGCCAAGAAGATATGGCAGCGAAGCAGCCAAAAATACAATCTCTCAATATTTCAGTTCTGATAGACTATTTTGTGCATTATTTGTGCATTTCTTTACAATGGAGCTTAACTATGGTGAGAGAAAAGGACAACTGAACTGTATTTTAAAACCAGAATGCAAAGAACCCATTAGGGAAAAATGTGATTGTTACTTAAAATGCATTTTGCGTGTTGCAAGCTCATATAACCTTTCTTCTGGCATGTGTACTAAAAGTAATAATACTGTATGCAAGACTTATTGCAATGGAATCAAAATTGCAATCAGACTGGTTGTAATTAGCAAACTGCAAAGACTGCAGTTGTTTAAGCAACTACATTCCAACAAACATGTCGTGAAATGCATGGGATTCTATTATTATCTAATATTAAATATTTTTCTCTCTCAAATGTGAATGCTTTTGAACATGTTTAAAATGTGAACAGAGTCAAGTTGCAATGAAAGTCAGAAAATGTGTAATACTAACAAGCATTTGACATGTATTTGTAGTAACGTTTCATACCAACCAATGCAGATGAAACTATCCTAAATCGGCAGCTAGCTAAAACTAAATGACCATGTTAATGACCGTGACCATTGGCCCAATACACAACACACATCTCCATAAGGGCAGAGAGTTTTAAATTGTGCAGTTTCTGCAAAGAGCTTATACACATCACCCGTGAAGAGATTAATGCCGCTATGCAACTCATCATTTTGCTGCTAAACTA
This sequence comes from Rhinogobius similis, assembly GCA_019453435.1. Lineage (NCBI taxonomy): Eukaryota > Metazoa > Chordata > Actinopteri > Gobiiformes > Gobiidae > Rhinogobius > Rhinogobius similis. The sequence goes on along the minus strand of CM033639.1, from coordinate 7,123,248 downwards.
CAGATAAATCCTTATCTTTTCCCTACAACCTTCTAAACACACAAACGCGCTTCTAAACAAACGAGTGCTCTAAGCCATGAATTTAATGGGAACTGTTGCTGTAACCAATCAGCAGTGGTTAATAGAAGATGCTGCATGTGCATGAACTGTGAGTAATCAAGGACGCAGGCAGTTTGTTCCGTCTCCTCTCTCCACACTGCCCTTTCTGTTCAACACATCATATTTTAACAAGCCGCAATCTGACATTTTGTGACTGACAGGTTTATAGAACATTTGACTTTCAAAGAGACCAAGGCCTGAAAACAGCTGGACAGATTAGAAAGGAGAAAAGGATGCACTGAATTGGATGTAGCATTTAAAGCGTGCAAAATGGAAACTTTATAGGAAGGCGACATTTTCAATAACACAATAAATTATAAATAAACAATAAAACATCAGAACCAAGACAATGAAGCAAAGACAAACATATTAACAACAACAAGCTAACCAATGCTGCTGCTTATCAAGGATGGAGGTTACAATGTATGTCAGTGGTAAACATACAAGAAGTGATTTTACAGGAGCGGCTGCAGCAGATGTGACTCAGAACAGGACAAACCAGAGCCAACATGACTCCCCAGGGAAACTCAGAAAATCAGGTAAAAAGACCCCTGCCAGAATCGGACACAAACTGTTTATTTTCAGAAGAACATTTTCTATTACCCCAGAACAATCCCTAAAGAAAAGAAACAATTCAAATTTAGGGAAGGTCAATATATCCGGCTAATATCAGAATCAGCTGTTGTATATTTTCAATGGAAATACATGACCAACAAAGGTGACTGTATGTTTACACAATTGTCACAAAAAATATATTATATCAGGAAAAATACATTTGATTATTTTTGAGTTAATCTGTCTGTCTTAACCACAACTTGACTTTGAAATATGAAAACAAAATCCATGTTTGACCATCCCTAGTTCACATACAAAAGACTTTGAAAATCTAATAAAAATATGAAAATACGACCAATACATGGGGTTAAACAACAGTTTGTTTTGGCAACATTCTGTGGATAAATCTTCATTACCCAACAAGCCACTATATAACCAGCCAATTATTTTCTTCCACGCTCTTGGTATATCATGACGTATAAGCTTAATTATTTGATTGTTTGGCTGATTGTTTGGCAAAAAAACAAATAATAAAGCCCTTAATTCTATTGTGTACAAGGGTTTTGTATTGTGTGGAAAGAGTGGTCTGCTTCTGTGCGTTTTAGTTCAGATTTAGGGAGGTTCGGCTGTGATGAGAGGGCAGGACAGTGGTTAAGATTTAATGAGGATAAATTTGAAGTCGCACTGATCTGGTATGTATTTATTTAGTGCGGTGGAAAGTCAGGCGGTGGAAACTAAGACGTTGCTCCAGTGACTTTGAGTAAACTTGACAAATTCCCACAAACACATTTTTGAAGAGTCGTTTTCAACAAATCCCTCAAGGATTGGGGAGCTCTGTCAAAGTATCAGACATTAGATATGAAGACTTTGAGAGGGGCGTTTGAACAGAGCAAAGGATTCTGGGTAGTAGGTGATAGTGGTTTCACTAAACAAAAACACCGTCACTGTCAGTACGTTGCCTGAATAAATATATTTTCTGGCAAGTCTTTCTTCGAGTAACAATATACGCTTTAAATTGTAAGTAACTGCATTGAATATTAGGTATGGGACAAGAGCTCGTGCCACAAGATTGTACAAATGTCGACTGATTTCGAATGATTTTGTGAGGATTTTTTCCATGTTTGGCTCGAACTAAAAACACGTAATAAGTTCTGAGGTACGTTACGCCAAGCCACTGTTCAAAAAAGGGAGTGCTACAGTGACCAAATAAAATACAAAATAAAACAAAAATTACGGTAAAGGTGTGCTCGCCGGTGGTGCAGTGGTTAAAGCCACTGTGCATTGCGGGTTTGCGTGTCTCGTCTCGTGGGAAATTTGTCACGCCACATCTTTACTGAATATAACTATAGTGAAGCCAAAGACCTTTTTTACAGAATATAATCAGTGTTCATATTGCATTATACATTTTAAAGAGGGAAAAGAACATTGCAAAATAAGTAAATTACTAGATTAAATCACCAAATTGACGATGTAAAAAGACATGCTTGTTGGTGGTGCAGTGGTTAAGGGCGTTGTGTGGTTGTTACCACAGTGGCTCCGTGGGTTTGACATTTGCTGAATGTCTGTACCCTCTCTCTCTCCCAATTTAACACTTCAACTGCCATGTCAATTAAAGCCTTCGGGTCAGGATTTTTTATTTTATTTTTTTAAAGAAAAAAGAAACTGAAAAAAACATTTTAGCCAATCTAGCAACATGTCAACATAATACCAAATTGCAAGTGTTTTACAAGTTGATTTAAGTATAATCTTCGGCACTGTGAGAAAGGAGCAGTAAATCAGCAGCTTTGGTATAATTGGCTGCACTTCATGTGGGTTCTACGTATAAGGTTTTAACACAAGCACAAACCTATTATAGCTTAAAAAGGGCAATCGTGTGAGCTGTGGAAGGCAATAAAGCAGGACTGGGCAATATGACGAAAAAAAGGGTTAAAATGTTTTCTTCGATTTTATTTAGTCTCTAGTATAAAAAGGATTTCAATATTAATTTCCTGAACTTAAACAATACAGACTCTTAAATCTTTGCAATTAACACCAAAAAATATGGCCAAATCTCTTCTGAACTCAAACCAAACCAAATGCTTTTACTGACAGAGGATTGGCTGTGGACCCCTTGATTAAAAAGACTGATTATTGACTACAAGAAATGACTAAAGCTCAATTACAACTCGATTAATTGCATTGCCCTACATTATTGTAATATAGTAGCAGTAAAGCAAAGGCAAAAGCACCAAACAAGGAAGACATGTGTCATTCATGTTGATGGATGATAGAGAAAGTCCGGGGGGTTCATTGATCTGGACGTCCCAAGAGAAGGATCTACATGCAGCGGCAGAGGGAGGAGAAAAGGAGAATCAATGGGAAATAAACCCTGAGGTCCTGAATAATGGCCAAATCACTCCCTCTGTGTCATCATTACTGAAACAGGACGGCCCCTTTCGGAACAAATGGACAAATGAATGGGCAGAGCAGTGACTGAGGGTTCAGCAGATTGGGATGGATCCTACAGTGAAAATGTGGTATTTGGAAAATGAACATTCTGATTCTGAGGTATACGAGAAAAAATGTTTACTCTACACAGACAATTCCAATGTGATAGGAGTTCTTACACAATGATACAAAGATTAATTTTCAAAGTTCTCAAGAAGAAATATTATTAAACGATAGGGCTGCAAGGTTATTCGCAAATTGAATTGAATTGAATTGAAATCGTAATTTGAATGGAGGCTGCAAATTTTGAAGCCCCATAATTTCCTCCATTCATTCATTCATTTTCTACCGCTTATTCCCGTTAGGGGTCGCGGGTGACTGGAGCCTATCCCAGTAACTTTGGGCCTTAGGCGGGGTACACCCTGGACAGTGGCAAACTCGTCGCAGGGCTGACAGTTGGCCACTGACAATTTCCTCCACAAACTACAAAATATCCTCTCTAATTCTGTTCAAACATAATTGAAAATCTAACCATAATAGCAATCCCTATAAAAAAAAATTGCAATTAGATATTTTTTTCCAACTTTTTTTCCAAATTGTATTATGATGACAATAGTGAGAGACAAATTTACAAACAACAAATCACCTCAACTAATCATGAATAAACTTCCATCGATTGAACAACTCTCAAAACAGTTTTTCCTAATACAGTAATCTAAATATAGTGCAGTTTAAATATGCATCACAACAACATGTTTCTATTACCTAACCTCATATTAGTCTCTAAAATGCCTCCTTCACAGCAGCAGGGATTCTCTCTTTCTCTCGCTCTCTGTCATTACACATATGGGCCCTTATTAGATTAGGTTGGCTCTCATGAATCAAGTTCCAGGTCACAGCTAAGGAGACTTTCCATGGCACAAAGTCATACATTATGTCAAAAGCTGTAAACAGAGTGCTCTATATGTGCCCAATGAGCCTTAGCAGACGTTATGCTTACAGTAGCTCTGTAGAAGCACACGGATTGGTTGATAATGTATAAGCTCAGCAAATAGGAATATTGACCTGGTGTATCAATACAATATATCGTATAATAATGTAGCAGGCTTTTTCATTTTCAGCACAGACACACAATCCAATACATTCTTCATATACAGTGTTTCTGGGAAGTAATAACAGTTAGACATGTTTACTGGAACAGATTGATGTCTGTTAATTAAATCACAGTGGTTTACAGTGCTCTTTCAATTTCTTGTAGATGGGAAATCTGAATACATGATGCAGTGAAATGCTCCTCATATATGCACGCATTAGAATGGCTACATTTTTATTTTTCTCCGAGGCATTTGATCTTCGGCCGTGTATCATGGACACTCGGGGGAAGAGAGTACCTGAGCTGTTAACGATCACCAAGTGATTAAAAAGTATTCAAATATTCATCTAGAGATGAGCGAGGAATATGATGGTACTAAAAAGATAATGTTTGTACTAGGGATGGGACAATAAACAATAATATTTTCAATAGTGATAAAAAAGAAAGACAATAAAAAAATCAATTGTGGTCAGTGATACCACCAATAAAGATAATCACCATTATACCACCAGAAAAAAGCTAACTTATTCATGATGTTCTCTTCCAAATGAGTGTTGTTTTCATTTAGAATTTTTTATCAAACATAAAGTCAGTTGACTATATTTCTATTTTCAAACCAAAAGACATGTTAATAATTATCGCAACATTATCATTAATCACACTTATTTTAGCCATGATAATTGTGACACTAAATTGCAATATTGTCCCATGCCGTGATTGTACTACACTTTTTGTTTATTATTATTAAATTACTGCTGGAGAGATCGAAAATGCTAAATTGACATGAGACAAAATTTTTGATTGTGCTATAATTGGTGCATTTGACATGTAGTAACAATAAAATACAGCCTTTTCTCCAGCCAAAGTGGTTAGGGTCTTTTCCCACACACCGACAGTCTGTATTGTGTTTCAATAATACAGCATGAAGTTTAGTGGCTGCACCACTTTGATCATGTGACCAGCATGCTCTGCCCTTCCCAACACAGTGTTCATTTTGCACATATTAAAATAATGTCTGGCTCCATAAAGTAATTCTGCAGACTATTGTGGCTTCCTGGGTCTATTATTGATTTATGCGGTTTGTGTCTGTGTGCTGTTCCAGTGTTCTTCAACAACTCTTGTGTGTGAGAAATAATTTAGGCTATTCTGGACACGAAAGCATGTCTGACAACACAGCCTGGCTGCAAAGGGAATAAACAAAGACTACATCCACTAGAAAATTGGAAAGAGCCTTTGAGACACAAATTCAAAGAAAAAATGGTCTGTGTGTGGACTACTTTTATCACTGTTCTACTGCAAAACTCCAAAACTGTAATAATAATTCTAAACGCTTATTTAATTTGATGTCATTTTAGCATTCAATGTATAATTTGGTGCTTCACAAATTATATCTTTTCCGTGAAATAGACATCAAAACAACAGACTGAAGCTGTGATTTTTAGACAGGTGACACTTCCAGGTTAGTTTCTAAGGTGTTTCAAGAAAAAAACAGTACCTTTACAAGAGACAGCCTTGCACAAGCTTTCCCTAAATTTCATCATGTTATCCCTCTGCATGATACTTATTTTATGTCTGCTCTTTCATCATTTGATTCATTGCAGCACTTTCTATTATTAATATGAAAACTTTTTTTAATTGATACAGCTGATAATATGTTCATGCACGTTCACATTTTTGCTAAATTTAGTTTGACTAATTGAGCACTGTATCGCCATCTGGTCTGGTACACTTAAAAAAACTATTTTGAGTTTTATTAATTTGGTTGTAAAGAGAAATTTCAACATTAAAAACTGCTCACACAGTATAAATATTTGAAAACTCGTTTGCTCTATGCAGACATTTTTGCATATGGATTTAAATAAGCTGATATTACTTATGACACAATACAATGCCTACAGTATATTTAAGCAAGTTAAGCTGGAGTAAGTATCCGTGTGTGGGTGTTTGCCGTTGCTTTGTGGGGACAACAATCTACTTAGAATCCCTTTATGAAGATCTGAGTCCCTTAACAAGACAAGAACTGGACCTGTAATGAAAGCAGTTCCGAGAGTTAGGACTAGAATAGAATTTGGAAAAGTCTTAATTATATTTCGACACAATGAGGTTACTATAAAGGTCCACAGGAAATGAAAGAAAATGTGTTGAGAAAATGGGAGTATGCGCGAACATGCACACGTTTAATTGGTCTGGTCAGGGGTGCTATATTTCTGTTGGCTAATTAAGTTGGATTATATTAAATATGATCTACTAAGGGCCATATTAAAAACTAATTAGAAATCACATAGTCGGTGGCTCCGGTTCCAATCACCCGAACAAGACCCGAGCACAGCAGAGATAATTAATGAACGACAACAATCAATCTTTATAGTCACTGTTACCTCAAGCTACAGTACAAAATACTTGTGTCTGTCCTATCAATGTTCTTCACAAGTTTTTCATAAAAATCTGAACATTTAAAAAAAACATTACCAAGCAGACAAAACTACAAGAACAGACAACAATCCAAACATTAAACTCATAAAATCTTTAAGTGAAGATTATGGCTTCAAGATTTAAATTAACCTTTATAAAGTTCAAGTAAATGTACAAACTATTGACAATCAAGGCTCATAAACAGTAACAGTCTGTGGTGGGAGTAAATTTTTTCAATGGATTTTCACCTAATTACTCTCCTAAAATCGATTGTTTAATTACATAATGGTTATCTGATTCTGACAGACCAGCTAACACACTGGAAAACATAACAAAATTGATATAATTGCTGTCAAAAATATAGTAAAAAGCATGTCAGTAGCTTTTAGAAAACACCTTAAACAAGCCACATCAACATGACTCAGACAAACAACGTAACAGCACTAATCTCCCTGACCCAAAACAATTTAACTAATTACTTAACACACACAACAAACCCGATTATCTATGACACATAAATACATTCATTTTAGAGAAGGCGATTTTGCAAGTGGTCTGGTCTTTACTACACACTATACACATGTCTTCTTGAGTCCGACTCATGTGCACAGAGGTCACATGTGAACATAGGACCCAACGGTGGATTAAAGCACGCCGTAAACACCTGAGAAGAAAGGAATAATACATGTCTGTTTCACACAATGGCGCTATTGAAGCAGCCACAAAGCCGTACCAAGTGTTACACGATTTTTGGATTTGCTCTACACTGAGGAGGTCATTAGTTCACCGGTCTGGGAAACTGACAACCACTGGAGCAGACCCATCCAAAACACACTGTTGTTTAGACTGGCAACTGAGTAAATAAGGGTTGGTCTATAAAACTAAAAGGAATACAATATTTAACACAAAACCAATCACAATGTAACGTAAATTACAGTTTAAGCCTTACTTTTATAGATACAACAAAGCTCTCCAAATCCATCCAAGCCTTGCTATATCCTACAAACAAAGTAAATAACACATTTGTACATTTTGGTTTTGTATCTTGCTACTGTTACTATTATAATTTTACATAATGTTTCTCTAGTGTGTTAAATGTGCTAGTGGTGTCCTCTGTTTGCTAACTGATTTCTATGGGGCCCATAAATAACATTTAGATGATTAAACACAGTTGGGGTGACATGTGATCAATCTAACTTCCAATGGGACCAAATGAATCATTTTCAAATAGGTAATGGTTAGTTTCAGCCCTATACTCAGGGATATGTGGTGATTTTTCAAACAAATACTGCCAGCTACCTGTTGACACATGACATTGGCCAGATTTCACTGTAATACAATTGAGTCTAGTCAGGTCCAACCCACTGTGCTCTGGAAAACATTGAAAAACAATGGGTGTTGGACCTAGCTCATTGTGGGAAAAAAAACAAAAAAACATGTACATTTCTCAGAAGAAAAGAAAAGAAATATACTTTATTATGTAGACGACTTTATTATGTTATGTTATATGTTATGTTATATATTTGATCGCTGAAGATAGCGTGTTATAATCATAATAATCATAAACGAATTCATACATTTGTAATTTGTTGCTGTGATGCTTATTTTGTTTTTGTTGTTTAAGCTTGTTATAATACTGTTCCAAACTATAACAGAAATGTAAAACAAAATATTCATCTGTTCATTTATCAAATATCAAAATCATATCTTGTGGACCCCATCTTGTGTCTCATGTCGTGAAATTTGCATTGCGCCTCACCCTTACAATGCAGTAACCAAAACATTCTAATATCTCTATATGAACTATGATTTCTGAGCACATACTACGGTTGTGTCCCTAGGTATGAGACACTATGTCCATACTGCACACACAACTGGAGTGAGAGAAGAAAGAAGGGTACAAAGCTGCTTATGTCTTGTTGTTTGCTCAGTGTTTAGTGGCTGGCTATTGATTCAGCGCATGTGCTCTGAGTGCGGACGTGCTGTTGTCATCTCCGGGCGAGATCTTGGAGGATGAATACAGGCGGAAATAGAGGTCAGAGGTCGGTGACAGAATGACATGATGTGCCGCTGCCTTTCAAACCTGCGACTGCGCTGCAACCACCTGTCAAAGTTTATCAGCGCTCACAGCAATAGGAGCGAGTAGACAAAAGAAACAGAAAAACACATTCAATTCAGCTCTGTCACAGCCCACCTCTTCATACGCCACACATACTCTCACACTTGACTTAATAAGACATCGATGAGATTTCTGTCAAGGCAAACATGCACAAAGTCACAATACTGCTATTATTCAAGAGTTCAAAACATGTTCGAATAGAGACTAATTACAACTGCACAGGCAAAACTCCATCTGATAATCAGTGATTGTTAGGGGAGGCAGGGCTGCACGGTGGCACAAAGAATTTCCTAACACAAAGAAAAGATTAAAATGGAATGAGCTCGGAATATTGCTGGCTCACAGCTCTCTACATAATTAAGATTTAACAGGAGGCATTATATGACAATATTTGAACTAGAAGATGTGAAAACAGATAATTTTTTTTCACTGAACAAAAGCCGTACACTATGACCATCAGTGGAATATTGAAGAGCTACAAGTACAGATTTTGTCCTGAAATACAAAGTTTTAGAGTCAAGATGGGCAAGCAGACAGTTATGAGTGACTGTGAAAGGCACATAAGCTGTGGACCAATTTGGACCAAAGAACAGCAGGATTTCAAGCCAAAAACTTGAATAATTCATTTTTGTGTGCAATGATTTTCTGGGCTACACCTCTTGGGGCTCATTGAACTGGTTGTTAAGAAGCCCCCACCTGTGCTGCGAGTGCCCCACAGCTTTATAATGGTCCTCTCCAGCTCAGTGGACAAACGAGAGGAGACAAGCTGCTCACAGAATACAACTGAGACTTCAAGCAATTCAACAACAGTGACTGGGATCTAACAAGGAGATAACCTCGCCACATCGCTTTTCTCATTTATTAGTGTAATAGTGTAAATTGGTATGGCTTTTGAAAAGACCTTGCTTCTTCATTAAAGGCGAGAAATTTCCATTGATTCAACTTAAAATTGATGTTTTTTCTGGCTGTCACAAATGTTCTTTTCTTTAGTATGCTTCATTTAAAAAAAGAAAAGAAAATAGCTAGTGCTAGTGGATTTCGCACCTGTGGGCGGGCCGCAGCATCGCGGGTTTGAGTTTGGCTTCGACAATTTGCTTCATATCCTTCCCTGATCTCATCCCCGTTTCACACTGCGCTCCTGTCAAATAAAGCCTACAGGCCAAAAAAGTGGTTCTCAAACTTTTCACACCAAGTACCATGCTTGGCTTCTGAGGAGTATTATCAGATCAAAACCAGGTCTAAAAATGGGAAATTCAGCAAATATCTGAACTGCAGATGACTCACAGTGTAACACCACCTGAAAGAGCTTCTTCAGTTTAGAAATTATCTCATTCAGATAAAACAGGATAAAACCATGTTTGGATTTGGTAACTTTCACATGTACAGATTTGATCCAAGAAATTGGAGAAATAATGTAACTTTTACTTTACTTTAATAACTGAAGTTCTAATAGTAGTTCTGGTATTAGAAGTAGCCTAATGGCAGTAGTGGACAATTGTTAGTGTCAATAGTAAATGTTGCTCTTACTCCTGTTCCACTGGATCGCGGTGCACATGTGTGGTTTAGTTTAGTTTTAAATAATTTAGCATCCAGATTATTGGACACAGAGGAAAATTAAACTAGCGTATTTTACATGCCAGCTGAGGTTTATGAAGTATGCAATGAAACCGTCATTGAAGTAATTTACAACTCAGCAGGGTCGCTTTCGTTCAGGGAAGAAAAACAAATGGCAGCCATGCATGGATGAGTAGATCTGTGGCGACATGGCTACCTACTGAAGCACCCAGCCACCATCTGCTGCCAACAGGAGCTTGTGTTCCCCTTTCAGACAAGTGACAACCTCCTCCATAGGGATATATGCAAAGTACAAGCGCACAAAGAGAGACAATCAGGCCCCACAAGAGAAGTGCCATCTTACTTTGATAAATGCAGAAGGCAGATTTTCTCAAGTAGGTAATAATTCACAACTGTACAGTTACTTTGGGATGTTTAGTATAATATAAAGAAGCATTATGCTAGTGTTTCTCAAACTGTGGTGCCACTGGTGGTACATGGAACCTTTTGCAGTTTGAATATTTGTTTTGTTTAGAGAGTTTTATTGACGTTTTTGTCCCCCTTTGGATTAATAAATATTTCAAACTACATTAACCATGGTTTGGACCTGATTTAGTCTCATTTTATACCACGTTTAGCCCACATTTACATCTGATATATTTAGGTTTAGATTTGGTGGTACTTGGGAGGCCAAATATTATCTTAGCTTGCACTTGGAGAGTAAAGATTGAGAACAACTGCACTATGCATTTGGAGTGTCATATTGATATATTATACTTTTTATTTGTTTTATTATAATAAATATTCATTTAGTAAAAAAAGAGTTCAAAAGGCCACTTGCAGATGTTGGGTTTGTAATATGACACATACACTACTGCCACTGTTGCAGGTAACTAAATGTTTACTGAAAATGTGCTCTTTGCTTTTGGTTTTACAATCTAATAAAGTAGAACTGACTAACGTCTTTTCCTCAATCAAAGTGTTTGAAGCATTTTCCTCAATTGGTAAAAAGTCAAGTCAACATGAATAACAAGCCACATTTGAAGGTTCACACATTTGCCTTCTCTCTTTCATAATTAAACTGATTAGGGGTAAAAGCTCTTTTGTTATGTCGCCCAGTGATAAACTATCCACCAACATCAATTCTTATTTTAGGTCCTATCTCATGTTGGCTCCACAGTATTCTTCATAATTTCATCCCTCCTTTTGACCTTTTCATGAAAATGTCAACATTTTCAGTTATCTTGACATAAAAACAAACAAACCTAACCATCGGATGCTCCAATGAAAGCATAACATTCTTGGTATTTTAATATTACTGCTACACATCTTTCAGAAATGTGATGTACGTCACAGTGCATCAAGTCACTGCATCTGCCAATAAAAGGCCTGATTACTTTTTGATAAACGGCTTCAAAATGAACGACAGACACATTGCAACATTAATCTAGTTGCACGGAGCTGAACTAATAATAGCCCCAGATATAAATTCACAGGCAATATTTATGACATTTTGGTGGGAGGGTGTTTTTGACAGCCTAGTAATTTGGGACACCATCGCCAGGGAATCATACGTGTTTTTGAACAACATAAAATCCTGTTTGTTTTTTGCATTTCTGAAGCAACTTTGTTCCCCTTGAGCTTGGCTGAGTTGTTTAGTAATCTAAGCAGTTGAAAATCCTGTCAAAAACAAGAAACCACCATGGACAGCTTTCATGTAGTATGAAAAAAGAGCTCAAATTTCCACTAAAACATAAGTGCAGTGCGTCCAGGGAGCATAGTTGCGTTTATAAAATTATAGGGTATAAAAGTGAGAAGATATGAAAGAAAACATATTTTTTAAGGAGATTTAAAGCGACCACAGTAAAAAGCTGCTGACATAACACATTACATTCGCACCCCTGCAGAGACCTGTCGCAACTCAAATCCCTCCAGACCACAACCTTCATTTGGAGAGACAGAGAGAGAGAGAAGCGAGAGACAGTGGGCTGTGGAAAGATGGACAACACAAGTGGACTCAAGTGGGAGCTCTGTGCCCAGAACAACTGTCAGACCGCTGGCACAAAACATGACATGCACCTTCCTCCTGCTGCATAACAAATTTTACTCGCTGCAGTGGTTTTGCCAATAGATTAAGTTGGAAAAAATGCTAGTAGTGAGGAATGTGGTAAAAGCAATCTTCCATTTTTTTTTTAAACTACACAGCAGAGGCAAGATTTATCCTATTGCTGAAGCATGTTTAAGGCAAAAACTAGGGCAACGGCACAATGTGACAAGGCAATAGTGTCAATTAACAAAGAAAATAAGTCTTTTTATTGTCCTATACATTTAAAAGTTATTAGATTAGGTCAAAACAGGTATAATGAAGTTCAGATATTTGGAACTGACTAGTTATCATCTAGTTTAAGGTGAGAAATTTGAGAAATGCGTTGAACCTATCAAACACTCAAGACAAATCTACAGTGAAAACACACAAATTTCCCATAATCTTAAATTGCAAAGCTGAAATTAGTATCCTTGACCATCTCTCTTGTGTTTTCTGAATACCCAAAATGGATTTCTCTGTCAATCAACCAAGTTATCTTAACATTTAAACAAACTAACTCATGAGAAAACAATAGCAAAATGTCTTTTGAGCTCTTAGTATTGCATAGCACCAATGAATGTATTATCTGAATGTTGTCATGTTATGTTGATTGACTGATTGATAGATATTAAGGCCCCAACAATACCCTCAGTTCAACAAGTTCAAACTTCCATCTCACCTGAGCCGGTCCTCCTCCTTCTTCCGCAGCTTCATGTCCCGCTGGACCACTCTGAGGACGTGCTCGGCCTCATCGTCCGTCAGCCCGGACAGGTCCAGCTTGCGGCCCATGGCTCCGGGACGCGCCACCGCTGCAGCTCCAGGGACGACTGAGGCAGAAGGAGCCAGAGGTGGGCGCTACTCTGGGGGCCGAGGCTGGGAGCACCCTGTGAATGGGACAATGATACAAATAAGTAAAGCATCTATGTGATATGTGATGTGAAAAAATGTTGAACTGTTGAAAATGAGTGCTGCTACTGCTTCAGGTTAGGGGCATGTAGATTGCATTGAGCTTTACATTTTTATATTATTATTATAGTTGCTCAATAACACAAACATATATATTCTGATATTGCTTTGTTTTGTTCATATTGTATTGTTCTTTAATCCTTTTATCAGTGCAAGCTTTTAAGTGATAACATTTGCTCACAGAATGCACGGCGCAGAAACAAAAGTGTTTCACGACTTATGTCAACAAAGACTTCTCCTTGAGAGAGTTGGCCTTTATTTGTAAAGCGGGTCATCTGGTCTGGTATGTGTCCTGAGGTTTGGTACACTTGGCAAAGACCCAGTTTTGAAACACACTTTAAGACGGCATCTGTTCCAATTGGTCCAGAGTCTGTCAAATTTGTCACATTGATATATTGTCACATTGAAATATTACTGCATACCACAGAGTTGAATAGTACACAGCCTTCCATTCGTTTGCTCTACACAAATCTAACAGAAGCATATAAGGTATAACAACAACAAAACAATGGAGAAGCTAAAGAGCATGAGAGGGGGAGTTTGCAGTCTAGTGTTGACTTGAGGAGGAGAGATAAATGAATGGGGAGATGGATGGACCGGAGAAGGTCCATTAACTGCAGTGTCTAAACCAGATGGGAGTGCACTGCAGAGGAGAGCGATGATGACTCAGGGCCACACAATTATGGCCCGGATATTATTGGGCCAATAGCTCCATCGACAAAGTGTTCCCCTTTTGTGTGGAGCATCCCTCAACTCAAAGTTCTGCTGTCATCTATCTTTATCACAAATTGAGGTTTTCGGATTTGAAGATTTCACAAAAAGATGAGATATTTTGATATTCTAACCATAAGATTACATTTTTGATGATGATGAAGATGCCTGGCTGCTGCAAGAGAAAGTTATTATAGTCGCAAATTGGTCTCGTTTCGCATCACCGGTGCAATAAAAGCAGGAAGAGGAATGTCAAATACTAAACAACTTCCAAACACCAACACTTCAGTTAATCACAAACTACAAGTAAAATCAAGTCTATTACGATAAAGGTGCTTTAAGTTGTATTTCCTATCAAGACTATTTTTATGTCTAGAACAAACCAACTGTGGTGAAGTAAAATAGAATTGCTGCTTGAAAAGCTTTCAGGCAGACCTTAGACATTGTCTGTGAATAAACCACAGACTTTAACAAAATCACTTTTCTCACACAAACTGCAGCGGCACACCACATGTGAACTGACATGTGGCAGCAGATCGCCCACATATTTGCAGCCCAACAATATGGCCACCAGCCTCTGCCAAACTCTGCCTCTGCGCTCAGTATAAACCTACAGAGTGGCACTGTGTTGTGCTGGGTGGGTGGTCCGCTCCACACTTTTAACCTGGTGATACATTACTCAGAAAATACACAAATAACAATAGTTATTTAAAGAAAAATGTCCCTGTCTGTTCCTGTCAAAGTATCTCTTTGATGGTTGTAGGGCTACATAATATCGGAAATTACTGTGATTGGCGACAGTTATGAACAGCAATTAATATATTACTGCAATTTGAATACTTGAATAATTTCACTTTAAAACAAATATGTCCATGCCTTAAGTCAAACTTTGTCCAAACTCTGTCAAGAAAAAAAAAAGACTAAATCATGGCTAATTTATACAGAGAACAGTAAATCATGAATAAAATCTACCTTTTTCAACATTTTCATTTGAAAAACTGCAGATTTCTGTCAAATAGAGGGCCTTTATGCTATTGCTATAGGTTTGGTTTGTTGCGACATTTATGACTAGTCAATACCGCAATATCGATACTTCTGCAACCCTCATGGCTTGTTAAACTTTTTGACTTGTGTACAGGCAGAGGTGACCCAAACTCACCCTTACAAAAATGTCCTCGAATAACAGTGATTTGCATACAGATAAAGAGCCAATACTGACTTTCTCGCAAAACTGTTTGGCAAAATACTACCGGCCCTATAAAGAGACGCACAGGAAAAGGACAAAACTAGACGAATCTAACAATGTAAAAAAAAAAAAAAACATTTGTAAAAAACATTTCCCATAACTGTAAGACAAGTCCAGTGTCAATTCAACCTATTCCTTTTTTTAGTAAGCATAATAAGTTCAGGTATTAATGTACACATCAGGCTGGCATGTTTTCTTATCCTGAACGATTGTCTTAACTCACGATGCCTGATCGCTGCAGTCCTCTGAATGCATGTTGGAGATTAATGCACCATTACTCTACAGCCACAAGGGAAGGCAATTATTCAGGGCTGCTTTTTATAGTGAGTGGTGTCAAGGACAGGACTGGAGCATCATTCATGTCTGGGAGAGAGACTGCCTGTGCGCTTTAGCGATACAGACCATGCACGTCAAACACTCAGACATTTTATTACTAATCTCAATGGGTGGAGAAGGTGGAGAAGGACACAATTCCCCTATCAAGATCAATGCTATCTTCGAACATCACCGAAAGACCAAAAGTGCAATAGAAGGAGATAGGTGCTGTACCATTTAATGCTTGGCTGGATTTCTATCAACAATGGCTTTGAGCTAAACCAGATTTGATGGTGTAGTGATGTAAAGGTGTGCCATTCGACCATAAAAGGTCAAACATATATTTTTTACCACTGTACCACTGAAGGCAATAGATGGTGCCTATGTGCCTGGGGTCTGATTGCTCTGCACAGCGGACCTCACTCTAGTTTTTTATAAGACAAAGTTTTGGTGCATTATTTATACTTCTCAGTCAAACCTGAAAATCATGCAAACATATGGTGGAAACATATGCAGTATTTGTTGTTGTTGTTGTATTGTTTGGTTTTAATCTTCTGTTCAAAATCATGTTTGTATTGTGTTGTGTTGCATCTGTGCTACATTGTTGAAGTCGTTCATCTGAGTCTGAGACATCCTGCAGCTTCTTTTTGTTTCCATTTCCAAGAAAGCATGAAAATAGTATGGACTATTGATTGCAAGGTTCAAAAAAGATTAATTGTCACACTGTGTACCCACAAAAAAGGAAAATAGTTGTTGAAAAATAGTGGTAGTAGTAGTAGTAGTAGTAGTAGTAGTTCTCTATTGTTCCCAAATCAAATGCAGTTTTTACAATTGTGTTTAAAGTCATATTCAAATTAAACACATTATTGTCTACAATCTTACATTTAATTCTCATTAAATGCTAATTCTACTGGCACTTCTGTCTGTTTCATCAAGGTATGTTTAGATATTTAGTAATGATGGGACAAGATCTCGTACAATATCTCGCAAGAAAAAATTGCCACAAGATTGTACACATCAAACCAAAAGAGCAATAATGAAATATAAAATCTAAATAAATTGAACAATTGTGATCAAAATCATTAATTTAACCAGCACCATTTATGTATTAAAATTTATGTCAAAATCTCCACTTCTCTCCAAATCTCATCCTAACCTTGCCAGCAAGATTAATTGTTGCGATTTTTGTGAGTTCACAAACTCTCAATTCAGAGTGATACACAAATCCATCTGGCGTGAGCCAAGTTAATGTAGTCCCTCATCTTGTGGTAACTGTGTTATGTCCCTAATTAATTCATCATTTTAACATTTTAAGTTCCACAAACCCATGTGTTTGGTTTAGAGTTGCATGAGTTGGTTTGTAGTTTGTATAGAAGCATTGAAGCACAAACTGGAAGTCAAAATGGAAAACTGGTCACCGAATGGAGAAAGAAAATAAAGACACTCCAAATGAACACAGTTCAGGATGTTAAAAAATAAGACTTTCCCTAAACGTGTCCCAACGCAAACATTACCACAAACTCATGTCCTTGCACTGCTGTCAATCAAACGGCAGGAAAAGTGCGGATCCGACAGTCCCAACTCAGTTCATTTCCACAGGACAAGGAACAAATTGGAGAACAGATTGGACAGGTGCTAAATTAACTGCTTTAGACTCTCTTCATTGGATCAGCCGCAGGGACAGAGAGGAGAAAAGCTTCACATTATTTGAACCCGGGCAAAGCCACTGAAATGACTTCATATGCATTTGAAGATAGCAATGGAATTTTATTATGTCCAACCTTAACTGGAAGAAACAAACTACAGAGATTATAAGTTGCGCTTTCTTTGACTTGGTCTGAAAAACGCACTTGTTTTAAAGGTGGTTTAATGTGTTTCATAGACCCAGTTTTTTGTATAAAAATACTCTTTTTCAAAGTGGATTAGCATCATCATTATGCCATGATAATAATAATAATAATACTGAATTGTATTTATATGGCGCTTTTCAAGACACTCAAAGACGTTTCACAGAACAATAATAAAACAGCCAATCTAAAGATGAATTGCACAAACTGAATAGAAAAGGTAAAAGCGGTAAATTGACTGCCATTTTAGAAATCGATTAGTCTTGCAGTGTTTTTTTTTAACAGTCATTTACAACTGGCATTTTATATGTTTATTGTGTCATTTTGTGCATTCATTTGCGATTAGTTGAGTTTTTTCAGTAATCAAACAGTTGCCATTAATCAATTTCAGCTCTGAGGTGGTTTTGATCCTCTAATGCAGGATCTTCTTAATTCTTATTTGCTTCTTTGCCTTCCTAAAAGCCTACAAGTGAATGAAATGCTGTTCACCCATAACAACAAATGAATTATTTAAAAGGTTAAGTGTCCGTGCATGTCACATCCATCACTATTTACATGCAAAAACCAATTAATACCTCTCCACCTGGACTTCACAAAGGGGTGGATGGGAGAAGGTGAGAAACATGGAGAGCTGTGAATCATGTACAGGCCCACATTCACTTCTCATTATAAAAACAGATGTTAAATAAACCCACTTCTGAGTCACTGTGCATGTGACAATGTGCTAAAACAGTGGGTTGGGTTGTGATTCTGCTTCAATGACACTGTAATTGGTGATGTTTTGAATGACTGGAGAGCTCATGGGAGAAATATTCACTTTAAAAAAGGTGTCACGCAAAGAGCAACAGGTAAACACAACACTTACCACCAATCACAGCCATTGCAGCTAATCCAAACAAAACGTCTTGAATTCGATGCGCACCTGCTGCACCTCAATAGTTTGGCTTTGCAGTTTTCCACGCTGCCGCCACAAAAACCCGGCTAATTCTTAAAAATTCCCCGCATTTATCGGTTTCTCCCTGTTGCACTGCCACGTTAGCTGACTCAATGATAACATCAGTGACAGATGCCAGCTTCTGCACCTGTAAACGCGCGGAGCCAAGCCGAGCAAACCGCGGATCAAACGCGCCCAAATCGCGCGTCAATTGGGTAGCTAAGCGTAAAGCTGCATTTGTACGTGCATAATATTACAATCATGCTTATAAAATACTTACACAAAACCTGAAGAAGCCGGATGAGCGCCAGTTACAGTCTTTTGCAGGCAGCGTAACCTAAAACAAGACAACTTCCTCCTCTTTACGCGCCACCTGCCACGATTTCCCGGGATACTTTTTCGTATATTTGGCCCTCCTTTTTTATTTTTTTAGCTTTTCAGGTTAATATTTTCCCCCAGAGCAGCGGCATCAGACACATCGGTGGCAGGCAGGAGGCAGCAGACGTAGGCACCGCTGAATGGGTGATCACGAGGTTTGCATTACACCACGAGGAGGGAGGGAGCGAGGTGAGTGGTTTGGCACCCAACCTTGATTCTTCCCGTGTTCGTGGTGATGGAGACACGTGGAGCGCTTTGTTTGCGAAGGATGAGTAGTCGGATGGGAGAGCAGAGAAAGCATTTTTGTGTGGCCACTGTGGTGTAGTCGCAGTCGCGGAGCCAGGGCACTGATTTTTGGCAGCGATGAGGGCACGAGGGAGGTGGGAGGAGTGTGTTGGCTCGCTTGCTCCATTCACAAAGACAATGACTGTGCAATTACACCGCAAACAGACCAAATAAATTCTGTTGACGTGGATGAAGTCATCTCACCAGCAACAATTTTAGAAAATATGTTATTTTGGGGAGAATATGATAGGTTACCTGCAGTCTGTCGCCTATATATATGCATTGCAATTACATTACACAGCCTAGTTGCGTATTCTTGGCACAGAGTGAGGCCAGCAAAGCAGTTCCTTTTTAGAGCAGGAGTCCAGGAGTGCTGACAGAGGTGAAATGCAAAAAGTGTTTCTGGGTTGCAGGATGCCTGCCTCTCTGACAAGTGAATCAATATTTAAAGTTTTTCACAGTACAAATGAACAGTTTTCAAATGTACTACTGAGTAAAGCCTTTTGTATTGTTTATTGTGATATTGAACTACTAACAAACGTCGATATATATTATATTGTATAGATTTATTATTTTAGACCTATATCTTATCATTGGCACAATAATGTTAATAACACAGTGCACCCACAAGCCAGTGTAGTCTGTGCTTGGGTTGTGTAAAATATGGCAACTTAAAATGTAAATCACAGCAAATGTGGAATTTACTTTGGTTAACCCAAAAGTAATAAGTCCATGTCATAATCCTCTGCATAATATAATACATCATACTGTATTAGATATGCATTGTTGTTCAGCGTTTATGCTCTGCAGCAGTTTTCACTTACAAAACACCTGCATGAGTCATTGGGCCCCCTCAGGTCCCACATCCAAATAACTGCATTAACATACATCATTTATTATATTTTCACATTATCATAATAATACAAAAATCTGGGACTTGGTATAGAATCTTTCCTGCATTGAGTGGGACTGTGGTCACTATTTTATGAATACGCAAAAGCCACAAAGAGGACAGTGAGGAAATATTGAGTAAATACAGCAAAAAATTACACAATCAAAACTATTAATATGTACACCAAATATGAGTGCAAAGTGCACATGCTGGTTATAGCCACATGAGACTTTGCTATAGCACATCTCAGAGCAGTGTTTATATACTGTGTGGGCACAAGAGCACCTTTTCTGAATCGGAAATAAATCAACATAATCTCTTAGCACTGTACTAAAATATACATTATATACTGATATAGATATATAATATATATATAATAAGTAACACATCTTTGCTGTTTACGGTATGCGTTGTTCTTTAATCAACAATATACTGACATCGAGTAGAACAAGATGGGGAGAGTGGAGAGGCTTGACAACATTGAAATTATTATTGGCCCGAGCCAGTAAACTGGCGAGGGACATTGTGTTTCGTCGGTTTCTTGCTTATTATTTTTCGCGTTTTCTTACTCTTGGCCCTTTTTGACCCAGTAAACATGCACGAAAAGTCTTCAATGGGGTATAGTCGCGATCGGCCGGAAAAAATTTCAGTATTTCGCGCGTCTCAAGAGCATCCGACCCGAACCGAACGAGCAGCACAGGCCCGAATCGGACCCCTATGAGAAATGGGACGAGCAAATTTTGCCCGACGCGCATGAAACTCGGAGCAGTGATAGAGAACAGTGACCCGAGCAAAACATGACATTGAGCGCGGCCCTCGGACCAAAGCGCCACGCGGCCCTATTGGACCGAAGCCGCCACCCCACCTTGACTATTTATTTTTGACCGAGACCATGCACTAGCGATTTTGCCTGACGTGGGTCTGGCACACTTTTATCGATCGGGACATTGAAAATCAATAGTAATTCACTTTTTCTGATATCTCAAATGGTTTCGCCGTGGCTCGCCATCGAAGAACGCCGCCGTTTCCTGTTTTCCGATCGCATGTCACGGCTACACGCTTGGACTGACAGAGCTGTAATTTCAGTCACGAGTGCGTAATTATGATCTGAATGTAATGCATTAATAAAAATAAATAAAAAATACTCACTTAGCGCCCCTACCTATTAAGTGAAAAGTCAACATTGTCCGATTTTGACCAAACTTGGGAATATGTCCAGTGTAGGGCGCCATGAAAAAAACTGAATTAGTGATATGGTGCATTTATCACCGTTGGCCCACCAGGGGCGCAAGAGTACTTTTAAATAGTTCCTGCGCGCACACGCCTACTCCGATCGACATGAAATTTGAAACACACGTAAGCGTCAAGCAGCTGAATCCATTTATGTGCGCACAATAACAATCAACCCTACGGCACCACCTCTAGGAGCGCAATAAATTACTATGGGGAGAAAAACAATTACTTTGACTTTTATCTTTGAAAATTTGCACACAAATCCTAGACGGCCTCCTGATCAGAAAAGCCAATGAGACCCATGGCCTATTCTTCACACTTTTGTCTCTAGGGCCCTCCAGGGCCCTCCAGAGCTCCTAATCATTCTCTATGGGAGAATACGCTCTCTTCACACAAAGATGCAGCAAAAAGCCACTAAGCAGTGAGTAACAGCCACCAAACTTAATACAGTGACTCCTGTTAAGGAAAATAAATGCCCCATAACACCATTTTACATGCAAGTCAAATACAGCCTCTACAGCGCCACCTGTTGGGTCAGGCCTATGGAAAGGGAGACACATTTATTTTGGAGGAGGCCTATGAAATTTGCCACAGTGATAGTACACATAAATATGACCCTAAAACATAATTGGTGCAAACTCATCAGACAAACGACAAGTGACCATATTGAATTTAATTTTAGACGCCACTTTAAGTTTTTTTTTTTCCATTGCAAAAGGGTCCTTGGTTTTTGGACCCACATCAGTCTAACATACACGTTCCTGATCGGGACGCATTGAACTTTGATACTGATCCAACATTTTTGGCCTATCTCACACGTTTAGTCGTGACATCCTGTCTCAAATCGCCTTAATTTCCTGTTTCTTTGCCTGCTCCTCAAAGACACATGGACTGTGCCTACAGAGCCCAAATTGCCACCAATGATGGAGAATGAAATATTACACAAAATAGACCAGGGAGCACAGGACCACGAATCACTATAGCGCCCCCTACAGTTCAGTTAAAAGTGTCCAGATTGTCCGATTGACACCAAATCTTGGGAGATGATTATTTGCTTTATAAGAAGCAAAAAAGTCAATGGGACCCATGCCTATTCTTCACACTTTTGCCTCTAGGGCCCTCCTGAGGTCCTATTCATTCTCTATGGGAGCCTGACTCATCACACAAAGATGGAGCAAAAAGCCACTAAACAGTGAGTAACAGCCACCAAACTTAATACAGTGACTCCTTTCAAGGAAAATAAATGCCCCATAACACCATTTTAGGGTCGTAGGTTTTTGGGCCCACATCAGTCTAACATACACGTTCCAGATCAGGACGCATTGAAATTCGATTAAAAAACAATTTTTGATGATAGCGTTTACGGTATAGCCGTGGTTCGCCATCGCAAATCGCCTTCATTTCCTGTTTCTTAAAATTATTCTCCAAGCCACAAGCATTGCCGTACAGAGCACAAACTGTAACCACAGATGCCGAATCAAATATTAAAGAACAGACTCAGGAGCACATGAGCACTTTTCACTATAGCGCCCCCTGCTGGTCATGTAAAAGTACCAAAATTTTCGGATTGCCACGAAATCTTGGAATCTAATTTTAAGTGTCAAAAGCTACAAAAAAGTCAATTACATCAATGCCCTATTTTGGATCGTTTGGCCTGGGGGGCCACGCATATTCCCCATGCATTTCCTATGAGACATGACACAAGTCTATGGAGAGGCCACAATTATTTCGAGCAAAGTCAGTGAAACTCGACAGACGCATTATTTAGAGGATTTCAATCGAAAAAGTAAATTACATCGAAATCAGGTTTTGGGCGGTTTGGCCACTTCTGGATAGCAGTGCCCGCCAATCCACTTCTATAGGGACGCCACCGGTGTGGCGGGAGGAGGTCTGGGGGCCCAGTGGCGCTCAGAGGAGGAGGGCGGCGCCCCGGGCGATTGGGACCGGCCGAGGGCAGCGTGGGAAGGCGGTCGGCGTCTTGGCGAGAACCACCATCGCCGCTTTGCGGCTTTAATTGTTTTTTCATTTGTTGTAACGTGGAGGTCAGTTTGATAACTTGTTCAGAAAGATTATTTCCTGTGAGATTTGTGAGTTCACAAACAACTCCCACATATATGTTTGGGCTTGAGACACTGGGTGGAAAATGTAGAGGCAATTGTTGAGAATGAGAATGATGTTTATGCTTTTCTCAAAACTGGATTAAAAGAGAATTGCTAGCACCTCTGCTCAATCAGCATGAAGTAATGCTTTCTACCGATATATATATATACATCTACTTCAATTGCTGAAAGAATCATGGGTTCAGAATCAGATTTTTTTTTAAAACTAGTACAGTATCCTCACAGTTTGTGAAATGGTTGCAGGTAATAGTTGCAGGTAACTGATTAGTTATTACCAGTGTCACAGTTTGTTTTTCACATATCTGTTGACCAATAGTATGATTCATATATGACAAAAGATGAAGTTGAGTAAGAACTAGATACTTTGTTAATGTGACTATGTTGGTGACAAGAGAGGCAAAAGAGTAAAAGTAAAACTGTGCTAATAGTCTTATCATCAGGAGCATACTCTT
Organism: Rhinogobius similis; assembly: GCA_019453435.1. Lineage (NCBI taxonomy): Eukaryota > Metazoa > Chordata > Actinopteri > Gobiiformes > Gobiidae > Rhinogobius > Rhinogobius similis. The sequence continues at coordinate 7,099,524 of CM033639.1, read as the reverse complement.
TATATACAGATATACTAGTGTATGGCCATAAAAGTATCATCAAACAGTAGCTCTAGTGAAAGAATAGTAAGTTAGTGGTAGAAGTAGGGCATTAAGCATTTGACGCCAGTATCAATAATGCAGTTGTTGTAATATTATAGCGTGGTTGTTAGTAGTATTGACAGACAGTAATATTTAGTGTGGGCTAAAACAACCAAAGCAACAGAGAGGAGTAAGAGTGACGCTCAGGAGACACAAGACGGCTTCCTGTTGTGTTTCTCTGATGTCCTGGCTGCAGGACAAAGAGGAGGGACAGTTGTCTTGAGGGTTATTACTCTCCAGCTGACACTGCCTGACGAGTCCTTTGTTTGAGCTTTTATTATTGCCTTTTAACTGCTGAATGTGCTTAAATTGCCCCTTGGGGATAAATAAAGTTATATTGATTGATTGACTGATGTTTTTGTGTCAGTAATTCTAGTTTTTGTAGATGTTTTTGGAGCTTCAAATTAGTACAGTTAATAAATCTATAATATTTATTTACAGACAGCTTTAGTCAATACACATTTGCACATTTGGATATAGTTTTTTGGGTATGTTGTATTTGACTGAACCTGTTTGACATTTCCACATAACAAGCACGTCATACACTTTCATGGTTTGATCCTCAGAAGTCACAGTGGGGAAAATCCAATCACATGATCTGCCAATACTTGTTAGAATTTCTCAGTGTGTAGGCCCTCACAGAGCTACCCTGGAGTTAGGATTGCCCTGAAGTGGAATATTTAGACCCTATAGAGAGCAGTGCATTGTGGGGCTTGTATCCCTGTCACATGCTGCCATAATTGCAGTCTCACTTTTCTTGTACTGAGTGAGCATGTACCACAGTGACATTCAAGAAGATTATTGCGCCAAAGCCTGAATCTTGGCACTTGGAGGTCCCAGTTCTCTGAGCGCTTCACTGCACACAGTATGATGATGTCTTTTGCGACACATTGGGAGAATATAAGGAGCTACGGTTTAGGTTAGCAGCTTCGAAACATATATCCATTAAAGGCAAAGAGAGGCAGCCACATTGTACTAATGCATTTTACTGCATGGGTCTGTGATCAAGCAAGCAGACAGAAAACACAACATCAAATGTGAAGCCAGTGGAAAATATAATGACAAGCCTTAGACAAACTAGTGACTCTTGAATTCAACACAGTCATTTAGCAAGGGCAGTTAGTGTGCTCATTGTTTTGAGGCAAATTAAGTGACTTTCTACTGCTATGTCATCACGCCTTTTTGGCAGAAAATATGTAATGTACAATGCTTTGGTCTTCCCTGTACAATGATTGCTGCTTCAGTTCCCCTTGATGAATGAAGGTAAGAGTGAACAATTATGTGTTCCTGATCCGGGACATAGGCAGAAATTAGAACATGCTGAAGATGCTAAGTGACGGAGGGGCGAATGACGTCCAATAATTGCTCTTAAGGGGATTTTTTTCAACAGCTATTTACAGTGAGTTAATTAGTTAGAGTAAGTGTGTACACATTGATGGCGAGATGAGCTAAAGAGCAAAACAATAGTATTCTAGCCTGTTATTAGGCTTTAGCTCCATACGTATCTTTTTCTTTTTTTTATTTCAATAGAATAACAATAGCAATATTTAAACTGTATAAGCAGTTGTAAGAATGTTGTAAGAATAGTTTAATTGTAAAGCGTGACATCTTCTACATTTCACACAATAAAAGATAAAAAATGTGTATATATAGTCTGCTTTTAGAAATAGAAGTGAAAAGGACTGTCACAGAGAGGGAAAGATGTAACGAATACATTTGCAGTGTTTTGCGCCTGAGTAAGTTTCTCTTTCACTGTGCTCTCTATTGACCTACATTTTAAACTTGACTCCGTGACAGGACTAATAATAGTTTACTACACATGTGTACCTTTCACCGGCCATTCACAAAAAAGACATGCATTTGCTATTGCTAGAATATGTTTTAGTTATTCATTTTCACTAAAAGCCCAAATTCAGACACATGAACCAGAGTTTGGGTGTCAGCAAAGAAAATCTGGAAAGACATCCAGTAAACATTTTAGAAAATCGCTGAAAACAAGATTTACACATCCAAAAGTTTAAACTGAACTGGAGATAACAGTCCGTCAGTTTGTGTTAACGGATACGGATGGCTTTTACGTCTGTGCTTTCCTTTTAAAACTGAATTATTTAGTCAAAGTGCAAAATGCATAATTCATTTTTTTGACTGACACACTCCATATGTTTTTGTGCCTGTGGGTCTTTGTATTGATTTTGAATTTGACAGCAAACTTAATCCCTTCACTGTCACTACAGCAGCATGAGATTTAACTGGGTCCTTCTCATACTCTCTGGTTGGGCTGTGCAGTTAATCAAATTTTAATTCAGTCATTTCCAATCTTCAGTGATCAGCTTGGATCTCTCTAATCGAGCCAATTCTCTGTTAGTAAAAGCATGTGGTTTGGAGCAGAGTTCAGACTTTGAAGGAAGAAATGTTACTATTTTTGCAGATAAATGGCAGTGATTTAAAGGCTGTGTTGGTTATGTTCAGGAAATACATTTTGAAAGCCATTTTATTTGTTTTTAATAGCACAAAACTAAATAAAAAAAATCATTATTGATCAATATGAGGAAAATAATCATAACCAGTTTTTGTCATCCCATCGCCCTGCCACACTCTCCAGCTGTAAACACGGGGGCTACATTGGTTTGTGTGTGTCACAGAGGTGAAGCCTGTGCCTACTCAGCATGACTAATTGCCCATAAGTGGCCCATTCTGGACTCGGAAGCAACACGTCGCAAACACCAAACAAACAGTGAGTCACCCATTCTTACTTATTGTTTCCAATGAGATGCACAGTAATAATGGTGTGGGAAAAGTTGTATTTGGCATTGTTCGATTGGATGAATGAAAGACGTAAGTCGTTTTTGTGGGTGAGGCCGCAGCGGTTGAAGGAAGCACAGAGCCATTTCCCTCGTTACAGATAATAAAGAGGTCATAATTCTGGAGTAATGAGTTAAAGCAGGGCTCGAGGAAAATCTCTTGTAATTGAAAACAAATGTGCACTGCTCTTGCACTGGTGGTTGATGTCTAAATTAGGCTTATAAACATGGTGCCAGTGAGTCCAGGTGCTGCAGACTACCTCACAACTACAATTACTATTAAAGAAAGTAAACGAGGGTGGGCGACTCGAGTTTTTATGTACAATGGAATACAAGCAAGATTTCAGATCTTATACTTCATAATAAATATTTTTGTTGTTGTTGTCCAAAACACATCATCAAAGTTGCAGTGGGGGAGGAGAAAGTCAGTGGTGGGCGCTTTCTTTAAGAAGGTCTTGAGTGCTGCCCAGTAGTCGACTGGTGTAAAGAATCACATATGCCAGGCAGCGTCGTGATATCTCTTCCCAGCTCCTACTGTTTGGATTTGAGTCCCCTATAAACGTCACAGTACTCAGTTACATTTGCTCATTTACATTACTTGAGTAACTTTTTCAAGAAATTGTACTACTGACACTATACTTTAACTCCTACTTGAGTGACATTTTGTTTGAAGTAACATTACTCTTACTTGAGTAAAAGTGCTGGTTCCTATTCCTACTGTGAATAAGTCTAAGTGACAAAAACTTTATGTTGACAATATGAAATTATATGAACATTCCTTCAGATATGATTTAATTTCTCTCATTTTTGTGCCTATCCTTTGAAAATACCAGAGTTTGTGCATTATTTCATGTTTTGTCATTATTTGTTATGATCATATCTTATTATTACTTGTAAGTAACTTTACTCTTACTTGAGTAATATTTTGGCTTCTCTACCACCTTTCCCCTGGGCAGTGTAGAACCTTTCTGTGGGAAGTTTGTATTTTTGTTGGATGCTGGTTTTGATTTGTCTGAACACTGAACAATTTCCTATTATGCAATAAAATAGTTTTGTTCCAGTTAACAAAGCAACCAAATTGTGGTTGGATTGTACTTGACCTCCTTTACAAGAAATGAAAAATATTGGAGAAATGAAAAATATTATCCAGAAGTTTTGGGACAACCCTCCACAATGTATTAGCTGCTATTTGTCATGAACATAGACGGGCCAAGGCTTTCTACATAATCACTTCCACCTTGTCCTCTTTCCCCTCCGCTTTTCTGAAAGGAGAAACCACAACATATTGACAGTCTAGTCGATCTCTCTGCAGACCGTATTAGTCACACAGTGCGACGAGCTGTTAACCCCCTCCATCCAATGTTTACTTCACAAATGTGCACGAACTAGAGCCAATCCACCAGGCGCTTCCACTTCTTCTTGTTAGGATTGCCAATAGTTATCTGTAGCCAAGTTTAGCTGCAGCTGTTTACCACTGAACTGCTTTTATTGCTTCCCACTCAGCTAACTGTGATGTTTGTGTGCAGGTTTGGCACAACTTTAAACACAGAATAAAACGCTAACTTGTTCTAGCTTTCAACAACAGCTCGAGCTAATAAATGTCAAAATATAACACCACCACAGCTCTTATGTAACAGTTATGCCCTAAATCTAAACAGTGTTCCTGGTCAACACCCTGTGATCCACAGAGAGAACTCGTCTAGCTACTTAAATATCCGACATCAAGTAAATTGTAGTGCATACTGATACTAATTAAAGGTTCACTGTGTAACTTTTGTGCTTTAGGGGCCCCCAGCTATCTCTGTGGATATGTTATTGTTTTATTGAGAATGTTCAACAGTTCGGCGTTAAACAAATATCAATGGAGACATGAAAGTCAGATTTTGTGGAGAAGAGATGAATTTAACTAAATGCTACACAGATAAGTTTAATGCCATTCTGTGGAACATTCCAAGCAAATCAATAATACCTCCACACAGTAGAAAAGTTACACAGTTGCATCTTGTTTGGGGTTTAGTGGATAAAACAGAACCATGTTATTTTATAATTTATTCTATTGAGATAGTGTTTTTTATTTAGTTTGTTATTTTGAACAAGTTTAGTCTTATTTTTAATCTTATTTTGAACCTCTGTTTTCGTCTGCTGGTCAGTTGCATGTGTAATAATTCTCTCTTGGGGATGTTTCAAAGTAATAGAGATTCTGATTAAATTCTTTACCCTCTGAGATCTCCACATCTACCTCAACACATGCACGGTTTTGATTTATTTCTGCTGTACAGGTAGGATCAGGTCAAGACAGCTGAATTTAAGTGGGGAGATTTATGATATATAATAAGTGGGAAAATTAAATCAAGATATGAATTTGTTGGAAACTGCTGCTTCGACCAGAAAAAAACAAGCAAACACTATTTTCACACTTATTCACATTGTAAATTCGTATTGTTTGATGAACAATCTGACTCAGGCACATCAGATACCTTTTATGTCAGCACTAAAATGATTCTCAGACATACACAACAGCCACGCCACAGAGAACTATAAAGTCAGCTTCTGTTTGTTGTCACGTAATAAAGTGCTGAAGCTCACACCTTAAGTCACCCTGACACTAATGTGGTGGTCCCTACACGTCAAACCCTCTGCAGCAGCATTGTTTGAATCGACTCCGCGCTGCCATGGTAACAGGAGGAGCTGAGGGCGAGCGAGATACAAACGACAGAGAGAGAGAGAGAGAGGCCATGACCTGCAGATGTCTGACACTCTCATGATTTCATTAGTCCATCTGACTCAAGTGTCACTGTGACACAGCACTGATCCATGAAGTAAGTTTCTTGCCAAAAAAGCAAAGCAAAAGACGTTTTGTAATATGTGAGACATTACTCAACCTTCAATGGCTGTGTGCTCTGATTTTACACAGGAAGTCATTTAATTGATTGATTTCTTAATTCATAAAATCATATTCAAATCTTGAAACGAATTGGACATAAAATTCTATAATCTAAAAATCATGTTAATGCTGTATGTCATAATATCCAACGGACTAAACCGATCAACTAGTTTATTTTAGCATTGAATACTGTCTGGAAGTCAAATTGCCGTCTTTAAATTAAGTCATAATAAATACTTTTATGCTACCCTTATTGCTTATGCTCTTGAATAGATGCAATACAGTTTTATCCATGTGCATATTTTTAGTCTTACAAGTGCATCATTTGTACAGAGCTCGATACACAGCTTAGAATTTAATTGATCAGCTACAGTCACAGCGTTGTTCTTGCTATGTGCTTTGATGTCTCTATTGATAACTACAGGCCAATTTACTGAAGGAATAAAATGCATTTGGATTAGCATTTATTTGTGAGCGTAAGATGCCAATGGGTAAAATGTAAAAATGTAATTAAAATAATAAAATGCAATAGCTATTTTAGCATCCATAATCAAAACAAATTGGAAGTTAACCAAGCCTTTGGGCCAAGACGATATCTCCAAATGGTGGGTTTGATGTTAGTATTTATGCCCAGCCTTGTCCTTGGCTTGTCTTGTTCTTTCCACATCAGAGGATTAAAAGCTGCTTCTTCTCTCAAACTCGCACCTTTCCACAGAGCTGTTAGCAAAGCTGTCACATGAAATGAAAGGACAGTGTGTTTCAAAGTAGTATTGATTTGTGTCCAGAGGGGGGTGACGTGTCTCTCAGCCAGACCTATGGAGACACAAAGCACTCTACAAACACATGATCTTTCAATATATGGACTGCATGTTCCTCTATATGTTTGTCAGAGATTTTGTTCTGGCAATGTAACGATTGAAAAAATTGACCCTCAAGGCAATCTGATTAAAAGTGTTCGCACTGTTACATTCCTACATAGGGTTGGGCAATATGACAATTGTGATCTGATCCCAGTAATGATAGGCAATATAAGAGATTCTAAATGCATATTTTTGGATCAATGTGCACCCCTGTTCCTACTAAATTATTTCTACCAGGGTTACATATATTTATATATATTTAAAACAGGGCATTACATCTGACTTTACCACTGGCACTTTTAGACAGAAATTAAGTGCTGTAAACCATGTATCTCGGATGTAAAACTCCAACAATTGAAACAATAGATGGATACCTGTGGAACTTGTACTTGCAGAAAGCTGCAGCAAAAAACGAGATGGATGACAGAATAGAACATACTCTCAAGTACCAGACTGAGATAACATTGGACAATTATAAAATGGAAACTTTACACTTTACAGTTAATTTGAAAATGGACAAATTTGGACATTCATGGAAGTTAGACATTGGGATAAATGGGACAGATACAAAAGGAGACATATGCTGAACTGAATTTCCATGGACAAAGTTTTTGTCTTTTTGCTCTTTGTGTCTTGGTCTCTGTGTGTGTGTGTTTTTTGTTTTTGTTTTGTTTCCTTTACTGCGCTACTTTAGACCAGTGATAGTACAACCCAGATTACGGTAGTTACCACATTTTCTCCTTCTAATAGATCAGCATTTTCACTTGTTGACTAATATCTCCCACCCACTGGGGTGGTACAGGTAATATTATTCAGTTCACCAGTCAGTAGTAAAAATGTAAAAATAGAAAAAAAAATCACCAAACACCAAACAGCCATTTTTGTGTGATGTCACGTGAATGTTATGAATCCACGCATTTCCTCCTTTATGTCTTTAATTTGTTGCTTGACTGCACCCAAACATGCTTCCAAAACTTCTGTGGTTAGAAAATTACCTGTCTGCTCCATTCTGGTTAGGGAAGACAGTGTATCGCAAAGAAAAAACTGTTTTGCAGCCAGTGGCGGTCGCACATCAAACTCAGACACATTGACAGACGCTCAAAGCCGGGCAGATGAATGACAAATCCCAGAGGCACACGAGGCAAATACTGAGAATGACTGTGCATTTTGATCCAGTGAAAGATTTCTGAAAGAAACCCAAAGTTATGAAACTAGAGAAAAAAGGTTCCTGTGTGACTCAGGAGTGTTGAACACTGTTACTGGACTAAATACAGCTGAGAAAAGCTGGTGAACAATAACAATCAGCAGTATGTCTGTATTGTCATGACTGACATAACATGACTGGCATGTTTGTCCACTGTTCACCCGGGAGTCCAGTTTGGATTGGCTGTTTCTTGAACTCATTTTTCACTCCTCTGCTTCCTGTCTCTGGACTAAACATCCCATCCCTGGCTTCACATCATTAGTCCGCAGCTGTCGAGCTGGTGGTCTACTAAACCTCCAGGGAGACATTTGCAGCTCTGCTTCTTACACAGGGTCTAGCAATTTTCAGAAAAACAGGAGGAATAATGAAGATGAAAAACCATCTTGTAGCATATTCCCCTGGCTCGAACTGTGACTCAGAATCCTTCACATTTATGAGAGAGACATCCTTCACTGATACACTGAGCTACAGGCTTGTATGGAGCAGATATAAAGTCTAATTAAATTCCTCCTGCTGAACATGTTTCCGTCTGTGTTCAGGCAACTGGAGGTGACTGAGCCTGAGGCAGTCCCTCTCACACTTTCCATCCCCAGCACACCTTCAGACAGCGGCCTATTCATGGACTACTTTCCCCATCAGGGATGCATGCTTTATGAGAATATACTGTATGCTTTAAAGGCTATATAAACTGCACAGGTATGCTAACATCGCTCCACATGCCCACCAGATAATGTAAACCAGACTGTGCCCGTTTAAGGGAAAAGGAGAAGCATAGCTATACTTATCCCATTACACTTGACCACATGATAAGCTTAATGGCCATTAAATTAATACTGCTACATTTTTGCTTCATAATTTTTGTAGAAGTCACAGTAAAGTACAGCAAAAGAAAAACATTAAAACACACTGAAAGATCTTTATTTCTCTGAACAGAGAACTAATACACGTAGCCATAAGCCGGCATTTATTCAGAACATTACAAGAACAAAACCTCTAATATTTCATGTGTAACTTCCCAGGCCCTGACAGCAGAAGTTTCATGTGCTCTTTCCTCACTCACAGGAGGATGGAGATTGCAGACATAAGTGGAAAACGGCTCCTTGCTGCTCCGGGGTTGGGGTGGTGGTCGTGGGCAGGGGGAGGCCTCAGCATGTCTGACATGTTTGTGGGGAGCGCAGGCCGCTGCTGGCCCGGAGCACAGGGCTGTGGTGGGCTGTTTGTCTGTGTGAAGCTGGCATAGCTCTGCTGTGCATCTGTTCTCCATTAGGTCGAGGCGAGAGTATAAAGCCAGGAGCTGACTGCGCGCGGAGCACTCCGAGTCCTGCCTCATCATGGCTCTCACTCTGTGGCTGTGTGCGCTCTGCCTCCAGGCCAGTCTGCTGGCACAGGCTCTGCACTGTCCCGGAGCGGAGCAGGGAGCTCCCTGTCAGCCTTCAGACACACAGGTAAGAGGCTCCAGCACTTTACACAGAGATAAGAGACTGTGGGGCTCAGCTCTTCTGTCAGGTGTGCTGTTTGGTGTGTTTAGTAGTGAACGCAACATTGTTGTAAGACTAGTTAAAGGATTTATGAGAGCTCTTTACTGTCAGGCAGATTATCTAACTTCTTCTCGTAAGGTTTTGTTTACCTTTTGCTGAAGAAATGTAAGAGTATAAGAGAACCCAACAGGTTTCAAAAATGAGATAAAATGTTTTTATGAATGTAAATGTGGTTTTGTATATGTCTATATAATTAAATCTTATGTAACATGGAAAGCTATATTGTTTGTACTGAAGTTGAGTTATAGAGAAGTAGCTTCTTTATTGCAGACTTTTCAGAATTGTGACTTTGAGGTCCACTATTTTAGAAAGTCCAGTCGTTTTCTTAACCTAGCGACCCAGACAGACGTATAATTTTTGTAAAAGAAACAAAAGTCTCATTGTAATGGTTTTTACAGCCATAATGCTCTAAAATATAGCCTGGATGGAACAAAATGCTTCAGCTCCTGTTTTGGCTTTTCATGTGGCTGCCGGCTGTTACACTTTAAACTTTGTGGTGGACATTTTTTTCTGTGGACAGTCCTTATGTTGTGTCCAAAGTAATCAAACCAATGCGGATGACGGTTTTTAACAGCTGCAAGACTTGAGAGGGACCGTATTTAAACCGCACTTTGGGAGACAACAAAATACTCTGGATTTCTGGACCAGATGACACGAGCTTGTGCCACAGATGTGCATTTCTCCAGCAGTTAGTTGTAAAGTAATTACAGCATGGCCAATTATAAGCTTCAAATGTGGCCAAGACTAACTAATACGCAGAAGACTTTTCAAAGGGCTTCACTTTTACTTGCGTTCTCGCCAAGGTCAATGGCGTTTATAATGAATTCGAAAGCATTAAATGGGCAATTTATGGGGATCTTGTAGAACATATACAGGCAGCTAAATAGATTGGATTAAATGCAGAAAGGGCTTTATGCTCTAAATATGTGCAATCGTTAAAGGCAAAGTTTTATGAGGAGATAACAGCTGCAGTTTTTCAAAGGAATGACTTGTACTTAAATGTTCTGACGTACGCAGGCGCTGACAGCTAAACAGATGTTCTTGTCTCAGCATGTAAACAACTTATTAACTGCTGTGCTAAAACTGTTCAGCACATTGTCACCAAAGGTTCCTTCTGCTTTAAATCACATAATACAAAACCTTTACTAACCTTTACTAACCTTTAGTACTAAACAAATGGATATTTCATCACAAGAAGTCGATAATTGGTTGAGCAGTAAGGTGAAAAAATTTAATGAATACGTTTTAAAGTTTAATGTTGCATTTGGGCCTCAAAACTCTTGCCATGGACACAATAAATGGATACCTTTGACTGATACTTCTGGCCGCAGGAAAGCACAACAAAATAAATAAATAATGACACAAACTGAGTCAACAATCAAGCACTGGACCAATATAGTAATCGGCAGTCAAAAAATGGAAAAAATAACATTTGCGCCAAATTTGAAAATGGAAACATTTGACAGACTTTAGACTAAACGGGACAAATGAGCTGGAGTACACATCTAGGACCATGTTTAGACGTCATGTGCTAACTGTTTGTATATTCTCTCTGTGTCATGTCTGTTGTTATACAAGTTAAAAAATTATGTATATGTAAAGTTTTATGTCGCTCAAAAAGTTACTTATCTTGCTTTTGAATGTAAACGCTAAAGAATAGGCATAAGTCATTCATATGTGCTATTCTAACATTGTTACACTGTCCATTCATCTCCTTTTTTCTTCTTTTCCCTTTCTCTAAAGTCCGAAGCCCACATGCAGCAGATGGGGCAACCACTGACCAATGGCCTGGTATGTGTCACTATTTACTTCTCTCCTCCACAGGATTAACCCAATCGCTCTCAATCCTTCCTGATGACTTTGGTGGTGTGTCATGGAAATCACTTAAAATTGCGCTGTGCTTAAATACTGTGGCAAACAACTGAGTGAAATCGTGAGGTTTGGGAAAAGTAGTGTCTCTCTTTGTCTGGACTTGCTTACATAACACCAAAAACAATTATGTCAATCCCGCTAGTGCAACACTTGGATAATACAAATGGGAATAATAATATGATGTTGTTGTGAGTAAGTTGTTATTTTGAGAGTTGAGAACAGAAGCTTCATGAATCGCAGTGAAGACATGTCTAATATAATCGCTGTGACAGTCGTTTCAAAAAACTCCACTTGAGAGTTATTTTGAAGTAGGTCAGCAGCAATCACTGGTGAAGCTCCTTGTTTCAAATCATTGCATGGACAGATTTTTAGCGGAAAAGGAGAAGGAATAGCAATTTGTCATTCAATTTTGAGGGCAATCTTTCTTATTTATGTAATCGGCATTGAAATATTAAACCCTGAGGCCTTGTTATAAATTGACCGTGAAGTCCAATCAGCAAAGTGAAGTCTGCCGTTTCTCAAAGTGTCACTTCATTTGTTAGGAAAAAGAGCAGTCGATAGTATTGGCTCATTTATGTTTGGATCAAAAGAGCTAGAAATTGAAGTGGTCACATGGGTATAGGGCTGCAACAAGTCTATTGCAACAATTGTCAACTAATTTGGTCGTTGAACAATCGTTGTATGGCCTATACATAGTACACACATACATCCCATGTGTTAAGAGAAGAGGTTTATGGCTCAGACAGAGCTGTTATAACCCCCAAATGAAATGTGTAATTTTTGTTTTAAGTATATTCTGTTAAGATGTTGACAAGCAGCATCTCTGTGGTTGTACAAATCTCATATAAGCAATCCCTACTATTCATGGGTTTTCAATAGAATAAGTGACATTGTTGTAAACTGGTGCTTCTCAAACTGTGGAATGACTTTGGTTTGGCCCTGCGATAGATAGGATAGATTCTTGCATTGATCTTGACTATTTTGTTTTGACTTCAGGTAAACACAGTGCTGCTTTTGCATTCTTTCAGTTCTTCTTCTGGATAGGTTGCGTTCAAGAGATTGTAGACTTTTATAATGTCATGATTTCAGATGGACGGCAGGTTCTCGTTTTTTGACAGAAACATCTTTTACTTGTGATCCACTAATGTTGAACCTTATTATTATGTGTTTGGGCACCAAAAACGAATCTTATGGCTTAAAGCTCTTTGAATTGACAACAATCATGTCTTCAGAGTTGAATAATGGCCCTACTTTCTGAAGCTAATGACAAAAACTAAACTAAGCTAAAAGCTTTCATAATTGACTCCCACCACCATAAAAAAGAAAAAAGAAAATTCTTAAGTTAAATTCTAAATGTCACGTATCCTCCAGTTCAATTTTATTATAGAATGATGTGAAGTGTGTGAACACAACCTGCTAGATCTGATTTGGTCTGTTGGTTAACTACTTTTGGTAACACCCACAATAAAGCATGAACAAAGACTTAATTCAAAGTGAACAAATTGTTTATTAAGAATTGAAACTAGCAACTACTTAATTGATACCCTAGCCCTAACCCATTAATTAAGAAGTGGCTAAGCCTCAATCATTCTTAATATATCATTAATTAATATAATTAATATACCATTTGTTCATTGCAATGTCTTTGATCATATTTTATCAAGGCTATTTAATATGTAGTTATTTAAAAGTGAAACTTTGAAATTATATAATCCTCCAGAGGTGCTCCATGTGCAAACTTTCAGAATCACCGTCTTTTCTAGTCTGTTCCTTGTGGTTGAGGTGACGCTTGTCTCATCCTGCAGGCTTTGTTCAGAGCTAAGCGGCAGTTGGAGCGGAGGGGTCCCACCCACCTGAGTCAGTCCAGTCTGCCCGGGGCTGTGTCCGTCAAAGGCTTCCCAAACACTCTCATCCAGGTACACCTCACTGTTAGTCACATCACCACCACCACACCGAGCCAGAGGCCAAAGAGCCAGAGAGGTCGGAGAGTGGGAACAGCGCTGATGTCGCACTGCAAAAGTCATACTGTGTGGACAATGTGATTCACAATGCTGTTATTTTATCGAGGACCACACAATGACTGTACAATCGCTATTGAAAATGCAGTGTTAGATGTAAACCTTGAAACAACTTTGTTCCTTTATTGTGTATGACATTTGTTGGAGAAAATTGCATCTCTTTCCTGTGCTAGACAAACACCCATATGTCATTGGAGGTACAACAGGGCTACAGTTAGACTGGACTAGACTGGAAGGCACACAATTACAATGTCTTAGGGTTCATGTCTCCTGGTCCGGGGTCCCGCTCTGATAGAAATAAACTGTCACTCTCGGACTACTTCAGTTTATTCTGCAACAAGTTATTCTGACCCACAAGATTTAAGGCTGAGGGCTCACACAAAGTTAAACAATATAGATTCTTTGTAGCTGAAAATGATCAAACTGTGCTGTGTTTCTTATGAGATTTAACGATAATTATGATCACCTCCCAAGTCTGTATCACAAGGCAAATAAAAAATAGATGACACACATGCATAGCTTATGGACTCATTTGGACCACTTATCCATCTATATATAATGTATGAGTGAAGAAAGTCAAGCTTCAATGTACTTCCATTCAAAGATAAGTAGAAGATTAAATCTGGTGTATATTCAAATCAAATCCAAAATACTGTGAATATGCAGGCAGCACATTTAAACTCAAATTTATTGTGAAAAGCCTAGATTGTTAAAGCTTAAAAAAGAGAAAAAAAAGGTATGCACTGCGATGTTTTAGATCTAAAATAACTAAATGTAGTGTCAATTTTTTTGCCCCTCTCAGGCCGACAGGTCCAGACGACATCTGGTCCAAGCTGCGAATAAGAAAAAGTCCAAGCGCAAATCCCGCGTCGGCTCCTACTCGCTCCTCACCCACGACAAGTCCACCCCCCTACAGGTGAGTCTCCATGGAAACGGGCGCGAGCAGGAGCAACAGGGGCGACGCGGACGGATGTGCCAACAGCAGCAGCAGTTATAAGGGCAGGCGCCTGGTATTCTTGGAGGAGTTGTTTTATCTGTGCTGATGTTGTATTCTCATGTGAAATTTAGGTAATCAGAGCGCGGAGACAAGTGAAGAATGAACCGCCCAGTAGAGGGAAGATTGATCGATCAGGGGCTTTCTCAGTCTTGGTGAGACAGCTTTTAATTTACATAAAAGTCTGTCTGTCTTGTATATGAAATATGACGTGGATGTGTTTTGTGCAGGGCGACCCACAAAGTGAAGCCCAGAACGACCCCAAATGAAGCTTAAACAAATACAACCTTACCTTAAAATTAAAGTGTGTTCATTAAATAATATTGTTTTTATATTCCTTAATATTTGTGGATGATATTGATTTTTATATATATATATTTCTGTATACTTTCTCTGTTGTTGTAGCTGAGTCTTTTGTTGTAATGTATTCTCATGGACTCTCACGAGGCAGTATACGTTTGGAGTTATTTTATTAGACTTCAATAAAGGTTTAGTTAAATATATGTTGTAAAAAATCTGAAATCGTTAAGTGCTTTGTGCTGCATAAGAGAGCTGGTCTATAAAACAGTTTAATATGTCCATTAAGGAAGTGTATAGACGTGTGACAGCTCAGATTTTCCTCCTCTTTTTCCAGAACGCCACATTCTCACAGAAGGGGCTCCCGACTAATTCTTACATTAGCGTGAAGGGCTTTTAACAGGTACAGACTGCTGAATAAACTGCAGGAAGCTCATATTAACTCATTTACAATGCATTAGCCACAAACTTTCAACATCTGTGAGTGAAAAAAGGTTCTTAATGCAGGCCAGACCATCTATTTCACAGCTCATGTCATATTTATTAACTTAGACTTAATCCAAAAGATTTTCTGCACAGTTCTGATATTATTATGTAGAAAGGAGGTCTAGAGGACTGGTGGTTTTCATATTGAAGACGCAGGTTTTTGTTACAGGTTGCGTTCACGTTGTTGAATTTGATCATGCCAAAATTTCATATGGGAGGTTTTTTAAACAAATATCTAAATTTATGATCCACAGTTAAAATTCACAGTTGAATTTTATCATTATTTGTTACGGATTGGCTGCACAATCTTGCCAAACCTTATCAACTGTTGAATATCACTTTCTGAAGCTATTGCCTGACATTCATTTAAATCTTGTTCATTTGTGCGGCAATGACAAGCAATGAACTTTGTGCCAGTTTTTGTTTCATTTGAAATTTGAAAAGCCCCAGTAATTGCAGGAATATTAACCGTAAACCAACAAATCTGCAATCGGACATAGAACTGTGAACTGTCCTCCAGCTCAAGAATATCAAAATTGTCTAAAATACTGTGATGTTCTCGGCTTGGAATTTGATACATTACAACGTAAATCTACACATGTGGTGTCACGATTGATTCTCAATACCGATATAGACACTATAGAGATAATTACAAATGCTCTTTTTTAGACCAAAGTTTTGGACAATTTCAACACTAAATTTCAACACTAAATAATTACTGAATTGTTTTTTTAATGATTAAATCTTGGTTTTACTAGTTCTGTTAAAGCTCAAGATCATCGTAAAGCTGTTCTCAAAAGCTCACATTTTGTTTTGTAAAAGGGAATTTTCCAGTATCAATACTTGCTCAAATTATTATATATCAATTAATAGATGATTGTCGATACTCTTGACAGCTACAACTAATCTACACTTATAAATTATTAAGATACAGTATTCATCTTTATTAAATATTACTGACCTTTAATGAATGTTGTGATGTGATCTGAACCCCAATAAATCATGGATCACTGCTTCCTGTTTGGAAACCTTGAGGACTTTTTCCAACTAAAAAAGATACAATATTTTGCTTTTAAATGGCAATAATGCTAGATTTCATCACTCTGAAACCCACCGGTAGCTCTGCCTGGTATACATGCGCATTGAACCTACAGTAAAAGAGGAGAAGATGTCAAAGTGACCCAGAAGTTTACAGTCCTGTGTGTCCTCGGAGCAGAGCAGAGGCAGAGTCTGAGTGAATGGGATGAGTCACCAGCTCATTGCCGATCAAAGCTGTGACGTAGGTGCGCTCCACTCCAGCCTCATCTTTTCTTTTCCTCTGTTTATAGACAAACGGGAGAAAATAACTCAGCGTAATGTTATTTATAAACCTGCATTTGCCCGGTAGCACATGACTGATGCTTCTCCGAGGCACGTGGCGGTAATAGGTGAGCCAGTGTGGAGTCGTGTTTCTTTGACCCAGCTCTCAAATGTTCTAGATTAACAGGTTGTGAGTCGATGAAGTGACAAAACACAGCGGGACGCCGATGTGTGATGTGAGAAACAGCAGTGTCTTGATAAATGCTATGATCCCATTACTATTCTGTGTGGAAACAGCAGGAAGAATGGCCTCGGTGCACTGGGCTGTCATGATATCACACACTTTGACATGACAGCTGCCAGCAGGACATCACAGCCTCTACCCCGGGGCAAAGCATTCTGGGAAATGCCTGCCTGATGACCTGAGGGAGCAAGGTGCCTCTTCGCAAACACATGGGACATATCTCATCCTCCGTCGCATGTGAAGACAGACCGTAGACAGTAAACTATAGGAAACGCAGGCTTATTATGATGTAAATGCTAAAGTAAGATCAGCCTTTAATCTGAACGTGCGTCACCGCGTGTGGTCGCCTTACTGTATTTTCCCAGCCCTCGTGGTCATTTAAATGGCGTGTGGCATTGTTTCCACTCAGTCTAATGCTCCAGAACAAAGATGGAGATAAGTACCCCCAATCTATAGGCTTGTGGTTTCACTAGAATGTTCAGGACTTTCCGTCAAAAGCCAATACCAGTTTATATAGTTAGTGGCTTAGAGCAAAAATCTTCAGTCTCCAGATCTGGAAACCACAGAGTAAGTATTAGTTTCATGTTGACAGGGCAATCTTATCCCAAAACATCATGGGACAAACACGAGTAAACAAATTCCACAGCAGTTTCAGTAACCAATGCTTGGTTATTTGTTTAATTATACATTTGAAAATCACTAAATCACTAAATATGACACGTTGGACTATGTTAGGCTTTTTTTTTCCACAACTATGAACATTTCTTACATGGAGACACTGAAAAATGAATTTCTTGAGGCGTTAAAATGGGAGATATTAATCTTAATTCCAGATGTTTTGACCAGTTAAGATTAGATAAATCTGTTTATTTCATGGAATTATATGTTACTTGTTTCAAACTTTCTGACTTACTTCAAGCTTAGTTCTGACTTAAATAGATGCAGAGTAAAAGTTGTGGTCTCATTTTCATCCAAATAGATGCTTTTACAATATATTGGTGCTAGGGTAAGACAGATTTTACTTTATTACATCAAGAACATGGAGTAGTTCTTTTTTTCCCGTCCCACAATAGTAAAAATCAGGCACAGGCCCTTTAACTAATCTACTCCTTTGTCTTAACAACAGGGCGTTTGTGTTAAGTTAGCTCCTCTCTTCAGACAGACATTTAAACAAGTCAAAAGCAGTGTCTGAAGAAGCTACTTGGATGATAAAATCGAGTTTGAATTTTTAGCGTTGTGACAATTTCTGACAATAACAAACAAACCATCAGCACTTTTATCAAGCAAAACCATTATGCCACCAGTTGGGGATAAAACAATATGAAATGCATTTATACCAAAGGGTAAATGAAAACTATTACAGAAGGCGTCAAAACTTTGTGGGACAAGGCTTGTGTGTGACAGTGAGGACGAGGTGTCTTGCTCAGTATGCTGTAGTGCTGCTCTTGTAATCCCCGGTGCAGCTGAACTCAGACTAGAGCTACTCTCGGGCTCAGTCTGTCTCGTCCTTTCTTCTTCTGCCAAGTCCCATCTCGTCAGGAGCAGGGCGTGTGCTGTCCCTCTGCACCTCATGTGTCTCCTCAGAAGCCTGACATCACCTCCCAAAAACAAGCTCAAACTCCTCCTGTCAGAACTGCTAAAGAGGAGCATCAATTAGCCCCACGCACAGAAAGACAAGCCAGGACTTTGGGCAGCAGTGTGGAGGCAAATCAATACTTCTACAGAGTGACCTTTATGTAGAATATGGCACAAGGACTTGTTTACGAGCCTGTTCTGAATAAATTGAATTGATGCTATAAAAAGCTTTAAGAGAGTCAGGGCATTTTACAATTAACAATGCAAATAAAAACATTAGAAGATCTAGAAGACGTAAGACGGTTGATTTCAGATGGCATCACAATAAAGGCTCAGAGATATGGAGGTAGGTCAAGTTACAACATGTGCAGATGAAAAATATTTGGTCTTTCAAGTTCCTTCAGATCTAAATGGTCTGAAACGGGACTGTTCCATCTCTAAACTATGGCAAAACCAAAGCACAAGAGGACAGTCCTGAAGATGTCTCACCAATAGCAGCTGAAACATGTCAACAAGGTGAAAAAACATCTAAAAATCTATTGTCTCCAGAAACCTAGTTTGTGGATTATGGCAAAAGCAGGTTTAAAATTGTAGTGGAATAGTTCTAAACAAGGACTAACCCAAAGGAGGACAAACATTTTGATTAAATTTACTATAAATTCAGCGAATGTTTGAACTGCAGAGGGTTCCACTGAAGCTGAAGGAGCTGATGTACCACAGTTTGAGAATCACAGCCTGGACTTAAACACCAATATAAAAGATCCTCTTTATATTTGTTTATTGATTTTAATTATGAAAAGAATTTAGTACAATGAAAACAGAGAACAAAAACTGGATAAACATTTTAAGTAGAACATTTCTGTTTAAGAATCACCTGGGGCAAGTTCACAAGTACCTTGTTCTGTTGCCTTCCAAAGCTAAGTCACTTTCAATACCACTTCATGTAATGTTGGTCCTGAACTGTAAATGCTCCAATCTCATATAATAGCTTTCTTTAAAGTTATAAAGTTTTTTTTCACAAACTAATACTCAGAAGTGAGCAGAGGGCAAGAAAAAGTACTGTAGTGGTCCAAGAAATTGCTCAAGTGAGAATAAAACTGTACTTATGTAAGTACAATGTAACTGTAAGAGTAATTGTCTGGATGTAACATCTCATTACAATCTGAAACTAATGCAATCATAAATACAAAACAATAAATAATGCACATAATCAGGTTTTGTCAAAAGATAAATTTATCTAGAGCGGTGCAAGAAACGCAAATATTCAAATCATTTTATATTGTCAAAGCTTTGGACACTTGTTGACTTACTCACAGCGGGAAGAGGAACCAAAACTTTTACTCGAGTTCTGTTACATGGTAAAACATATTGTTCAAGCAGTAAATGTATTGTGTCTGAAAAAAGTTACTCAAGTAAATTCCTAAAAGTTACTACCACCTCTGCTTATGCTGATGCTGAGGCTGATGTAGATTCAGGTAAGAATACAGTATTTTGGCATTTCTGTTTCTTTCTAATTCATCTGCGTAGCTCTGAGGATGATGGATGTTTGCTGAGTCACCAGCAGGAGCCAATCTCTGCTGCGCACTGTACATTAAAGCAGAAAATATTGCTGAGTTTGACCCACTGTCCACTGTACAGGTCCTGGAGAGCTGATTTATTAAGAAAGCAATAGACCTCAACAGGAAAAATCAATTTGCTACCTTGAGGTTGAGAGTTCTGCAAGGAAACTTTGAGGAAGGAATTGTAGAATAATGTGTAAAATTAAAAATGCATTACTTTTGTTGAGTCAAATAAGAACACGACCAGTCAAGGATCTCTTTTGAGTGTCTGAATGTCTCCTTTTACAGCACAAAGGTCATGCAGCCATAAAGTGGACTTGTCCCAAAGGAGGAGCAGTCAGACAGGACAAAAAAACAGGATGTTGAACACATTTGATTCTGAGTCTCAAGTGAAAATCTAAAATTCCTAGTGCTGATGCAACTGTGGGTGGAACAATAGAGAAGGCAACAAACCACATCTGTGCAAATAGTGAGTACAATTTTACTGCAATCCCCATCTCTTACGTCACTGTAGTCATCTATGGGTTTCAGTATGGTCATTTTGAGGACTTTTCACCATTCAAAAGATTTAGAAAATTT
The DNA here is from genome assembly GCA_019453435.1 of Rhinogobius similis. Lineage (NCBI taxonomy): Eukaryota > Metazoa > Chordata > Actinopteri > Gobiiformes > Gobiidae > Rhinogobius > Rhinogobius similis. The sequence goes on along the minus strand of CM033639.1, from coordinate 7,079,233 downwards.
CGGGTTTAATTACTTATTGCTATTTTGATCACTTTAAAATCAATGGAATGAGCAACCAAAAGGCACTCAGATCATAGATATATTATAGCAATAATTTTTCAAACTGCAGTGTGACTTTAAACTAAAGCTAAAAGAGTAAAAAGTGTTGCTATGTTCCTTTTTATCACGATTTCTGTCAGTCCAGGATTCATACTTTTTTTTATGTCTCCGTTTTCCTATAAATGTCACTCAACATCACTGATTCAAGTCTGATAAGGATGGATTGGATTTGAAAAAGCACTTGAGGAGAGTTACAAGCGTCAAATGAAAGTGCAGAAGAAATACCTCTAAACTTTCCAAGGACTTTTTCTTCAGAACTCAGAGCACCAGAATGGCAAAGACGGATTGATGTTTCAGTTCAATTTTTCACTGCTCCTTTGTGTGGACCCAGAGTATGGTCTCTTATTGAATTTGGAGGTTCAAAAGTGAAAAGAAGATGGTGCTTTGGAGGTGGATTTAACTTTAACGCCAAAGCCCCTCAATAACTGTAGCTACAGAAAGGGAGCGTCATGCTGCAATAACTTTACAACTTCACTGCATCAGGACTCACTGTCTATAACTTGCTAAATGTCGCCCTCTTATGGTGGATAATGCTAACTACATCATACAACTGCAGATTTTTATTTTTATTTTTTTTTTACTTTTTTGACTGTGTTTTAAAATCATTGCAATTCAATAATAGGATAAAGCAATAAAAAGTTGTTGGACTTTATATGGAGCAAATAAGAGCAAATCTAAATATTAAGGTCTGTATTTTAAAGGGGACATATAATGCAAAATCAAACTTTAATGAGCTTTTGACCTAGTTACAAGTTACAACGGTGTGTCTTCACAATTAGTTTACTCAGAATTGTACTTTGATTGATTCATGCATGTCAGAAAATCACTGTATTCACCTACCCCCATATACCCGCCCACATCCCTGTACTTGTTACAGGGATTTAACAAGTACAGGGAAATTTGGGGGCCCGGGGCAAGAAGCCTCACATTGGCCCCCCTCTAATATAAATTAATAGGAAGAGGGTCCAATTCTGGGCCCCAGAACCCTTTTATCCCCCCTGCTTGTTATTATTGGAAAATGAAGACTCCAAGTGATGCACGTTATAAACGGACGACGTGTTTCAAAAATAAAATACAGAAATGAAAATCTGCTGCTTGTTATGGTGAATGTGAAGAGGCAAGGCTTCACAGATAGATCTGTTTCTCTTAAGTCATTTTAGATCAATATTCTCTCTATAATGAACAAACTATAAAATGACAATCTCCTTATGTATAGACCAATCTGGAAAAGAGTTCAAAATGCCTCCTTTTGGTACATTTTCACTGCAAAAGAAAAAAAAAGCCAAAATGTCATAACCTATAGATTTACATAATATAATTTATTTTTTAATTTTCAACCACAGATGATGTAGAATCCATGGGGTTAGAGTTGTGCTTCTGCTTTGCCTGGATCAACGCTTTGTCCCGCTCCATTGTTACGTTCATTGTCTGCTGCACAAGTTTTTGATATTTCGCGTTCATTTGCGTGACTTTGGGCTGGTAATCGTTGCACTGAGCTGTGAGTTTCCTTATATCCTCGAGAAGCGTGTTTTTCTCCTGAATCAGGCATTTGTGTCTGAGCCAGTGGACGTCTCTGGCCCTTTGGATCTTGACCACTGCCTCCTCTGCAGCACTGATGGCCTGTATGTACTCCTCTCTCTCCTTTTGGGCATTTTTCAGTTCGTTTTCCAGATGTCGGTTTTGGATGTACACATACGGCATCACATCAGCTCGTTTTGCATCAATTATTCGTCCATTTTGCACCATTTCATGCCATTCCGCTTGAAAGCAATCCAGTGTTTCAGTCATTCCCATCTGGGACAGAAAACTCCGTAAAAAGTCGACCACAGCCTCGGTGTCATTTGTTACGTTGGCAGACAGGGTTGACGTGCACGCGGACAGAGCACCAACGTGATCATTGTCCTCTTGAATCTCTAAGCTCTCGTCGTCTTCATCAAAGTTGCCATTATCGGTTTCAGCAGAAGCATCAGACTGTAAGTCCATTTTACCTTCATTTTTATCGCCCATAATGTTATTTGTTTAGAGTAGACCACCACCTCGTTAGCACTGGTTAGCAAAGGTCCAGAAGTTTAACCTGTTGCTATGGTAATCGTCAATTTCATACTATAAAGCTAGAGGAACACGTCATGACCAGCATCCATGTTCTGACTGGAAAATTCTATGGATCTTAAATGTCATACAATTCAGCTTCCTTTTATATGCAATTATTTTGAGGACTTTTCCCCATTCATAATATATTGTTTTAAAGTGTTAATTACTGCAATGGCTCTGTAATTTATCATTTTTGATTCACTGAGAGCACTTTTTTTCTTTGTTGATTTTACGATTATACTTTTTTATTTATTTATCCATTTTACTTTTTTATTTACGTTTTTATTTATCCATTCGTCCATCCGTCCATCCATCCATCCATTTTGACCCTTTAATAAATTGAATTTCTTTCTATCATGCAATCACAAGATGGCCGCCGCAATTGCCACGCCAACAGAAGTACGGGTTCTCTAGCTTTTATTAAACAGAATTGGAAAAAGCGACAATCAACGCGATATTTTACGAGGTTTCACTCCGCTCTCAGTCTCAGTCACCAAACAAACATGGCGGACTACAAAGAAGCGCCCTTGGCCACTCGGCCGAGAACTCTGGATCCAAACGACTATTTTAACCTCTCACCAGAAAAGAGACGTGCAGATGAAGAGCGAGGTGCACTGCGAGCCAATCTGAAGAGACAGTACCAAACACAACTCAACAACCCGCACAGACGGGAGCTCATTGTAAGTGGCTACGTGCTAACTGGCTAGCAATGTCACCCTTTAACTGAGCCCTGAAATGCTGTGCAGAATTCTGTCGATGTAAGGTAGATTTTTAAAAATATTTTATAACACACATTGAAGCAACGCAGAGTTGAGGTTAATGGGGCCTATCAAACAATGAAACCAGCTCTTCTCTGGTTTCCTGTGTCATATGTAGTAAGTTAGAATACACATCTCTTGTGAGCAAAATAAGTCATCTAAACAATGTGCTTAATGTTCTGGTCAACAGTTTGATCACTTACGCTGTCAAAGTAAGTGTATGATAGAGCAGACTTACCCCAAGTGCAGGTTTCAAAGTGACAGCTTCAGACTGTGACAGACAAACAGGTGCCCACAATTATCAGTAATTATTAGAACATGATCTGCCTAAACAGTGATTAGTCTAAAATTAATGAACCATAGTTATAACCATTTGTTTTGGCAGTTTCTCTTGTCATCTTTTTGTTTGTATCAAATTCGTCATTAATTGTATATTTCATGGTTCCTACAGGAAGATCCTGCACTGACTCGCTGGGTGTACGCTCGTACCAACCCTTACCCGCACTTTCGGCCAACTTTCAAGACTTCATTGTTTGGGTTCATGTTTGGAGTTGCGCCCCTATTTGCTCTCTACTACATCTTCAAAACAGACAGGGTAAGTCCTAATGCCAACCAAGTAATAATGTAGAATAATAAGGATAACACTGCTAGAATATTTAATTTTAATAGCAGGACTGCAGACAAATGTTTATCTTTGTGTGGGTAAATAATTTTATACTTGAGAACTTAATTCGCCAAACTCAGTTGGTAATGAGTTCCTCCTCATTCGCCAGACGCTGGTGGATGATTTAATGCCCGCTCTTCCCAGTGCATCATTTAGTTCTTAGGCAAGACACTTTATATGGATGCCTAAAGATTATTTTTTATTTTTTTCTCTTATTATACTGTTCTGATGTACAGTTAATTTCTATTCATATAATTTAGGTTAATTTATCATTTGGTCTTAAAAATAGGCTTAAAAAATGGACACAGCTTTTTAGCCATGGTTTACAAAAATATGCATTGGCCATGAAAAATCTTATTTGTGAAACTGTATACCCTACTTCTGGGTAGGATCTATCTAATATTCAGATTACATACACAGTAAAATCCATTAGTATTTTTTCACCTCTGGCAGGGGTTTACGTTTTCTTATTTAATTTGTTTGTAGAGCAAATAATACATATCTTGCGTGACTAAAATGCATAAAAACATCTGGGTTCAATTAAATATCTAAAAGGAGAGTTTCCACAAAAGGAGGAACCAGGGGACTCTTGAAACGTTATTAGATATTTAGAAGAAAAGAAAGGGATGCCTACATTCTGTTGTATTTATTATGTGAAGAAATCTTAGCATATAACTTTGCCCTCACAAATGGCGTCAAGCAGTCCTCAATGTTGAATAACCATTTTTTTGAAGCTGTACAAAATGTTCCTAGGTTTTCTCGCAAATAAGTACCTCATTTCACCCACAGTCCAATTCTGATCTCCTATTGTCATGGAGATTCACCCTCTAAATCCTGTCCACTCAAACTGCAATATAAAATCTGCTTCAATAGTCACACTGTTGCTATCATGTTTGTCTGGCTGTGTGGTACGAAAAGATTGTTGAAAATAATAAAATACTTGCTTGTAAAACATGCAGTTGAGAGAAAATATCTTCAAAGTGAAAAAGATCAGGTGATATGTGTTGCTATGGAAACTGCTAACCCATAATGTCATGTGTTTTGCAGGATCGAAAAGAGGCGCAGATTAAGGCTGGGACCCATGACCGCAGGTTGTGTCTGTCATCGTGAGCCGCTGTACAAACTCTAGACTCTAGTGATTTAAATGTGTGAAATTATTCTAAGTGAAATAAAGTTCTATTGTAAACAAGAGGTTTTCAAGAGTTTTAAATGTTAGCATTAGATGTTTAAAGTGCACATGACTGATTAGACTGCCCATTTCACTAAAATGTAGTGAACATAATTATACCAAAGATACTACCAAGTTTTCCTAGTTGATAATGTTACCTCTTGGTTGGACATGGGTATCAGGTAAGGAGCGGTAATTGCATTGTTGTTTCCCTAGCAACAATACTGTAAACAAGGGCCAAAGCTTGTCTAAATCAGTGGTTCCCAATGTGGGGGTCTGAGATGATTTCAAGATCTAGTTTGAATAAATGACACTGTATTTGCTCCGTTTTTCAAATTAAAAACAGTATCTTTTAGTGAAATAGTTTATTGTCTTATTAGACCCTATTCAAATAACTAATATTAAACCTGATGTAACATGTTTTGACACTTAAAATTATTTTTCATTTTGCTTTGGGAGCCCCGAGTCGGTTGCATGGCTATTTTGGGGGTCCCCACCATAAAAGTTTGAGAACCCCTGGTTAGAAAATTGTATTCTTTATGCATGAAGTGTCCCTGTTTTTTGTGTGTGTGTGTGTTTTTTTTTTAAGTATTATTGATGTACTGATGACTTGTATAGATGGATTCCTTTTTTTTTTTCAATTTTCATTCACAACCCTGCAGCTTGTCCCACTTGGAAGGCATGTCTGCTATCCACTCACCCACAAGCAGCAAATGTAGGGTCTTTAAATGAATCACAAATACCCATTACATTCTGTTAAATTATTGAAAACAATGTTTATTTAATTTGTTAGCTACAAAATTGAATACTTGCCAAAGTTTGGTCACAAGCATCACTTTTTCAATCCAATGATTGACGTGGTTAAATACAGTACATGTTGCTTTTAATGAACATACATGACGGTTTGGGCATACTTTTTATGGTTAATAAAACCACACATTTTTAATACTTGTTAGTAATAAAAGGGAACCAAACACAGAATACTCTCTCCATAGGGCCTATATAATGCATGTTGTAATGTTTTATGCAAATCAAAACAATACTTATGAAATATTAATATCTTATTACTTATTATATCTTATTTAGTCGATTTCCCTCTCGAGACCTCAAAACTTCCTCAAACTCCTCTGCGTCCATACATCCTAATCCTTCATTGCTTCATTAAACATGTTCTGAATATTTCAGTGCCAAAGCCCTGTCAAATTCTCTTCACCCCAACTGTATGTGTTTTTAATATATATAATAATTGCACCTCATGATTTACCTAGGCCTAGAGGTATTCCCACATGCAAAAGTTCTAAGTAATACTAAAAGAAATACCTATGCTATGGTGTCCAAAGTTTGTTCAAAAACTCCAAAGTATTTCGAAAAAGCAAAAATTGCATTATATAGGCCTTTTAATCTTTGCTCAGCTCCTTGTATGTTGTGGTGTGATTCCTCTACTTCCTGTAGGGTCTCCAGGAGGGGTTGAAGTGGCTGCGTAGAGGTTCCCAGCACTGGTAGTAGGTCTTGTCCAGGCGCTGACAGGTCTCCAGCCCCCATTTAGTCACTGCCATACTGAATGAGGACTCAAACATGAAAGCCTGGAAAAACAAACAAACATTATTAACACGCCTAATGTATCAAGTTTCAGTTTCAGACGCTTTTGTACCATAGTTCCTTCAGCGACTTTCTCAGGTTCAAGATCAGTGGTGCTGTTCTTCTCAAAGCAGTATGCATCAGGACCATGAGGGGTCATCATGCTGTGGAGACTGCCCCCTCCTGGCAGGAATCCCTCCTCCTTGGCTTCATAGTGCCCTTTGATCAAGCCCATGAATTCGCTCATGCAGTTACCTACAAATGCCACAAGGGGGAGCTATTACACAACACACCCAGGCAGTACACTTATCGAAAGCTTTATCCATCTATACGGCTGACATGGCCCTATATTCAAATTAGGCGTGGGCGATATCGACAAAAAATAATATCATGATACATTGTGTGAGTAATAATGACAGTCAGACGATATTACGTTAATCCAACAGAAAGAAGTTAGTCTGTTGAAGTATAATAATCAGACAAATGTGAAATGCCTGTCAAATAATAATAAGTATTTGTAATTGTTTTTAATTTCAATCAGCTCTTTTTGTAGTATTTTTAGTCTAGTCACATTTTGCATTCACAATATTATCTAGATATCAATATATTGATATTTTAAATTTAAAAAAATGATACGGCTGATTTAAAGCATGGAGATGACAAATCACATCATATGTTCTATTTAAGAAACACACGGTCACATAATTCAAAGAGTATAAAAGCTAAATACTGGCCCTAATATAACTGTATAGGCCTGTTAAAGTGTGTATTCTCTTACGGTGGTAGTATGGAGGACGGAAAGTATGTTCGGCCACACCCCAGCGCGGAGGGAAGATGACAAAATCGGCAATGGCAACACCGGGACGAGTAGATTTGGCCGTCAGTACAGTGAAGATAGACGGGTCCTGTAGATATGATGACAGACAAAACCATTTTATTGTTTGTGTATGTAAATATTAGATGTGAAAACCTCCATACAGTGGAACTACTGTATCTCACCGCATGATCAAAGGCCACAGAGTTGATGGCCATGAACTTCTCCAGGTTGTATTTGTAAGGCGTGTAGTTCCCGTGCCAGGCGACCACATTGAAAGGCGAGAAATCCTACGTGCAGGACACAAAACAAAACAAACACTGTGTGAGGATTCTAACCAGGCAACAAACACAAATGATATTAAATTGAGGTTTTTACTTGAGAAAAGGAACAATGAATGTCTTTGTAATCTTAAATTCTCAGAGAAAGTACTTCTTGACATAAAGAGAAAAAATGGTGGTAATGAGAAGGGTTGATTGTGAAAAAGGGTGCGCTTTTTCATTCTTCTTTTCATTCCCCTGTTCTTTGTGATTCACGGCTCCAGGTATTATGATGTAATTGGCTTCCCAATCAAACTTTCCCAAACTTTGAGCATTTTGACGCGCGCAGCAGCACAGTTATTGGGGAGGGAGCGGGGCGCAGTAACAGTAGGTGCAGAGATATTTCTTTATCTTTGATTGTTAAAACCACTGCAATTTTATATAGCTTCTCTGTTCTGATAATGCCACTGTGAAAAAGACATTCAACGGCAGCTCTGAAATCAATATAGTTCATTACAACTCAAGCTGCCTTTTCAGTGACCCCCATGTTCTTTACACACCCGAAACACACACAGACACACACCAGAGAAGAATACAGCCCAACTTTCACTCAACTAAAGCCTGCATTAACATACTTGCACAAGATTATTCTGTGCATTGTTAAGGTGACACACTGCAGGTGAATCAAATCTTTAATTTAGTTATCAATTTGAAACTTCTTCTGTAGTTTATTTACATGATTGTGAGAAGAAAATGAATTACAACTTTTTCATCATGTAATGTTTTAATTCAAAAAATAAGGCAGTTTATCTGTAAAAAATGGCCAAATAGCACATACTTAGGACATATAAATCTGAAATATGGATAGAGCCAGATTTAAATGTAAGGGAATATTGAATATTTTCCTAGTTCTTACAGAACATTAGCATAATAATTCAAATTGTGCCTAATATTTTTCAGTTAAAACTTAATAAGTCAGGCTTAGAATTAGATATCAACAAATCCTTCAGTACAATCTGTCCAAATCTTGTTAGGTACAAGATTGAAAAGTTTGTTGGTTCTACTTTAAGGGGTTCTTATGTGTGGAAAATGCATTTATTTTTGACTAAATTAAATAATAAAACATCTTTAGATTCAGATTGGACCGTGTTGTTGTTTCCATGTGAAAGCTTGTATGCTGAGAGAGCAAACTGACCAAAACAGTGTCTCGCCTTAAATGAATATATTTAACATTGCTTACATACTTTTATTTTCACTATTATAAAGTATACTGTAAAACACTATTCACTATACTATACTATCTCACTATTGTTAAAATTGCACGCAACCCATTTTTACTGGAATAAATATACATGACTGATAGAAAACTAATGAATGAGGTGTACAGTAGATGTTTTACATACTGGCAAAAATACTTATATCAATGCTACTGTGCAGTAGTGGCTTATTTAACACTAAAGAGTGTCCCATAGAAATATTGTGAGCCAGACATAAATGTATGAATTGACTTGTAAAGCTTTGTCCTGCAAAATAACTCCAAATAAGGCAAAAGTGAATGTATTATCTTCTCTCACTAAAGAAACTACACAATTTGATTAAAAATTGAAAAGGCAAAATGAAAGAACACGGGCGCTTGCACACAAAACACAAACATATTGGTCCAGTCAAGCAAATAATAAGTTAATTTGAGCAATTTCAGAACTCTGCGGGAGAACAGAACAGCAGGAGCGGCAACATCTTCCTTAAAATGAGTCCTACGTCTTATTTTTCTGTATGTTACCCCACTTGCCTGACCATTTACGCTCTGAAAGGAGAGGACAGGCAGAAAAACAGTGCTAGGTGCCACCACCAGTTTTCTGTTCTTGATCCCTGACCCAACAGCGAGGAGGTAGAGGGAGGTAAGTGTTTGTTTTGCTTGGAAAAAGTATCTTGGCCTTTTGTACTCTGCAAGATTAATAATAACACAGTGGATTGACACGCTTTGCAATGGTACCTGGCCCCTCGCTTTGGCAGCTTGTCTTGGTAAAAAAACGCCTGTCACACATTATGTCCCGATCCAATTACGCACCCAACAGGACACTGAGAAAAGGGGGCGGATCATGCTCAAATTAATGCTGTACTCCAGGAAGTTTTTTTTCTTTCTTCACAGGTACACTGCATGGAACTCCAGAAGGTCTTAACTAATTACGAGTGATTAAAGCTCATAAGGGAGCCGGAGCGGAAACACACCGACACGCTTCGATATTAAATCATCAGGGAGGGCAATCCAATCGAGGGGAACGGCTAATGGATCTCACGCGCCACTTGGACGGTTTCCTGTTAGTCATTGTCATTGTGGTGTTTACTGGAGCAAAAACAAACTTAACAACGGGGTAATAGGCCAAGCGCGCCGTATGTGTCAGTGCCTGTCTGTGTGTGGATAATTGAGATGAGCGTTAGTACAGAAGCGTCAAAAGAACCTGTTGGCAGGCGAAGAGCTTTCCTTGGTACTTGTTGATGATTGTGTAACCCGAAGACACCGTGCGGTCTTCGTACCAGGCAACCGGACACAGGAAGTCCCGAGGATTTGCCAGGCCATTTGCTCCTGCGATAAAAGTAATGGATTGTCAGTGTTTTTATATAAATGCTTCTAATTGCCTGACAATTACTGAGAGATTTATCTTAAGTCATGACTAAGTACAGCTGCAATCAATCCATTATGGCCTTTTCAAACCACAACTAATCACAAAACATCCGTACAAGCAGAGGTGGGCAATTGCATTGAGTAGATTTATCATAGCATCCTATTACTTAGATTCTATTTTTACTTGAAGCTATTGAAGTAAGACTACTATTACTTGAAAAAAATGTTTAAGTTACATTTCACACTGTGAGTAAAGGCAGTGATTCCCAAAGTGGGGTAAAGCATAAAAGAAAATTGAGCTGGAAAATCAATTTATATAATTGATACATTCAACTACAATTTATATATTCATATATTTTCTTTGGAGTTTGGAGCTTTATGTTGACAATATTTAAAGGCAGAGTATGTAACTTTCTCGAGGTGGAATGTCACCTGCATAATTCCATGGAAATAGAAAGTTAAAACCATACTCCATTCAGATAAGTTGCATGCCTTACTGTGTAATATTATAGTTAAAGGAACAACATTTCCATGGAAACCTGGAGGCTCCTCCAGGCCATATATTTTTACTTTACTTATTTCTTAATACATTTTTTATTTATTTATGTAGATTAATACTTTTAACTTCTACTGACCTAACTCTTTTTTGAGTATAATTCATGGTCGCCTCTGGATAAAGGTAAGACTAGTTTTTGCAAGGATGTAACAACTGACGTGGATAGAACAAGATTCATACTCCCGACTCCAACTGTAAAAGGTAGCCATGATGCTATAAGTGCTACAGTGCATACACAAAGATCTATATTTGAGAAAAGTGTGAATTGATTCAGGGAACAGCCATTATTGTACGGAAAAAGCATATGGACAAGAAGGCACATTTTCAAAACCTTTATATTACAAACACCGCAAATACTCACCAATGGGTCCCAGGTCAGGGAGTTCAAAATGCGCTCCATACACTTCCAGTATATAGCCACGGGATTCTCCAAAGACGTCCACAGCAAAGCGCATCCCTTGCTGCAAAGTGAACACATGGAATGGTAGAGAGACACAAATTACACCATTGTTATGTATAAAATAGGGGATGCACTGATGCTGAGGTGAGCCTTGAGTTCATATAATATTGTGTTTGGGAACAGGCACATTCTCTGCAATCAGAACTGTAATGGTCAGGCCTTCTGTATCTATAGCCTCTTTGTATGTTTCTTTATTTTAGAGGTCACAAACGGAAAAGTAGTGATGTCTTTCTAAATATTGTAAGTATAGACGTGCTGTGTATTTCTTTTCAAATTGGCCAGATTGCAAAATGCACTCACCTGGATGACGCAGATCTCGTTCGGCTCGACCATCATCTTCCCAAACTCCGTGGTGATCAAGACATCGCCCTGCTGAGGGACTGCAGAGACAAAAGAGGTTTGGAAATGTGGAAAAACAAGGTGCATATGTGTTCATTATTTTAGAGGAGAGCTCACCAATCAAAAAGTCTCCATCTGAGTTGCTGAAGCACCTACAAAAAATAAAATCTAACTTAGGACCACAACTTTATATAAAAAACCTATTTGTAACATGATTGGATGTCACATTTTACCTGTCTACCATGGAGGTATTGCAGGTATACATGTGAATGCCAATGCCGTTGCGAGATTTGGCATCACCAGCACCGCAAATTGTATTGAGACCCTGCAACAGAGCATAATACGTTTGAATAGTGGTTAGAAAAATATTTTAAAATAAGATGGCAATGTCAATTAACTTACAGACACAAAGTCCACTTTCTTTTCCATAGATTTAGGGATGGTGAATGGGAGCCATCTTAGCTGTGAATAATTGCAGATTACATGACATGACAACACTAACGATATCATAGAGTAATCAGGCATTAATATGACCTATCAAGTATATGTAGGGTTAGCAATGTAATGTGCATTTGACTTTTTTCTGCTAGAACCAGCTTAACCCTCTTTAGTTTAGGGGATACGTGTGGTCATCATAATATAGACATAGTCAGACCCGCATCAACATATTTTTTCTAATTTCTACTCTACTTTTATATCTACTATAGACTATATAATGCTGTACAAACCACCAACTAATAATGCCACACAGTCGATAATTATCCATTTATCGTGATTTTGTGGTGTAAATGGTGTATACCTGGTTAGGATCAGGGTCCACCTCGTTCCAGCTCTCCGTAATGTTTCCACAGTAAACGGGAGAGAAGGGCTTGTGTTTGACGGATGGGAGAATACGATACAACCAACTAAGCAGGGAGATAGAGAGAAATACATTTGGGCTTACAAGGATTTAATTGTGATTACAAACTTCCTGTAAATGTCAATTATGATCAAAAGGAGGCAAACCTTCTCTTATTGCTTGGCCTTGGACAGGTGAAGGCAGAGCCAGAGAGCTGCTCAGCATAGAGGCCATAAGGGCACACCTGAGGATTGTTCTGGACAGACACAAATCATGTATAAAACATCTTATCTCAGGTCTATGGTGGAGTTGCACAATAGCATTCCATAACAATGTTTAATATTGATGTCTGACTTCTATGTGTCTTATCTATGTGTCTTAGTGAGTCTTTTACCTGCCCTTCTGGCAAAGCCCCAGAACAGCGTGGGTCTTCAGAGGAGAACTCGTTCCCAAAGCCGCTCATGTACTGAGAGAGACAGACACGCATCAGACACACAGGTTCAAACTGAAAAATAAAGAGCTCCATGGAGCTTCATTGTGATGCATGATAAATGTGCTCATGCTGGTTATAATTAAATTTGAGGCTTATCATTACTGCTGGTCTTTTTCCTAATTGTTGTTATATTGATTCATATTAGATACATGATAAAACCAACAGTGGCAAAGCTGGATGTACCACCTCCCTGTCATCCATTAGACAGTTATTATATGATAATTACTTTTCTTCATTTTGATCAATAAAACAATCATTCAAAGCTTTTTTTTTTTAAATAATTTTTGTTTTAGATATAACATTCACATGTTTTAGGAGCACAAAATCTTGCTGAGTCATTGTGAGTCTGCAGCAGGGGATGGATGTTTTCCACATGTTGAGGTCAGGCTAATGTAAAACTACATACTTGGAGAGTTATAACCTATAGCAGTGTTTGTTACCGCTTGTGTAAGACCACGTACTAAAATGTAATCAAATCACAACATTTGGGGGAAAAAGTGGTATTTGACGTAGCAATGCCAGCATGCCAGTGCCAATGTGTCTGGTTTTTGCAGGGGTGATTATTTTACTTTATTTTTTTGATCTAGGATTTACTCAGGACACTCCAAATTGGCAAATTATTCACTTAATTTTGAATCTGACATTTTTCAAGGCACAGCAGGTAAGACCTCAAGGTACACTAATGTCCCCCACGGGTTGTAAATCAAGAGCCTACAGATTATACTGTATGCATGTGAAGAAGAACTTTCAAATCTTAAAAGTGGCCATGTTTAATTTGAGGTTAATATCAGCATCACTGAAGTCAGTCAGGTTAGATGCCAAGAACTTAGATTTAGCTTTAAAATAGATTTAAAGCTGGATGCATGAATAGGCAATTAGAGCATTAGCTCGTCCTTTAGCCTACTTCAACTTTGTCTTTTAAACATTTGTAGCATTTGAGGCGAGTCTAGTGGAGTCTGATGTACATCTGGGCAGCTGCTGAATGCTGCTCTCTGATTGGTCGGCCGCAGCACCGCCCTTCAGTCTGCGCTCAGCTGTCCTTCATCGCACTAAACGCGGTACAAAGCAGCGGCAAACTTTATGAAAACTTCTATATCACACAATGTAGTTTCAGCATGAAGCACCAAATTGTGATTGTCTGTATATACAAGTTATATGATCCTATAATAGTTATGGAGTGTTCTAAAGTTTTGATATTTATAATAAGGTCCCTGCAACTGAAAGTCACAAAAACGGTTTGACTTACCTTTAGTCCAGCCATTGTTTGACGATGAATCGTCTCCTCTCCAAAGTCTATCAAAATGTAACTTGGGTCCGGTAATCCTTGTCTTCTTGGACTTGTGTTGTTGTCGGTGCTCAGATGCTGGCTAAGGCGCGCTGGTGTGTGCACACAGAGGAGAAAGGGGCTGGATTTAAACCCGTTCTCAATCTGGGTTCAATTAAGCCTGAACCGGGTTCGTGACGCAAAAACGGATCTCCTGGTGACTGCAAAGGCTACAGGGCAAACCTGAGGCCGAAAACAGCGCAAACAACATCCGTGCCAGAACAAACTGCAGCCAAGAATACATTAAAGCGAGCAACAAAGGTAAAAGACACGTGCCAGAAGCTTTTTGGTAGACATAAGTGGTATATTAGCTCACAGTAGCTCATGTGCAAGCGAAATACGATTCACGGGTCATATTGCGATCATACAAAGTAACCAACCAATAAGAAAGAAAGTGACTGATTTGTACATGTTAAAATGTTGAAGGAGCTTAATACAGAGTTACAAAAGCCTATATTCAAACACTTGGTTTATTTGTGGTGACAGTGACCTCAGATGGACTCTGTATTTGCAAACATGTCATCGAGCATTTGCCCACGTCCTTAAAAAGCCACATCTGTGCAAAATATGACCTTAAATAAACAGAGGGATAGGTTTCCAATATAAAAATGATTAAATATAGGAAATGAAAAGTTTAGATTTATTCTGGGGATTAACTGAGGAAATAGTTTAAACTGTCCCCAGGTACTATCAGCATTAGGTGGAGACAAGGACAATAGCCAGTTACTCCAAAGAAAACAGACGACACGCACAGTTATGTACAATGATTCACTTCACTTTCATTCACATTTAGCAATTAAATGAATATGTTTTTATGCACTCTTTTCACTGTGAGGGAGAGTGAAACTAGAGGTCAGGACAGTGTGTATAAGGGTGTTTGTTAGACTAATTTACAAAGACAAAGTGGTTCAGCACTGGTAATCGTAAATGTATATGCAGTTCTATCTTGTGTGTTCACATTTGCACAGTCACCGCCTAAACTTGGACTAAACCCGTAACTGAAACAAGACTAGACCAGGACTAAACCAGGACTAGAATGAGACCAAACAAAATCTACATTTGGACTCAAACTGAGCCCAAACCAGGATCAAACAGGATGAGTGTGGATGCAGTTCTTCAAAGTGTGACCCAAAGCGTCTCATGCAAATCTGAACCAACTTGAACAAATGGCTTTTTGCAGACCATCCACACGTACAATCAAGTTTTGTGCCAGCTAGGGAGAAAGTATTAACTTAGCCAGAAGGGGTTGATGACGTGACAAAATGAACCATCTTAAACTTCGCTTGAACAATGCACATAAGATAAGATAAGATAAGAGATCCTTTATTTGTCCCACAATGGGGAAATTCCACTGTTGCAACACACAGTTTAGGACAGGAATGAAAGAAATAGGCGCATGCAATAAAAAATAGGATAAATAAACATGGTAATAAAAAATACATTTTGACATTTGGTCAAAATGCAGTATACGTTTTCATTTCATATACTTTTTTGCATAAAGTATATGTTAGGTGACGTTTTAGACCATTGGTTCCCAAAGTGGGGGTTGGGAGGGATGAGCTGGGGGTCGCAAGATGATTTCAAGATCTAATTTGAATAAATATTACACTGTATTTGCTCTATTTTTTTTTTTCATTATTTATTAAAAACAGCATCTTTTAGTGAAATAGGGTCTAATAAGACAATAAACTATTCAAATAACCAATATTAAA
Source organism: Rhinogobius similis (assembly GCA_019453435.1). Classification (NCBI taxonomy): domain Eukaryota; kingdom Metazoa; phylum Chordata; class Actinopteri; order Gobiiformes; family Gobiidae; genus Rhinogobius; species Rhinogobius similis. The sequence goes on along the minus strand of CM033639.1, from coordinate 7,063,456 downwards.
CCTGATTTAACATGATTTGACACTTAAAATTATTTTTCATTTCACTTTGGGGGTCTCGAGTCGGTTGCATGGCTATTTTGGGGGTCCTGGCCAGAAAAGATTTGGAACCCCTGTTTTAGACCACCCATGAAAGAGTTGAAATATAAAATAAAACAAAAATCTAGATGAAGATAGCGGGAGGGTTAATCTCATTTTATTGTTTACTCTAATAATGTCTATAATTTTAGTAGTTTCTTTACTACTCTTCCTTCAAGCTACAATACGGCATTTCGATCGTAGTTGACCTTAACACATTTAACTTGTCTGACCTCAGAAGCGCAGGAGGGTTGGGCCTGGCTACTGCGATGCCAGATACAATACCAGGTGCTGTATTGGGACAAAACCCAGTCTGATGCCTGCTTGGACCAGTGCATGCTGTTCTTGTGTCCTTGGCCATGACACCTCATCCTTTTTGCCTATGAATGTGTCATATAGGCAGATGTAGTAGATTGGTTGCCTCAAGTCAGTCTATCCAGAGGGAAAGTATAGACTGAATGAAAGATTCTCCAAAACCTTTTATTATTAAAAATGTAGATGGATTCCTGGCATTTGTTAGCCGGCCTAATATTCACAAAAGGAAAACATAGAAAGGACAGTAACCAAAAATATAAACTTTTAAACTAGTGGCTTTCTTGGAAACAGTGTGGAGTCTTGTTTGAATCTATTGGACACTCTAATAACTTTCAATATAATTTGTCTTTTCATTAGGCTGTTAGTAATACTGTCATGTTTAACTCACACTGAGTTTATGATTAATTGAATTCTAATAAAACCCAGATGCAGATGCTGCAGTGCATGCTGGGTGACCATCTGATTCCTGACTGAAACAACAGGAAGGCCTCCCAAAAGGCCTATATACATTACTCCAAATTTATTCAGTTCATTTTCCCAAATAGACGGTCAAACGAGGGGTACCTAATGTCCCCCATGCAGCATGTATCAAAAAGAATCAATTTCGCCTCCTCACTTTTGCCTCGCTTCCCTTCTTGTCTATTTCTTTTCTTTTTGGGGAGGCACAGGGGAAGGGTAAATGATGGCAATTCTCATAGCGAGGCGCAAATAAACTCGCAATGGCAGAAGTAACTGTTCTCCGCTGAGGCGTGCAGTCAGGCCCAGGCCCCCTGCTGGTAGACAGTCAGGGTGCTGTGCCAGAGACGAGAAAGCCCAATGGCAGGAAAATATCACGTCCTACTCTCCGGAAATTGATCTGCTCCTTGTATGGAGACAGAAAATGAGCGATTTTAATTTTGTGGCTGAGTCTGATGATAGAATTCTAGTATTTGGGTTCAATCTGGATATGTGTTTGGGGAGATGCGGGGCGCTGGGATGTTGTTGTATCCTGTCACTGTTGTATCTATGCATGAGTAAGTGGGCCATAAATGCTTTGTTATTAGATGCCTGCTGAACCCAATGACTTGATGGTAAATGATACACTCACCTTGCACAGTCTACGTGCATAAACAGTCTCTCTCTCGCCTCTGCACACTGATGACATCTTTAAGCCCACTTTTATAGCATTTCAACACACAGATCTTATACAGAATCAATGTATGTCAATATCATTGGGTCCCTATACATGACACTTTCTCGGGTCCTCATCCAAAAAGCAGATTACAAATGATTCAGGTATCATGGAATATAAATAAGATTCTTGTGTATGGTTTTGAGACAAGCTTTTGTAACTTCTTGTGCCACGGTCACTTGGAGTAAGACTAAAAAAGTCGACAGTGACTTGCAAACATGATGATAATAACAAGAGCAGCATTGAGGATCATCCCTTTTTTCATTCTGATACAGCCACAACAAGGGCACTTTCAGAGGCCCATAGAGCAACATGTATATTAGCTTCAAGGGGACATATAAAACGAACCCTACATTGTCCTGCATTTAAATTTCTATTTTCACCTACAACCTATCCCCGTTCTTAGCCCCAAACTTACTTCCGATCATTAAAAAAACTAAATGTGGGTTTAAAAATGTCCAACTATGAAAAGGATGTCCCACTTACAGGATGTCTGTAAGACCTGTTTCTATTATTTAACGGTTTTATTTATTTATTATATAATTTTTTCTGGCCCAAAGGCTTTATTGGACAGAAGCTGAAGGGCTAAATGGGGAAAGGGAAAGAATAGACACTAAAAAAGGTTGAGGTCCAGAATCGAACCAACTTTGATCAATAGTGTGATTTACAGTGGAAAAAAAAAGATGATTGGCTGGGTGTACCCATAAAAGCATAAAAGTCTTCTTTAAATAGAAAGATTTGCTGTTTAGGTGTAGAGAACTTTATGGGCACCCCTAGCTCTAATGTCAGATATTTTAGATTTTTGCATGCAAAAAACAACAAAAATCAAAACTACTCTTGTTGTGGTGCAAACAATGGTCTGAACTCCGCATTGTACTTCCGAATTGATGCAGCATCAAAGGAGTAGGTACTTTTGATTAAATTAATTAGGCGGTAGCAAGTAGCAGCAACTAATTAGCATGGGTTTACACACTTCTGTGCTCTTGTTTCTCTTAAGTAATGAGATTCCACAATCTCTCCTCTATTCTTCTTTCAGCAGCTGTCAGCTAGTCACTCCAGACACAAAGCAAGCAAACTATTACATACATGGGAGTATAAAATTGGACTTGTTATAGCTTTTACAGTTGTCAAAACAGTATCAGCTAAAAGTGTGCATGGCCATTTTTAGTTATCTATTTTCTGCCATTTTGCTGTACATATTGGGGTAAACTTCTTGAAGGACATTGGTGTGTGCGACAGCTGTGTTACACCTGGCCCACCTCCTGTATCACTAGCAGATAGCAGATGTATTTAGATGTGTGACAAAGAAATAGCTTTGAATTCCTGTATTTTGTAATTGCAGCCCTGTAAGACACCACTGGGGCTTAATGCTAAACGGATGCTGACACGACCCATTTCCACGCACACATTTGACAGGTCCATTTAACGCTGATTAGATTTGCAAGGACATCGTAGTATACCCTCTCCTCCGAGTCTCCCCTGAATCTGTATCTGTGGCTGTAATGTTATGCAAATGATTTAATATGAAGATAAAAGACCATCACAGATCTCTCCCCTCTCTTGGTTCACAGCCCCGCATTTCCAGGACGATAGCTCTAACGAGGAGGGCACTATTTGGGAGTCATTTAACGATGGCCTTAGTGACACGCACCCGCTCGCCACCGCCATCGCTTTGGCCATTAAGGAGCCTCTCGCACACCCACACCGCGACACACACGCCGCTGCAGACGCCTTTTAACGGCAGCTCCCAGTTTCTTACACATCACAGTGTCACAGAATAGAAAATTACACTCTCCTCCCACAGAGAAAATTGCTTTGGAATTGCTTGGTTATAAAGATGTGCTTTAAAGAGAGGGGGTGCATGCAATAAAGCAGGACACACACAAACACAATTACTTAAGCACTCCAAGGACAATTCTTACAAGTTAATCAGAGGATTTACCAATTATTGATGTCAAAGGGATTTGTTTGTGACTTATTTTATGTACAGTACTACAGTATATTTTTGGAACACATCTTCTTATCTTTTTTCATTCTGTTTGGTGCCAAATGAAAATCCCCGATGTAAGTGGAGCCTTCCAACAATATGCCCATCAATAGGGTGCAAGAGGTCACCAAAACCTTTAGAACGAAAATGATGTGACTTGTTTGAACTGTCCTTTGCTTGACCACCTCTTAACCCAACATCTATGGAGAGATTTGAATAGAAAGGTTGAATAAGTACAATCATTCCAATCTTAAACATATCAAAATGTTCCAAGAAACTTAGACATTTAAATGAAACGTAATAACTAATATAGCTTATGTGGATTTAAGGAAAGAAGAGAAGGACCATCCACATTTCATTGACCCCAGCCTTTTAAAAACCTACTAACCTTTAGAGAAATCTAATGTGCAGAGCTGTTATTTTACAGATGCTCCAACTGGAATATAAACACCTGATGACAACAGTTCTTAGTTTAATTTTCATTTTTATCACGGGTCTGAAGAAGTCTTGGTTTTGAATGAACATGAACAGACAATATTAACATGTAGGTGTAGCCAAAGTTGTTGTCTAATTGAATATTTAATGTTTACTTGCCTTCGGACAACGGATTAAATGTAGCTATCGTTCTAACTCCGGCGGATTTATGTTGAAGCTGCTGCGGACATATTGATTAATATGCACTGCCCTAATTGAAATAAAAACATATTTAGATATTTGCTATAAGATCAGAGAATCACAATCATCACCATAATTTTACCATCTATTTGTACTCTTTTGAAACCAGTTGCCTTTGGACAGACCTGCCTTGACATATACATCCACAAAACATAACACAGCTAGACATTGGGAACTATGGACCACAAATAGTATAGCAAATGTATAGCACGCAGTGTGTTGAAGCAAGCCACCTCAGACACCTCATCTCAAATAGAATTAGCTCCCTGGGCAGAGGCAAAATGACAGTCGCTGGGAGTCTGGCAGGAAGTGTAATGGGCTTGGGGTACCGCCGGTGTTTTCCTTGTCGCTGAACCAAAGGGCAACAGAGTGGATCAGTCCAGACACTTGCATGGGGCCAGTTATACCATTCACCCTGTAGCTGCAAAGTGACCACAGAGGGGCTGAGGGAGATTCTCTCTAAATCAGTAGTTTAGTTTGGTATGGAACAGGATGAGGAGAGTACGACTTCAGATATCTTTAAAATGAAATGGATCATGAGGTGGTGTGTTTATAGTTTTCTTGACTGAACAAACTATATCAAAAGCCAAGTTTGCGTTGGTCTTCATCAGATCATGGGCAGACCCAGTGCTTGGATAGACGCCTGTGGACTCTCTGGCCAATTTATGGGGGAGAAAGCACTTCGATCATGGCCTGCAAGTCTGAGGGTTCCCAGCAGGAGGCAACACAGCCCTGCAATCTATATTGGATTTAGTTCTTTGCCATCTCTAGGCCCCACACATCCCACAGAGAGGAACTTTTATCTGTCCCTAAGACAATATGTTATGACACACACACGAGTACACATAATAGAGTAAAGACACAAGCAGCAGCACACAGATCTACTGAGTCCATCTTCAGGCACACTCCCCCACAGCAAGGAAGTCAGCTTCTGCCACTGTAGGAGTGGCCTGGGGTCAATATACTGAGAGCTCAGACAAACTCTGAAAATGGGCCAACCCAGCAACTCAGTGAGTTATCTGAGGTTGACTATTGTTTCTGCTGGAAAATAGTGCGCCTTTATAAAGGCCAAGGTGTAAACTATTTTTTTTTATCACATTAAAGCAAGAAAAAAAGAGAAGAATTTACATAAAACTCAGACAAGGTCAGGGAGAAACAAGGTTCTTAATTTAGTCTAATCAACTGTCATTTGCATCGTGCCATTTGCGCAAGGTATTGCCACTAACTGAATAAATGGACTTCTTCAGACTCAAGGGGGGGCACTCCGGTTTTGATAAGATGGCAACATCTCTGATTTGCATATATTACTTTGATTATCTCATTACTAGGATGATTCTTGCAAAATTTTTTAGACTCGCGCAATCGAATTAAAATTACGGCACGCAATCAATAAAAGGGCACAGTTGCTGTGAAAACACACGCGTCCTCAGTTTGTATGGTCAACCAGCGCTGAGCGCAATGGAGACGATGGTTATGGTGATGCTGCTGCAAAGGATGATGGTCATGATGATGATGATGATCACCTCTTCAGCTCACGAGCTCCAGGCCTCAGTGGCTTCTTAGGAGAGTCCTGGGCTTTTGATTCCTGTGATCAAAATAGTAATCAGTAGAGACAATGGGGGCCGTGAAATTGCCGCTCTCGTGTGGGTGACCTATCCACCTGCTATGAATCTAAGAGTGGCCTGCAGGCGGCTCATGGTCCACAATCGATAATAGCGTTCACTTTTTTTTTTCTTTCTGCGACTCAACCTTTCTGTTGAATGATCAAATCATGCGTAAAGACGCACACGCCTGGTCTTGGATAATCTTGCAATGAGCAAAGTAAGCCTTACAATGTGTCATGGAACTTCTAGGAATTGGTACATGGGCTGCCAGGGCAAAAGTAGAAAAAACTTTACTTAAGACATTAAAACCATTTTCACCAAACATGAAACAGATTATCACACAAATAGGCTATCTACATATGCTGCCCGCGAAATGCTTGGTGGGCCTATTTCTTATTTTTGTGAATACGTCCAAATGAAATTAGAACATCACAGAAGCAAATGTCGAATTGTTTCGACTTATATCGCTGGGAAATGCGTCCTTGGTGTCACAAGGGCAGTGTCAGTATACACCGCAGGAGCTGTGATCAAACCACCCATTGATTTGTAGATAAACTTCTGAGTCACTGCCCAATGTAGAAAATAAGATATATTGTATATTATATTGTAAGATATGTTATATTCAACCCACTGTTGTATCCTATTATAAAAAGCCAGGCTACACACGACGGAAGTTTTCTAAAGCTCCTGTTGCTTTAAGGAAACACGGACACCCCCTTCTCTCATGTGGAAGACTGATGTGCGCAATCTGGGAGCGAGGGCGCACGTCCACGTTTTAAATTCATGATGTAAATAATTACAGGCCTCGGAATTGATTTCCTTACGACCTTCTCCAGCCTCCGAATACCCAAAAGAAAGCTACTTCTGTTGAAGCATTAAGTCATTAATTATTTTCCTTACATAAGGACAAATTATCGAGTCAGTTGAACGAAATTAGAACCCTTTGTTTCTGATCAGACCGCATTACCGCTGGAAATTACGGATGATGGCAGTGTGCACGGCTGCCTTTGTTGTTTCGATCATCGCCTGTCGCTCTGAACTCGCGCTAACAAAGTCATTAAATTGACTCCCTCTCGCTCTCATTATGCGGGCTGTTAATAACCGCTAATTAACTTTGCTTACGCGCGCCTTAAAAGCCTCCCTCCCTTCCCCGGTGCACCCTTACTCCTTCCTCCTCCTTTCCTTCTTTTCCTGCTTGGCCTCTTGAGCAGAGCAATTATGTCAGAGGATGTACGAGGATGGAAGAGTTGTCTTTGGTCTAACAAGGCCACAAGCCGACAGTGATGGGCAATAGAGATTTATAATGCGGAACATCATCTGGCATCAAAGCCAACACAATTGGTTTATCCATTAGGCTATTTATTTGGCTTTTCCAAATCACATAGGAACAAAATATGGCTATTTAATGCTGTACGATGACAATAGCAGCAATTAGACACAACATAAATTGGCCTATATTTCCTTAACAATAAACATTTAAGCTCTTTGAAAGCATTTGTCCAGAAGATGGCGCCATTTGAACGACATGCACAGCGACGCAAAACCCCATGGCCCAATGGATTATAATTTCTTTGGCCTTTACTGAGTCGGATGTGGCACGTGCTAAGAAAAGGGTTGAAACAATACACATGTAGCTGAATACTTATGGGATTTATGGTAATATTTAAATAAGATAAAATGAATACCAACGACTTCTTGAAACGTTGTTAAACAAAGTAAAAGTCCAATGAGGTCTAATTTGTTGGTGAGTGACTTGTTTTCCTGCATGCGCATTTTAAGCAATATTGTTACATGCTGTAAAGTGATATTGAGCTGGTATCAAGGCTTCTCTCAGTAGCTGTCATCCTTTCACCTGCGCGTCAAACAGACAGAAAATTGAAAATTGCACACAGTCTATTTCTCAACTCCATCCCCCTCCCTCTGGCTAATGTATGCGTGTAATTAGTGCATTTAAACAAAGCGCGGATGTCCTGCTGGCTGAAATGGCGGCTGACATCTCTTTTTCTGCAGGGTTAATAACAGTGTGCGGATAAATGAATCAAATTGTGGCCCCCAAATTACAGAGCGACTCTAAATACCCGTCTGTATTACGCACGTCTGTTTGTGACCGCGTAGGAAAAGGCATAACATTTTATATTGTTATTACACTCATTACATTGATTTGTGCGCAAATAAACAAGCTCCTAAGTTTGTGACACCAGAAAAGTTGGGTTAAATCTGACACAGAAACTGCACTGTTTATTAATACTTGGCAATAAATTATACAGACCTGACAATTGTCAGTAATAAGTCCAATCCTTTTTAATGAGGCCATGGTACCTCCATTTACGCACACGGCTTTGCTCTTTGCGCCAACATAAATTACTTTCATGTTGCATTTATTTCCACAAATGGACATAAACAATCACTTAAACATAAAAGAAAGACTTTATATATTTTATTGTGATATTTTGGGTTATACTCTTCAGACAGATACATAACTGAGAGGAAGAAGAAGGGAGAGAGCGAGAGTAAATTGCAGCTCGCTGAAGTTTTTGGATTGAATTCTGAAAATGATCCATTTAACAGTGATGGGCTCTGAGGCGAGGATAGGGGTCATGCCATTCACAGCAGGTTAAATAGACTTTCATTTAAAATTACATTCTCGATCCATCTCTCTCCCCCCACACTCTCCCTCAAGCGCGGAGTCCCCTGCGTGGTATCCCGTCTCCCTGTGCGCCACCCTCACTTTTAAGTCAATCCACAACTCTGGCACAGCGAACCCAATTGAGCAGAGAGCAAGACAGAGCGGCAGAATGAAAGACAAGACACCCAGATAGTCTGCATTTAACGGTCTTAATATACAAATCCAAGGTCAATAACGTTGAAATTATTATTAAGACTGTTCCATAACACAATGGCATAGAAGTGACAGTCTACACCCTGTATTCATATTTTTTGTTGTATGTGTGATCTGACATCTATCTTTGCAGGTGCAGCGTGAGGTCGAAGCCAAACTCTGTGACAGATTTGGCACAAGGATTAACTGTAAAGTAGATGCATTGCAATTTTTAAGTCACAAATTCTATACAAATCTATGATAAATAAATATTATTTTTTTTAAACGGTGATTAACATTTTTTTCCCCAATGCATTGTTGGATGCTTGTTCCAAATGTTTACGCTTGTTCAATAATGGCCTGCAATTTTTGAGCCTTTTTAACTAGGCTATACATTTACAAACAATAATAATAATGATAATAATGATAATAATAATTATTATTATTATTTAAAAAATATCCCTTACAAATGCGTAATACAAGTAGATACTGTTTTATACAGGCATATACATACATACATATGTAAAAACAGTACAGCATAAGCATATTTTCATTTGGATGATCATGACTTTATCTCACCAATTAAAAAGAACAAGGATGTTATTATTAATGTATTTGTTTATTTATTCATAGTGTAAACCTGTAGTGAAAATATGAAAAATAAATGTGTGTGAGCTGTGTTTTGTGCGCGTAAAGTTCACCGTGAGTTCAGTCCTGGAAAACTCCATGTCAGGTTTTGCTGTCCAACCCTCAAATTAACTTTAAACGCCAAAATATATAAAGCAGCTACGCTGTCTGCAGCCATACACACGTACGGGCCAATCAGGCGCTGTAGCAACTTCCACGTATACGAAGCGAGCGCACGGAGAGAAGCGGCTGGCATCTCTGCACTGCGCAGCCAAACCGCTGTCTGTCATTAGCTGCGAGGGTGTCAGGGGCGACAGAGCAGAGAGAGACAGAGAAGAGGGAGGAGTGAACAACCCCGGTGCGCACTGACACGGCCGTAAACTCAAAGTCACGAGAAGTAAAGCACCGGACACCAAGAGTGCGCGTGAGCGGGAGAGCGGGAGACGGTCACGGAACAGGACAAACCACGGAGTCGACATGAGTGGTCAGTTTGAAGAAGACATCCACGACCGAAGCGAGAGGAAGAACAGCAAATCCCCCACGCTGCTGTCTTCTTACTGCATAGACAGTATCCTGGGCCGGCGCAGCCCCTGTAAGGTCAGGCTTATAGGGGCACAAAGTTTGGGTTTGCCCGGGAGAGGAGAGCTGGACAAAACCACTGACGGTAAGTCACAATCTGAAGCGCAACTTTACTTTTTTTATTTAATAGTATCATATATATTAATGCTTTTGCAAATATCATTGGTTTAGATAGCTTTTGGTATTAATAAATCGGAACTTTTGCAATGCCTGGAGAAGTCAAACGGGTTGGAGTCGGCTTTTCTCAATTTTACGTTTGTGTTTTGCGTCTTTCAGGGCCAATGAAAGACCACCTCTCTCTGAGCGCAGACATGCACCTGCCTCCCAAACTACGGCGGCTCTACGGTCCTGGGGGAAAATACCTACACGAGCACACCGAGAAGCTGGAAAGGGAGCGGTTACTCCTGGAACAAGCCAGCGAAAACCTCAAAATCACCCAGGCGCCACAGGTGAGCATCAGTCGCAGCAAGTCCTACCGAGAGAACGCGTCTCTGACCCGTGGAGAAGGCGACCAAAGCCCCGGTGAGGGCTCCGAGGACGGTAGTCTAGGGCTGGTAGAGCTTGGCCCGCTGAAGTTTGAGGAGGACACCGGGAAGGAAGAGGAGAGCTGCGGGGACGCCTCAGTCTTATCTCCGAAAGACGAGGAGAGGGAAAGCTTGAACGCCGGAGACGGAGATGTGAGAGACGGCGAGGACAGCGTGTGTCTGTCCGCTGGCAGTGATTCGGAAGAAGGGATGCTGAAGCGGAAGCAGAGAAGATACAGGACTACGTTCACAAGCTATCAGCTGGAGGAGCTGGAGAGGGCTTTCCAAAAGACGCACTACCCGGACGTTTTCACAAGGTGAGAAAATAAAACAGCTCTTCATAAGTGTAGGCCTAATTATATTTTATATTTGTTTTTTAAGGCTACAGGGGATAGGTTTTCTGGTGCACTGATGGGATAATAAATCAGCATTGTAAAATGACTAAATTGTGGGTTGTATTTAATATAAAATTATGCCTTATTTCTATAATATATAACTAAAATAACACAACAGTTAAAGAGAAAAACAGACATAGATAATTCCAAAATAAATGATGGATGCGCAATAACAAAGAAAATATTGTTATGTGAAATCAGATTGCAATGATTTCTCTTAAAACAGCAGTACCAGGATTTCAGTATTTAAAATGTCCATTGATAAAATGATGGAATGAATTAGGCAATATTTCAAATGCTTAAAACTAAAAAAAAAAAAAAAAAAAGTAAATCAACAGTGTTTTTATTTTCACAAAAGGTAAAGGAATTAATAACATACATTTTATTGTATGGACAAAGATCACACGAGTGTAAGAGGACACTGTGCGGCTCACAGCTCATAAAACACAAATACCAAACCCGTGCTTCGCATATTTGAACACAATGGGCCGAAGTGTGAACAGGGGGGCTGTTTTGTTACCTGCCCCGGCTCCCGTAGACGCAAAAGACATTCTCTCGAGGAATAATTAAATGTCGCGGATAGTGTTACCTGCTGGACATGATACTGTCAGGGGGAAATCCTTGGGCCTAGCCGTGAGCCCGGGGGCAGGTGCTCTCCTGTTCTCGCTGGCACTGAAACCGGACGTGTGCATTTTTACGCACGTTTACGCACAATGGTTTAAGACGAACTGCAAAAAACCAAGGCATTTATTCATTTCGCTTTTTGTGCACCTTCGATCATAAAACGCACTTGTCATAGACGAATATTCATTTTCATATTGAGATTATTCAAATCTTCCAATCGATTTACTTTTAGGCGACTTGTAGGTTTAATTTTCACTACAAGCCCATCTTGCGGCTGAACGGAGCGTCAATTGCTTTGTGGCAGGCTAGTTTAGATGTCATTATTTCACCCATTATGTTGTTACAGTGACAGGCCTGGGCTAAGGAAAATCTAACAATCACTAGGCCTATTTCTGCCCATCTGTGACAGGGAAAATAGAATATGGCTATGGCGTCTTTCTGCAGTTCATGCCAGGGTGAAAAAAATCAAGCTTATTTTGGTCGTCTATTGTTGACAGTGAACAACAGGTGGGGACAAAACAGCAATTCTGCCCTGCTTCCAAGCGCTGGCCTGTAACCTTGAATCTTTTCTGTCTGTCTCCTCTTGCTTATTCTCTCCTTTTTGTCCATTTTATTCTTTTCAGAGAAGAGCTTGCAATGCGCTTGGATCTTACCGAGGCCCGTGTTCAAGTAAGTTCAGTTGCACCTTTATCTACAACGGCTTGTAAAGCGGGCATCCTGTGGCCTAATGTTTTATATCGCCTATAAAATGCCCCCGATGCACAGTGCACAGCAATAACCGGTGATGTACGTCAATGATTGGCCGCCACCGATTACGGGGCCAATTTGGGCAGTAATTTATTACGGCAGAAATGTGTTAAATGGGGAGGTCTTTCCTGTTATTGAATGTTATTACGCGCGTTTTAGTGGCAATTAAGCCTACGCTGGCAATTCATAAAAAGCTCACTTAGTGCAGGAGCAAACACAGTTATATTCCTGAGATGATGTGCTGTTTGAATTCCCATCGCAGGAGACGGAAAGGGGGGACGATGGCGAGAGGACGAGGCGGGGGAGAGCGAGGGGAGTGCTAATGCTATTTGATTTCCCATTATGTGATTGCAATAGACCTGCATTGATCCGATGCTTTGCACTTGGGAGCGAATGAGAGACCATTAAACGTGTTTGCTCCCCCCCTCCCTCTCCCTGCCATCACCTCTGCCTCCCTTTTACCCTCCCTCCTGTCTCTTTCTCTCCCTCATCTCCATCCTCTTCTCTTTCCTCTCTCCGTGCATTGAAAGCGTGGCTCGCATGTCGAAAGGCCGGGCTCATAACCAGAGAGACAGTTCAAACACGGTAAAACAACAGATGTCTCTTTAGGGGCCGTAGGTGAACAAATCACTTAACGGGCGCCATCAGGAGGTGATAAAAACTCATAAATTCCCCAGGGGCTGTGTAATGCTAAACAGTCCTCCGGGAATAATGCGCGCATGTGTGTACTGTCCCTGTCGCTCAAGCCTCGCTGTTCAATCACTTTGGCCCATGTTGACATTTTCCTCATTGTGAGCGCCCCGTGCAAACTGGCCAACACTGGATGCGTGGGAAAGTTAAATAGTCTTGTCTTGTACTTACATCTCTTAAGAATTTAATTTAAAGCGCATTAATTGCTATTGGAGCCAGTTCAGTGGTAATTTCGGAGATCTTTTGTTAACACCGCTCTTAATTATCTCTCCCCACTCTGAAGCTTGACTGCGGGACAGGCTTTAATTAGTCAGAAAGTAGATTTAGTGAGGAACAGTGAGCGGCAGGGTTTACTGTGCGTGTAATTACCGTTGACTTTACGCCTATTGGACACCACCTGAACTAGACAACTATTTTGGCACAACACTCACTCGTTTGTGATGAATTGGAAAGAAACTTCTCAGTGATAGAAACTTTGTGGAACTACACCTATCTTTCAGCATCACCTGTTGTGAACTTTGGGCTTATAATGCTGGGGAATAATTTGACCAAACTATAACTACATTTATGCATAAGTTATGAATGACAAAAAAGCAATGGTCCCCAAAACCAAAAAAGTTTTCCATAATAAATCATGGACAAACATCGGTTGTTGAAATTACATTTGTTACAACAGTTCAATGAAATTAAATAGCAATTTTTGGTAGGTTTTGTAAAATTGGTAGAGACAATTTGTGTCAGAATCGTATTGGTTGCACTGCCTAAAGAAGGATGTGATTCAGATTGACTACATTTCACTTGTCAGCTGAAATCATTTTGTATTTTGATGAATGACTAAGTGTATCCTGTCTTGCTTTCAGGTGTGGTTTCAGAACCGCAGGGCAAAGTGGAGGAAGCGTGAGAAGGCAGGTGTGCAGGCCCACCCCTCAGGTCTCCCCTTCCCCGGGCCTCTGGCGGCGGGACACCCCCTGAGCCACTACCTGGAGGGTGGACCCTTCCCTCCTCATCCTCACCCGGCCCTGGAGTCTGCCTGGACGGCTGCTGCTGCTGCGGCCGCTGCCTTCCCTGGACTGGCCCCTCCGCCACATAACGGCGCTGCTCCACCTCTCGCCACTCCACTGGGCCTGGGGACGTTTTTGGGTACCGCTGCCATGTTTCGCCATCCTGCCTTCATCGGACCTACATTTGGAAGGTAAATCTGCGTGATATTATCATTTGCAGTGATAGTTTTAGACTAACCCTCGCTATGTTCAGGTAAATTTGACCCTGATTTTCTGTTTTATATTTCATCAGAATTAAACTTTCTTGGGTGGTCCCAGACATCACTGAACATACAATTTATGCAAAATGTTATAAAATAAAATAAGTCTTTTTTTTCCTGATACGAAAAAGTATACTGCTCGTTGTGGTAATGTTCCGCTTAGATGGGGAACCTGAGTCAATTTTTAGTAATCAATCCTTTGACAAAATATCCACAAGGCAAAAAAACCTTTAACCACTAAAAAGAAGAAAAGACAGTAATTTTGAACATACTGTAAATAAATACTACATAATCGGACTATCATGATAATGTCCTCTGAAACTCAACTAGATATTAAATTGTATCCCCACTGTCAAGTATTCACAAAGGGAAACTGAATTGTTCCTCAAGCAACTCCTGGAATAAATTGTACTACAATGAGCAGCAATCGTCTCATGTCTGACAAATGTGTGATATTGTTAATGATTCACAGTGGTGTATAATCACTCTGTCAGATGCCCTAATAAATTAACCAAAGCTGTGATCTTAAAGGGAAGCTGTGAGGAGCGATGTCACTGCAAACTGCATGCCACAATTAGCTCCTCATTTGATACTTATGTTGTACTACATTACTCTGTGTTATTAACCTCGATTTGCTTTTCACAAATTAGAACAATAATGCAAAGATACAGAAACCACCTACTGTGTGTCTCAGGTTTTTGAAATGTGGTAAAGTAGCTTGAAGTATAATTTGAAAACAAGATTAACACAAATACAGAGTTAGAAAGTCTCCAATTTGAAAAACAGTCTTATTAATAGTTAAACGTTTCTGAATTAAATGAATGATAAAGGATGTGATAGGGATTGAATTTGTTCTTATACTACCAGTAATAAAAAAAGAAAAGCGAATAAAAAATAAATAAATATATAGTAATAATAATAGGGGAGCACTCATTTTCTGTCTCCGTCCTGTTACAATGAAGTAAAGAAAAAGGTCAATTCTAAACAGCAGACAATTATACCATTTCGTTTGTTCTTGTGTCCAGGCTCTTCTCCAGTATGGGCCCCCTGACCAGTGCTTCCACCGCGGCTGCTCTCCTCCGTCAGCCCGCCCCGCCCGTCGACAGCCCTCCACACACGGGCCCAGTGCTGCCAGACCCCTCCTCTTCATCCTCCTCCTCTTCCTCGGCTGCAGCTGACCGCCGGGCCTCCAGTATCGCTGCTCTTCGACTCAAGGCTAAGGAACACTCGGCACAGCTCACCCAGCTCAACATCCTGCCCCCTGGAGCCACAGGGAAGGAGGTGTGCTGAACACTCCACGCCAGCTATAGGCCTCCTGTCCCGGGCGTAAGTCCAATTCTGAGACTCCCCTGTCCCCGAAACCTGCCCTCACATTCATACCTCTGGAGGCTGCTGTCCCATGATGCTCCACTGCCCCAATTACCTCATGTCCCCCAACAAAATAGCACGACCAAATCTGAGAGAGCACTGGCTAAGTGATGTCTGATAAGAATACTTGTCTCATCTATGAACTCACTTTTTACTAAGAAGGCTGTCTAGTTATGTAATTAATTTATCCAATTCAAAGTGAAACTATTATAATATAATCACACACACATATTGAACAAGTCTCAGCGTGTGTCATAATATGGTCTATTTTTATTTAATTTAACTTTTACACATTTTTCCAGTTATTTCAGATGGCCATATTTTTTTTAATTTTGTAACAATTATATGAATTTGTTTGAAAGCATACACCTGCCAAAACCCAGATCGTAAAAGTAATCTTGAAAATGGGACACCAGGACTTAAAGCGGCTTAATCTATATGCATTTGCTGTGGGCTGAGCCAGACTGCTCCTAATAAAGGCATGTTGGAGGAGGTCCCGCATGAACCAAAGGAAAAAACTGTCCATAGACCTTCCGTAGCCTTCTCTACAAGCCTCTCCACTTGCACTTGTCCAAACAGCCAAACTCAACACACGCTGCATCCATTTTCAAAACCCTTACGTCTTTCTTCCTGTACATTTCTTTCAATTTGAGCACAGTGTTTTGGTTGAGACTGGCTATAGGACATGTGTGCAAGTAGAGATTTGTCTCTGATGACATGACTGTGTGAGAAAATGTATATATTGTGTAAAGATAGAAGAAAAAAAAAGATGATTTTCAAAACAAGGTGATGTATATTTAACTAGACCATGTTTTGATTATTTGCACTCAATGTAGTGTTAAATGAATGACGCCCTTGTCTAGAATTACACTTGTGTTAATGAATTATTATTAGGTTTCTAGATCCTTATTTATGTCTATACTTACCCCGAAGGACTGACAGATTTTTCTTAAGTGATTGTAAAATACCTGGTTTAATAATTTGAATAAATGGACACTGCTTCAATGACTTAAATTTTATCATTTCAAATTGCTTTAGGCCTGAACCAGGAGAAAATGTGAAATAGGCTATAATAGAACTATTAATAAAAGGTGTTATAAATAAATTGTGTTTTTGTCCTAAATCATGAGCAAATATTTAATTCCTAGAACTGTTTTGACCAAAAGTATTAAAGCTCAAGAAACAGGTTGCTGAAAAGGGTGGTGCAGCTGTGAGGGATAAAGCAAGGCGGTCGCGCATTATTCCACCTCAATGAGAAAACATGTATTAGGTCCCAAATGACAAATGTAATCCAGTGGCCCTGCGTGCGTCAATCCTCTTCAGCGGAGTTGACAAAATACTGACCATATATTCATGAGGCTAATCCCCAACATGTGAAACGCGCGCACAATGGAGAGGGCTTTTCAATTAGATCGCGCACTTTATCTGGGGGCCAGTTACAAAACTTCCTTCAAGGCCCTTTAAAGGCGCTAAATTGGTCTTAACATCTGTAATGCCGTGTCGATGGAAGCGGTTCGCCTTTGTCATTAATGAAGTAACAAACCACTTCATCAAAAATGCCTTTCACACACACACCTCGTCGAGTTAATTCCCTCAAATCTCCCCTCCTTTTTTCCATTGGACCACAGCGGAGAGACGCGCGGGACGACTGCAGCAATCAATGGTATTTCTTGTCTCGTTTGACCCAACTTTGAGCCCAGGCAAATCGCGTGAAATTACTCCGCGGATTAATTTAGTCTCCGTTCTTAAGTGAGTGCTTTTGTGCAAAACCCTTCCCCTACATATTAGGCTTGGTGTTACAGATCATTATTATCTACACCTGTTAATCACAATTTAGACCAAAGGAGGGACGTTTGCGAGTGAATTTGAATAGTCTGAATTCAGCCATAGCCTTTGGACCATGGCGCATAAGACTGGAAAAGATTGTTATGCATAGCCATAAACCCCACGTTGTTTTTATTCTGTGGAGCAGTGAGGCGAAAGTACTTTACTTGTATAGGGTTTTGATGAGATTGCTTGGGGGATTTTTAATCTTATTGTGAATATAACTAATGAATAGCAAACCAATTTGTCCCTAATATCAAGGGAAGGCTGGGAGGCGGATGGCCCGCTGTGAGCCAGGCTTTAAACTTTCTCTGAGGCGCAAAAAGGCGAGAAAATTGAAATTCAGTGGCTGTGTGGACCCATAAAGTCACACTTGTTGGATGTGTGTCTTTTCATTCACATCCCAGACCAGGGATGAAAGGCTCCAGTGCATAAGCGTATGTTGGCGCACACAACCACTGCCCAATCATGCGCAAATACGCAAATTTGGCGGCATTTAAAAGCAACACAGGCAGAATTTTGTGACACAATGTGCTGGTGCATTGGGTTCCACAATACCGTCTCCTAACAGGTTAACGGAGGTGCAATGTGTTCTCCCAGTCCACCATTTTCATCATCATGACCATCGCTTCGCCTTTCCAAGTCCAGCTGTGTCCGAGACGTGATTTGGCCCGTGATTTGGATTCACCCGGGCCTCGTTTCTCTCATCGCGCCCCGTCGCCTGAGAGAATTGGCCCAATCACTCCACACAGGCGCCTGGATCACTGTTCACTCAGGCCCCGGGAGTGAGACGCTCTAAAAGGCGCTTTGATGATGAACAGCCCGAGCCTCGCCGCTCCCCTCCAGGCGAGCCAGCCCTGAATAGCGAGGCCATGGCACCGCGCTCCCCTCTCCGCTCGCCCCTTAATTCCCCCGTCTCTCTTGCTCTCATCCAATTAGCTCAGTGTATTAAGCGGTTTATCGTCTCATAACCGCCCATTCAGCTCCAACAAGGGAGACACTTTGCAATAGGACCGGCTCTCCTTTTGACACCCCTTTCTGGTGCTTGTATGGTACACCTCCCAGTGAATAACAGCGACAGAATAGGCGACTAATTCCCTCATCAAAGCCTACCTTGTCCATTGCTGGTCAAAACGACGAGCAATAAAGCTTAACACCACCAAATAAAAGCGTCGTGCACGACCTTATTAGCTTAGCAGAGTCGAATTAATTCCCATTTGACTGGTCCAAGCCAAGAGGACAAAAATAGGCACTTACTTCAAAACAGCACACCATTCAGAGTCCCACTGATTAATTTTGACAAACAAATTGATGCAAAGAGTAAGAAGGAGCACTGTTGATATGATTTAATAAATATGTAAAGTTAGAAGCAATAAGGAGTAAATGGCACTGGCTCTCACGCTGCGCGCTCTATCCATCGCGTAGCGGATCACGGTGCAAGTGTTCAGCCCACTTAAGGTTGCTTTCACAAGTTACAGTGGTTTTGAAGTGATTTGTGAGGCGTGCAGTGTTTATGGAAATGCACACGGCAGGAACGAGTAAAAATCCCCCTCTGTATTAACAAAAAGGAGAAAAATGCGCAGGGCTTTTGTACATCTAGCAGCACGCTGAGCTAAGGCTGGCTTTAAACACCATACATAAGTCCATTTCACAGTGTCACGTGGTCACAAAATGAAACTAATTGACTTTCACGTTCCTTAGGTCTCTTGTAAAGATATTATGCAGTTTGACTGCATTTAATTTATTCAGTTTGTGAGAGTGAGAACTAGCAGTTGGATATATAAAGGTGCACTATGTAACATTTCCAGCTGAGGTTAACTGCACCAGTTTGTTTCCATGGTTTTGCTTTGTCTGGAATGTTCCACAGAATGGCATTATCTGTCTCCATGGAGAGAAACCAGGCTGCCAGTAGGGGAGTTACAGGTCACAGGTGACACGTCTCTCAGAAAGAATACAGGTTTTTCCAAGCCATTTCTGAGAAATAAAAACACAAGATAGAGAAGTTAATGCCGTACTGGGGAACACTGCAGGCACAGCACATTTCCAAGACGACAAGCAGTTGGTGGACCCTCTCCATCAAAAAGTTACATACTCCGCCTTTAAGCAATCTGTGTAAGATATTAATTTACAGTTTTACAGAAATGAACACCACCACAAACATTAAAAACAAATAATAACAAAACAAAACTTGTATAAATCAGCAAATTCACAACCACCAGCTGCCAATAGGTTTTAGTTTAGTGAAGCTGGGGCACAATGAAGAATAATGAGTTAAGAGCCTCTTGCAACTATAGAGATAAAAAAACAACAACAAAAAACATTACAATTAATAGAGAAACCCTTTTGCTGCCAACCTCAAAATACAAATTTGGGACATTGTAAAAATTATTTATCACCACCTACATTATTTTTAGGCCAATTGTGATTATTGGGATTCAGAAGAGATTTAATAATCTGCAGCTGGCAGTAACTGCTGTCATCATGGGACAACAGACAAGAAGCAGCGATTCTGGCAAATTTTCAGAAATATTACTATGCGCTGTCCCAGAAATAAATAAAATCTATTTAATGTAATTCAACCTCAAATCACTGGTACAATTCACTCAAGTCACACAGACATAATCAGAACCACTTAGCGTACATAACCTTACAGCGTTGTGGCCTTGTGTTTTTATTGGATTTGCAGAGTTTTGGGAGATTTTTTTAATGCATATTCCTCATATTTGGTGTTCTTAAACTGTGCGTTGCAACATTGCAATTTCCCCACTGTAGAATAAAGGTTGTCTTATCTAAATACAAAGACGCAAATTCTACAATCAATATTTTATTGATCAAAATGTTGTAATCAAAATAACAGTATCAAATATCATTACACACAAAAATATTACAAATTGTCCAGAATTACAAAAGACTCAAATAACAATGGATTAAAAGACAAAGTATGAAAAACAGTTAAACAGACAAGATCAGATGTTTGATACAAAACCTTTACTTTAGTGCGCGTGGCCTTGCTCACCCTGTCACTTCCCAGCATCCTCCTCCTCTTCTCCCATACACACCAGCAGCTCGGCACAAATGCTGCACACTGGGAGTGAATGGTAGTAATCAGAACAAGTGTCCCATTCGCTGCGGGCATTCGCTTGGTCTTAGTCGCCTGGGTCACTATCATTGCCTAATTAGTGGCTTTTTGGAGTACACTGGCTGCTGGCAACGATAAGTCATTTTTACCCACAGACACACATGCACACAATAGCTTGGGCCATTTAGGTTTGATTGCAGCTGCACCTCCACCCTGCCTACCATAGCAAGTGATGGGGTCAAGTCAAGAGTTTGCAGGCGGTGTCTATGTCAAAGGGTGGACGATTGTGATTGGATTTGAAGTCCTATACCAAAGCCATTATGTATAGAGCAGTTGGTTTGAGAGGGTCTAGGGGTCAAACGCCTAAAATGACCCAAAAATAGGAGACAAAGCAGATGGAATCTGATAAAATGCCACAGCAGTTGGTCCTTGATGTGGAGGTATATCATGTTGTGGGTTTATTTGAGGGAGGAGAAGGCCTGGAAGAGTTTGGCAAGGTTGATCTCGGAGTAGCCGCTGATAGCCAAGGCCTTATCTGGGACTTCTTTGAGCTTCCGATACACTTCTTTCTCTCTGCTGAATTTCTGCTGATTGAAACGACCTAAAACACACATTAAACATTTTTTTTATTGAAGTCAAAGAGTTATCAGAGAAATATTACAATTAGCATTTAATGATCATATTAAAAGGCCCCATAACATGCCAAATTAATTGACTTTGGAGCATTTAATTGTAGTCTAAAACACCACAAAAATACCTTGAGTATCATTTAGTTTCATACCTGTTTTTCAGGGATAGAGGTTGGCAGATTGGCAGATTGTTGAAATTTTGATAATATTGAGTGTTGTTATGAAGATATGAAAAGTGATAATATAGATTACATAGTTTATATTAAAAAATGCAGCCAGTTCGACTCGTGGTCAAGTGGTTGACACATATGCCGTGTGGGATAGGCTGCAGGGTCGTGAGATTGAATCCAACTCTGACCATTTACTGCATGCCATTCCTCAGCCTCATCACCATTTCACGCTGTACTTTCCTGTCAAATAAAGCCTTTGGGCCAAAAAAAATCTTTTAAAAAAAGCAGCCAAAAGAGCAGAATAAAATGCAAAAAAAAAAAAAAAGATTCTGGACTTTTCCTCCTACCCGCTCAACAATGTGCTGGTCAAGTGCAAGAGCTCGTTCAGCAGCAGACTGTTACTGCCATGCAGTTCCACTCAGGGACACAGGCAATCCTTCTTGCCTATCGCCATCAAACTACTGAACTATGTTATAAAATCTTCTCAGAGCTGTGCAATATTCAGTACACTTGTAATATTGTGTAAACATCATGTAAATATGTTGGAAACCAAGTGAAAAATGTAAATATACTTTATTCGTAAGCTAAGTTAAAAATATAAATTTACTTGTTCATACTGGGGTATGGTTGGAAAATGTATTGGATTTTATTCTGTTGTGCTACAGATATGTCAGTACTCTGTTTCTTATTTTCTCCTGCTGGTTGGTTTCATGTCTGTAACAAATAGAATTTCCCCTTGGAGATGAATAAAAGTAATTCTGATTCTGAAGACAGCTTTATTTAAAGTTGCACTGAGTCACATTTCAGGGGAGTCTGCTCTCCACAGAGATGTTACCGCTATACCTGGAATGTTCCATGGTATGGCATTAAATCTAGCTGCAGCTAGATAACAGCTTGTCCTGTTATTTCATTACAGGACAAGCTTTGCTACAAAAGTACCTTGAAAAACATGGACTCTTAAAGTACACAGGCTCGCCTCTCCACAGATGTCACGAGTAACTTGCCCTAGTGATGACTTGCTTGTCTCCACTGAGATGGATGTTATGACAAAGCATGACATTTGCATGGACACAAGTTGATGGCAGCCACTCCACCACCAAAGTTACATAGTGCACCTTTAAGATGACAATATTAATACGACAACAACAACAAACTCCAGGAATAAACCCGAGAGAAGAAAAGGACCAAACCAGGCTTGAACCAGGACTTAACTAAATGTGATGGAGAGCCTGGGAATGGAACAAAATCTGGATCCACACCAAAAAATAAATTATATGACAGATGGAAAAAAGTCTTGTAATCTTTTTAACAGCAAAGAAATAAATAATAGCAAAAATACAATCTCTATGTTGGTAAAACTACTATCAAAAACATTATGCTTCCAACTGTATAGTGCCATTTTGAGAACAGGAAAAAACCTTTCGCCAGTGCTTCAGTTCACACTTTTAGTTCACTTTACCTAATCCGTGTTATTAGCCATGCACTAAAGTGGCTAACAGTAGCTCAACATTACGACCAAATGCAGTTTTATCTGTAACTGCCTCTAGCTGCAGTGTCATCAGTAATGCTATCACTGAGCCCTGAAACTGGTGACAGAATTGAACTGATGGGTCGATGATGAACACATGCACACAAAGTATCAGAGGATTGATTGAGAAGACCAACAAGCGCATGAAGTCAATATCTGGTCCTCTGTTATCCCTTCAGGTGGGCCACAATGAGGCCACAGAGAAGACCGGAGCTGCTTTTCTACCAAACTAGATCTTTACAGCATTATACAGAGGCGCAAGTGTAGGCAAAGTATCATAAAACCAAGTAATAACACGCTCAAGACTGTAAGATACACCGGGAATAATGGTGTATTGACTAAAAATGGCATTGTGGTGAAAAAGCAAGTGTAGAATAGAATTGGACCTGATCTGACTGAAGCAGTTTATCCAGAGGACAAACAACAGCATTTAAGGTTGTTTGATTTCGACGTCTCTCTGGATGCACAATTTAAGTCTGGAACAAATAGTAGCATACTGTAATAAAAAACCGCTTAACGCTTTGCGCCTTATGCATTGTACCTCCTTGTTTAATAACTCGTAATGACATCTAAATATATTGTACTTAGGGTTAGGGGTTAGCAGTATTGACGATATTCAGTAAATCTAGCAGAAATGTGTTAAAACATGTCTTTGAATGTCTTAGTTAAGGCTTCTAAGGTATCTAAAGTATCTGAAAATGTGAATAACTGCAAATTACCCATAAAGTGATATTAAAGATTAAAAAACAAAAACAACTAAAAAATGTATACGATTATTTGGAAGTTTCCAGCAGACTGCTTTACATTTAGCATTTTTAACCAGGTCTTTTTGCAGTATATGCTACATTCAAATTTTGCTTCAAAACAACATTCATAATAGATCAACAAATCCACAAACTGCACACATAGCATTTAGAGTTATAAGGTTCAGATTACTGCAGGTTGTTACAGAGTTGTGCGTTACATTGTACCAAAAGAGGTAAAACATAATAAATGTAGTGTAAACCAAAATGTTACCATATCCGTAATATAATCTTTTTTACTGAATAGAAATGGCAAGACATTTTACTCATTCAACATCCCTCTTGCACTTACAAATCAATTATGGTCCACATGGTTTGTTAAGAGCGCTATCTAGCATCTTCCTGAATCCTGCGCGCTTATCTTCCAGTATCCTACATTAGAGTCTGCTGTAAAAACACCAACTTAGCAAAGGGAGCAAAGGCTATATACATGGACCCCATAGAGATGGTAAGAGCAGTTAAACACATAGAAAGGCCTGTCTTACTCATTTACTGTAAAACACGTGACAAACTGTAATGACAAATGCAAGCCCGATGGTGTGGTTGACTTTAGCAGCAGCAGCCACTATTATCAGATAATCCTGCCATTGTCGAGGACAGGGAGGCAGAAAGGGGGACATGTGAGGAAGGAAGGTACAGACAAACTAGTCTATTTATCTGGGCGAATAGAAAGGCGCGATGATGCATGATCAAGCGAAAGCAATCATGTCATCTTTTCTGAAAGGTAGGAGAAAATAATTTGCCCCCCCTCCACCATCTTTCTTTCTCCATCACTCCTTCTCTTTTTCCACCTCAATCACTGTGTGGCGAACAGATAAAAGAATGATTTAAGAGTCACAGAGACCAAAAGAAAGAGCGGGAGACCTCGCCGCAACTGGGAGCACAGCGGGGAGTGCAGTTCAAATAAATAGCCTCCCTTAAAGAGCCAGGCAGGGCAGCCAGAAGATCAGGGATGGGGTTTGGGAAGACCAGGAGGAGAACAAGAAGAACAGATTAAGTAACCATGATGACCTCCGGAATGTCAGCAGAGCACACTTTGAAAAAGGAAAGTATACAACATAAATGCAAACAAGATCAGTATTGTCCTATACAATACACTGGTATTTCCCCCCTGACCTATAGTACACCTGCACTGGAGTATTAGAGGTCGTTGCTCGAAAATCAAATGATTGAATGCAAACCTAACTATCTTTATCTTAATGGAATATAAAGAGCATATTCAAATATAAAGTGAATATTCATGACAAAACTTTTACATGTAGAGTAACACCACACTAACTGCTCTATTAATGATATAATGGACCTCCATCTCGACCTCGACCCGCACACATCCACAGGCAGTGGAGTATCAGGGGTTATCTTAGCTCTAACTAGGTGTTGTCACACACTCGTGCACACTCTGTTGAAGCCGGGCACGAGTAGATGGGGGCTCTGCACGCTCTAACTAGGTGTAAATACAATAACAAGCCTGTAATTAAGTGAGCATGATGAAGTTAATGGAGATCGGCCATTCCGTCGGCCGTCTGCATGAATATTCTATTAAGCTGGTGGCGACGGGCAGCTGGAATAGCAGTTAATTTAATCACCACTCGGAGCACAGGGAAACTTCTTTGTGTGAGTGTAATTGCACAGAATGAATAATTGATTTGACAATCGTACCCGCAGATTTTGCCACCCCGCTTTGTATTGGCGGCAGAGTGGGAGGGGAAGGTAGAAAATGGAGAGGAGAGAGAGAGATGGAGGAAGAGAAGAAAAGAGGAAGAAGGAGAAGAGTGGGAGGGATGAAGAGGTGCAAATGCACAGAGCAGCGAGATGGCAGGGAGGCTGTCGGTAAATGGATCATTAGAAAAGCGCAGCTCAAGGACAATTTATATTTTATCAATGCAGTAAAATTACATTATTGCTCACACACGCAATCATACTGCCCACACTCAACAGAACAGGATGGTGTTTGGGATGGTGATGGTGACGATGGAAGAGGCAGAATCAGCAGAGAGAAGCAAAAGGAGAGATACAGGGAGATGAAAACTAACACAAAATGATTTGAAAGTCATTGATACGGGATGTTCTAGTTCAGGAATGGACAGCGTGTTTTTCATAGTGCCAGACTGTGTGGTTTTGTGTATAATCTATTAGCGATCTCCTGCAGGGCATGAAATCACCTCCATGTTTTACTCAGTTGCAGCAATCAGCCACAAAACTGCAATGTAAATGCAGACACATGCTGCAAAGTACATGCATGA
This sequence comes from Rhinogobius similis, assembly GCA_019453435.1. NCBI lineage: Eukaryota > Metazoa > Chordata > Actinopteri > Gobiiformes > Gobiidae > Rhinogobius > Rhinogobius similis. Next base: position 7,037,720 of record CM033639.1, on the reverse strand, counting down.
GCTGATCAAACCACACTCAGTGACTCACAGGTACGTGACATTATTTATATTGAAGTCTATATATTTATATAGATGTCTGCTGTGCACCACTCACATAAAACAGGCAACACTACACTTTACCTTAATGCTATAAGATACAATGCATTATCAATCTTTACTCACTCCCTGATGAAGTGCATCCAAGTACAGCTGCACACGGTGTAAATTGGGAACGGAACAAAAGCTCGGATCAAAATGCCAAAAGTTTATCAATCTCTAGAGTAGTCAAAGAAATACAATTATATATATATATATATATATATATATATATATATATATATATAACTATATACAGCTGCCCTACACCCTGCCAGTGATCAGATACCCTGCGGGCATAATAAGATGGCCAAAGGAAGAGATACAGACCACAGACGTTAAGACACGAAAGCTCCTGACCATGCATGGAGGGTTCCATCCCAAATCCCCAAATCCAGCACCCTGAGACTGTACACTAGCCGTAGGGAAGGAGGCCGTGGACTAGTGAGCATGAGAGCCACTATCCAGGATGAAACATCCAAGATCCACAAGTACATCAAGGATAAGGCCCCAGATGATGATGTGCCCAGTGAATGTCTCAGGCAATGGGGAACAGAAGGTGAGGTGCCGGAGGAGGGACCATCATGGGAGGACAAGCCCCTACATGGGATGTACCACCGGAACATAACTGAAGTGGCTGATATCAAGAAATCCTACCAGTGGCTGGAGCGGGCCGGACTAAAGGACAGCACAGAGGCACTCATCATGGCTGCACAAGAACAGGCCCTGAGCACCAGAGCGATAGAGGCCCAGATCTACCACACCAGACAAGACCCACGGTGTAGGCTGTGCAAAGAAGCTCCTGAGACAGTCCAACATATAACTGCAGGGTGTAAGATGCTGCCAGGGAAAGCATACATGGAACGTCATAACCAAGTGGCTGGTATAGTGTACAGAAACATCTGTGCGGAGTACGGACTGGAAACCCCAAGGTCAAAGTGGGAAACACCTCCAAAGGTGGTAGAGAATGACCGAGCGAAGATCATGTGGGACTTCCAGATACAGACTGACAGAATGGTAATGGCAAACCAACCAGACATCGTGGTGGTGGATAAAGAGCAGAGGAAGGCTGTTGTGGTTGATGTGGCGATACCAAGTGATGGCAACATCAGGAGAAAGGAACATGAGAAACTGGAGAAGTACCAAGGGCTCAGAGAAGAGCTGGAGAAGGCCTGGAAGGTGAAGGCCAAAGTGGTGCCCGTGGTGATCGGAGCACTTGGGGCAGTGACCCGCAAACTGGAGGAGTGGTTACAACAGATCCCTGGAGGAACATCAGACATCTCAGTCCAGAAGAGCGCAGTGCTAGGAACAGCTAAGATACTGCGCCGAACCCTCAAGCTCCCTGATCTCTGGTAGAGGACCCAAGCTCAGAGATGGATGTGATCCGCGGAGGGTGAGAAGGGAATTTTTTTTATTTAAAAAAAAGAGGATGAGGACTAGAAAAAAGTATCTTTTAAACTTTTAAACTGACACTCTTAGACCAGGTGGTCACTCTGTGAGGAGTTTGCAAGTGCATGCGGGTCAGACTGGCCCATTGTGGCAGCAGAAGTCCCTGCCTCACATCCTCCATCTGGTCTACAGGTTCACATAGCATGTATTTGTTAAGTTGTTTAAGTTCTCTGCTTGTAGTGAATATTTTACTTGTAAATAAAAAGTGCTTTGGCCAATGTTGAACTAATGTTGGCTACAAAAAACATCATAACAAAACAACCTCTCCTTGGGGCCATAAAGCCATTCCCATGCTGACTGTAACAGAGAAGCTCATCATTCAGTACAAAAACTGTGGCTCATTGAAGCACTTACAGAAGTTCATGGGTAACAATAGAAGAATATAGATACTTGAAGTCCAACTTGAACAGCGCTTGAATGTCTCCACCAGAAATACAACAGTATTGAGTTAAGCTAGTGCTCATAAATCCTTGTAGGTGCATTATATGAAGATAATCCAGGAGACCTTCGGTCACACTCCGAGCACAAACAGACAACAGAATGACGGAGGGTGTAAAGGATTGTGTGTCTCTTCCCTGTAATCGGAGCACTGAGGCCCCTGGGTGTGTAATGCAGTAATATGGGGTATTACTGCACCGGGATGGAGGGATAACTCCTTAAACCTATGTTTTACAGCAGCGTGTGCCTATACACATACATTTATCCTTGGCCATTTGTGAAAAGCATGTTTAGGAGTCTGTTGGATATAAATCACATCTCACAGACAGTGGGACGTAAGAACTCTACACCAAATGATAAAGCTGGACACAGTAAAACATGATCAGAGGTCAAAGGTCTGGCTGTTAAATGCACAGTCTTTAAATATGTTGCTACAAACAAATTTACTTTACTCGGCTGGTCAGACGAACCTGTCGATTGTTCACCTGTGATTAATCGTGCCACTATGTTGACTCGAACTATATTATCATAACATTCAATAAAGTTGAGCTAAAATTGTATTTGTCTGAAACTTAGTCTGCACATTATGCCTAACTTGGTAATAGAAAGCTTATTCCCCTGAAGTCACTCTGTGAACAGCACACAACAATGTGTGATTCTAGTCAAAGTCAAAGAACAAACTGCCCAAACCGTGCTGCTGTGTATACAGCTCTATATTGTGCAAGATGTAAACACAATAACACATTAAGAGCCATACAGCTGCAAAGATTGAACTGTATTGTACTGTGGCGTATTGTGAAAGACAAAATGAGAGCGAGCTAGGAAAGGCAAAGGCAGATGTAGGAAAGGCAAAGGCGGATCAAAACCAGCACAAAGAAAAAGAACATAAAGAAAGAGGAGTCAGGAATTGATTGGTGATGATTTCTTACATCTGGGAAAAGACAGAAATAAAAAAACAACAGAAAAAGAGGCTATAATCATGTTAGCACTCTTCCTACCCCTCCCGGCCCATGGCAGCTAGAGCCTGCATCTCCTGAGTGGTCATCTGTTGATTACACATTATATTTACCTCTGCTGTCTCACTCCAGCCCTGCCTCTCACTGGCCACTCTGCAGCATTCAGGCATACATACATAAATAACATACATACATAAATATTTAATCAAATAAATAAATCGCTCAGCCAGGCAGCCCTTTCTAATCAAGTGACATCAATCAGGGAGAACTATGGGTAAAGAAGCCTTGTGGCTGACGCCTACTGAGCGCGCCCAGAGAGCTGGAGTAGCGTCTATTTGAGTCCAAGGGGGGAAATATACGCTCCATGTCCCATTATAGGAGAAGGGCTATCCTTTCGTCAGCGCGCCCATTACTCCCCCTATCATTTCCCCAAATCTAAAACCTGTTTTCAATCAACACAGCCAAACGAGTGCCTGTCTAAGAGAGGCAGAGAGAGAGAGAAAGGAGAGAGAGGGAGCGGAGAGAGCCACAGCGATGGACAGTGAGGACGGGGTAGCAGCAGAGTGGTGGAGGGCCCTCTCCGTCGTTCTACAGTGATTGGAGCATTTTGCATTCTGTATGTGTGGTTGATTGAATCCGTCTCCTAAATTAGGGCTGTCGACTCGAGGAGCTGAATGTCCTTAACCCCCCTACCCATATCCAATGCTCAGACCCGCTCCTGTGTGGATGTGTGTGTCACATCACGCCTGAATATTTTAAGTGCAGCCTGGGTAAAGGGTTTACGTTGTGCCATTGATTGCTAATGCTATGTTGTATGTGTATTTGTGCAGAAGCATTGTTAGGACATCAAAATTCAAACTTCAATAACTGTCGTAGTAACTTGATTTTACTTCTAAAGGCGGTACTGAAGAATAATGAGAAAATCAAGAGCAGCACAAAGAGAAAATAAAACTTTTTATAAAAAAGGGCAATTTTTGAAAAATTATACGACAAATTGCGCTAGATTTATTTGAAACTTTTGTGATAAACAGTACAACTTTGTAATGTTGAAAAATAGCTTTTGATACAAGTAGTTGGTCAGATCCTTACCTCGATCTTCAGATGGCAGTACTTTATTGACTGCATATTCCCAGTCAAAGATGAATCTGTAGAAGCACAACTGGTTGTACAAAGCCTTCTCCGAGTACTGCAGAGAAAACACAAATGAGAAAACATAATGAGTTCGACATTGACTTGTTATTACATAGAGCCTGTCTCATGTTTAAGTGCTGGCAGAAAAGAATGTGTATATTTTAAATAAATAAAAGAACTGCAGTATTGTGGTCCAATCAAACAATACATTGTGTTCTTTAGATGTTGTTAATGTGGTGCAATCAAACATATTATTGTCTTCTTTAAAGGTCATTTGATATTTATTTGTATGTCCACATTATTAAATGTACTCTGTACACCCAGACTTATCTACCTCTCCTTTCTGTGTTAGTGCCAAAAGGAAAAAAATGGGTTGCTTTGTTAATCTCCTCTGCAATTAAGTGAAGCTACACAACGGCTTCTGCAAGAGGTACAGAGGCTGAATGAGAGAGTGATGGGAGGAGGAATATAACAACATGAAAAACAAGCAAAGGCTTCAGATGCAGAGAGATGAGAGATGGTGAAATACAGAAAGAGAAAGCAAAAGGGGATCAGGCCTGAAACACCCTCCCTCATAATAGTTTGTTGTGATAAGGCATTGTGAGAGAGGCATGCGAACAGTCGAGGCTGTCAATTTGATTAGCCATTATACTGCATGTTTAATTGCAGTTATTGGCTCGTCATTTCCCCGCTACACTGGAGAGGGCACGCTAAGCCCCGACCCCACACTGCCATCAGGTGTGCGCTGAGTGCATTATTATTACCACCAGGAAGAATCCCATGACAATTCATGTGTGTGCGCGCCTCGGTGTGTGCCCATTATACCTGCCAATCCGACGTGTGGGTAATTGTAATTTCAGTTTTTACTGCTGTGGCATAATCAAGTGGCAAGAGTATCTAATGCCGCTAAATGCAAGCCATGTGATGTGTGAATGTCTGTTTAATGGACGTCTATTGCTGCCCACATGGCACACACAGCTGTTGACCGCTGATGCACTGCCTCGTCAACAACCAAACCATGCACATCCCATAATGGAGCCACAGTTACGGTTGCCAAGGTTGAACAAGCTCGGTCGGCGCAAACATCGCACACCACTCTGTCTCTTGAAAATAGCACAGGACATTGGCGCACACCACACACCCTTACAATGTAATGTTGATTGTGGGCGGGCCTTAAGGTGCGCACTGATTGACTGACAGGTGTCAGAAAGGCGTGGCCAAAATGTTACAGGGTTGTTATTGAATTTAGAGCCCCTCAACCCCACCTCAGCCGCTCTCAAACACACACATGCACGCACGCCCACCTCGTCATTCAGCTCGCCGCTTTGTTCCTGCACTGACACCATTTCAATTTGCTCCACAAATCTGCAGCATTTTCAGCCTGACTGCCTAAGGAGCAAACCAGCTGTGAAATTGCCTCTCTCCCGGGAGCACAGAGCCACCCCAGCCCCCACCTCATACCCCCTTTGCCTCCCTTTTCCCCCGAATGACTCCCCGTGACACGCATGCAGGTCCAGGAGCTTGTACAACCAGCGAAACAGTTGCAGCAAAAGGAAGAATAAGACATGACGTCCTGCAAGAGACCAAACAATAGAGCCAAGATGTATAGAATAAAGGAAAAGAGCTAAATGATACAAATTGATTCAAATCACAGAGAAACCACCTCAAATGATTCTTAGAATAAAGCCTGCACTCAGGACTTCCTCAGACTTAAAATCACAGCTAGCCTCCATGGGGCGTCTCCACCTTTTATTGGCCAGGTAATTGGACAATGTGGATGAAAAGTGCAAGCTGAACTAGTTAATTACTTGACATGGCCCAGAGGCCTAGCAGATGACACAGGGCCTGTATAAAGCTGCTCTTGCACAGCTCTGCTACAAACATGCGTTGTAAATAGTGGATTTACAATGTTCACACAAGTGCAGCTGTAGACAGACAGGGAGGGAGGAAGGGAGGGAGAGAAACAAACATACATTTTTCCTCAGCTGTGAGGCCACGAGGCTCTAAAACTCTTGAGCTTTTTAGATGCGATGAGCGTTATTGCCGGTTGTGGTAGTCACGCCGATCAGCTTCACAAGACACCATAATGAGTCAATATATGTAAATCTTTACTAGGCAAACACGGCGGGAAACAAAGGCATTTAACTGGTGCTCTCGCCCGCAAGCCTCCAACGATTCAGCACCGGTAATTTCTCCCCATTGAAAGGCATAATTGCCTGCTATTTGAAGATATTCATGCTCAATTTTTGAAATTAATTTCAATTGGGGGGAAATGTAGAAATGTCAGCTCCAGTGAAAGGGATTTGATTTCAATTATCCTCGCTCAAAGGACTGTGATTTCCAAATACACTTAAGCAAAATTATGACAAGAATTTTTGTTCGGCAAAATTCAGTGTTTAAAGAGCGATTAGGCGATAATGGGGCAGCTTTGAGCCGGCAGTGAATGCAGCCGTCTCCCTCTGAAAGGCACTCAATTATCTCTGATTGCTCCCGCTATAATGTATCAAATAGAGATACCTGCTATTGCCGTAATTTGTGTGAAAATTAACATGCTGCAATTTCCACTAGAGGGAAAAAGGGAGCTCTAATGGGCGCCTGAGCGTACATCAATAAAACGAGGGGAGAAAAGGAGAGAGAGAGAGAGAGAGAGAGACAGAGAGGGAGGGCGAGAGGGAGAGAAAAAGTGAAGCAGTGTAAGAGCTAAGGAGGGACTGGAGGAAAATAAAAGAATGGAGCAGGAGGAGAGGCTGAATGAAAGGCTAAGAAAAGGAAAGTCAGAACACAGATCTGAAGCAAAAAGCCCATTTGAGTTAAGCGCTGCATAGGGAGAAGAAAGTGTGAGAGGAGAGGAAGAGAAAGAAATTTAATTTACTGAAAATATTACAAATTGCACCTGTGCATAACTCCCCCAAATTACCAACCAATCAAGACAGAGTGCCTATTACTCTCCCATTACATGGAGATCAGATCACGCTCCGAAACTGTGTCCAAAGGGAGAGGGAGAGAGGGATTGAGAGAGGAGAGGAAGAGATGGCACCCACAGAGATGCTGAAAGCTGCGCGATGTATCAGAAAAATGAGGAAGAGAAGCTTCATGACAAAAACTCGAACTGCAAACAAATCCGTCCAACACAAAGTGGCTGTATGGCTGCTGGCTTGTGACATATACATAGCATTCCATAGAAATTCAGAAAATAATTCAATCATTATAAATAGGGAGTGATGAATGCCTTATTCTTCTTCTCCTCAGTTGTTGAGCGTGGTCTACAGCCGCAGCTCAAACAGCCATGAATAGCCTCTTAAGTACTTTGCATAATTGGCAGCAATTTAATATGTTAGCTGCTGGGCTATTAATCTCCATGCATCAGCTAGGTTCAGACACGTCCTAATATGAATCGCACAATACTTGATCCCTCAAATCAACGCGTGTTTGCTTTAAAGAGAGGTCAGAGGTCAAGTCAGCGATCATTTGGAGTTTACATTTCCTATTCAAGGTCAGCAATAGCAATTGCTTTCTGTGGCAGACAATGAACAGGCGTCACAAATGCATACATTTAAATTGTACTTCCAGTTGAAACATATCACTTTGGAAAATTCCTATCACTAAAAAAATCTATTTGTTCCTTTGTTTTACCATCTGTATATTAATAAAGTTTGTTAAATATGCAACATAAAAATGTAAATAAACAATATGAAGAAACCTTCGTAAGAAGTATGATGAACATTACCCTGTTTAATGCATTTATTTTATTTAACCAAGACTTATACAAACTTAACTCAAATGTCACTTGAGTGAACAGAATTGATTGAATTCTGTATTTACACAAAAGGTGGGATTGAGTAGATAACTATACAAGCTAATATCCCCAAAATACTGGACAAATTATGTAACAATAACTATAAAAACAGAAAAGTGAAATCGTACTAGAAAGTGCCCAAAGTTACATTCGAAGTGCCTGAATAAAAATCACAAACTGTAAAAAGATGAAATTAACATCATAATTTCATTCACTAACCACTTGCTGACAGCTGTTACATAAACTTTACTTAATTGACACAACTGATTTCCTGTTAAATTTATGAATGTGCCCAAAAGGTGGCAGGTTGTACAGTTTGTCGAGCACTAGTTAGAAACAGGTTTTGGGGCCGAGAAAGGAGCATGAATAAGCGGCGAGAGTTAAATGTTTTATTCAGCTGCGGTATAAAGTGCCACGGCCCTCTGACGCAGCGATGGGCAACTAAGTGGCTACACTGACAGCAAAAATTGGTTCTCTGGTTTACAACCTGTCGCCACAGAGCCAGACACTGCAAAGCAACTGGGGATGGGGCAGGCAACGCGAGACATGTTAGATAAAAAATGACAACAGGGAATTAAGGCGAGGACTGAGACAGAAATGGTGAGAAACGGGACAGAGGGGACAAAAACTAGATTGAAACATCATGGTCAAATTGAAAGGGAGAGTGTGTCTTTTAAATCCAGTGGTCAAGCTAACAAAGTGTGGGTAAGTGGGCTACCAGCATGAGACAGACAGATGCTTTTAATGGCTAAACTACCACCCAGCTCTTAGTGCCCGAAAGGTGCGCTCAAGTCACACACGAGTCGAGAGACAATCAGAAAACACCACAATCAAGAAGAACATGGCTGGAAATATATAGACTGAAATGTGACACTGATGAGACTATATATGGTAGACCAGCTCCATAGCACCATCACCTGGACAAAATGTATAGTTTTTTCATATACTTCAGAAAAAAATTATGCTTTATTTAACAACAATGTGCTCATCTTTCTTCAAAAGTAAGGTTATTTAATGTAGGTCATTAGCCCTAATATTCAATATGGCCAGTGAAGTTCTTCTAATTCTAATTGAACTGTTTGTTTCCTTATCTGGTTTAGGATGGATTTAGTCTAATTTAAATATGACTTTGCTGTTAAGTTTAATTTGTCCAGTCGTGGTTTAGTATTTAATTTGTAATGGCAGTAGTTCTGTTTCTGTAAGGTTTATCATGATTTTGTTCTGGACCCATAAAATATGACAAAAATGTATATCTTAATATTTATTTTAAGTAGTACATGTTATGTCAATCCAACCGAAATGTGTTAAAAACATGTCTTTAAACATATTAGTTAATGTTTAATTATCAGACAAAAGTGAAATTTCTGTAAAATCAATGTACGAAATGTCATCATATACCCTTATTTGAAAGTCTTTTTTATTGTGAAACGACTTTTTTGCAGCATTTAACTATAAACAATATACACGATATTCAAACAGTGCATACCTTTATAACAACATTCACAATATAATCTCAATTTTGATATATTGCCCACTTCTACTTAACTAATTTAATAATGTCAGGGAAAATGTAGTGCATTGTGGGTTACCTCGGGTCTAAGCGTAGCTCGTGTGCAGGCGGGGCAGATGGGTCCATGACGAGAGAAAGCGATGGGGAGGCGCCTGGTTCGGTTTTGGCAAGCTTGGTCTTCACACACCAGCCATCCCTAAAACAGAAAATAAAATGCATTTATAACAAGAGCAAACATCTAACAGCATTTTAGTCTAAGGACAAACAAACATCAATTTTGGTTTAGTTGTGATTTTTAATAAAGTTGACAGTAATTCAGTGCCGTTTTTCAGTTTATAAAATATCTCAAAACACATATCCATTGTAAGGTAAAAAACATATCATTCAGGAGCTTTGCAATGCTACCATCAAATCATTCACCACTTCATCAATATGCATTGTTAAAACTTGTTGTTCCCTCCAGCAGACACTTCAAAAACAGTTCAAAGTAATGTGTAAAAATTAGGTGAAAATTGCTGTATTTTATTTAGCGTTTCAAATGCAGTGACAGGGAAAATACCAACAGAAAAGAAATACAGCAAGTACAGCTGACTGCACTTCAACTATGCGTCTCTTTCTTTACATTTTAATATATAGCTTTTGCCGGTGTGACAGAGGGCCCAGGTCTGACAGGCAAAAGCAGTGGACAGCCAAAACGACAGTAGTTAGGGCCTCCTGGGGTGAGTTAGTGACCCTGGGCAGGTGCTGTGGTCTAACCCTCTCAATCTCACCCGTATTATACAGCACCCCCCTTCTCCACCTCCTTCTTATGCCCCGTCATTACTAAAGGGGGGTTTTAAGGGGAGGGAGTTAATGCCCAACTAATGACAGTGCAGAAGGCCCACCACATCACAGCCGCTTTCTTTCCATCCATCCCTGTGTCCGGTCAATCACTCCAACAAACTGCTCTCAAAAGACTGCACCTGCCTTTCCATAAAGAGGATGATTGATTGCAATATTAGTGTATTGATGGTATTATGTAAGAAACTACATATAAGCAGTAAGAATTTAGCATAATCCAAGTGTAATGTAACTTGCATCAAATATACAGAGAACCAACAAAAATGTATGATTTGTAAAAAAGAAAACAACACATTTTTAACATTTTTAAGTCTAAATCACAGACATATTTGTATGTAGCTTATGTTGTATGTTGCTTTAGGATCAGAGTTGCTGGGGTAAAAAAGAAAAATGAACAAACTTCCATTAGAATAGATGTTTTTTGGGGTATGTAAAGTATAAACGATATGGTCTGCAAGATTCAACTTAATTGGATCAAAACAGCAGCAATTAACATAATTTCTTCAATAAAATACAAAATATTCTGCTAATGTAGTTTAGATTTCTACAAACATGTTCTGAAATGCTTAGGGACCTTTTACTAGATCAGCTGATCATATTTCAGGCTTCTCTCAAATATTAATGCTGCAGGACATGTTTTAAATGTGAACACTGAACAGAATCCTACAATTAAAACACAAATTACAAACTTTAATCACAGTTGCAATGCTTAACAGGCAAATCGCAATTAGATATTTTTCCAAAATCGCTTAGCCTTAGTGTAAATGTTTCAACATGAACTAAAAACTAGAAGTTGTCTAAAACTGTCCTCTGCAAAATGATATGCTAATTATATTAATACTTGTAAGAAAAACACTCCTATTAAGTTTTTTCCCCTCTATTTTAAGTCCAAATCACAGATGGTGTAATTAAGCTGTGACACAGACCAGCAGATAAACACACAGCACAAATTAATCTAAATTAAGTGACTTATACTTGATTGCTCAAGTATTCTGCCACAATGGAGGTCAATATTAATTAGAGACACCTATGGTAGCAATTAGTCCTGCATCACTTAAATGTGTCCTTTTAATTTTGAAGAAACAACTGAAAATTAAATGTTTCTTTTTTAGTCTCGTGCAGTTGAAGTCCATTAAGTTCTAAATAGAGATGTCAAGATTATTTCTTTAAGCAATAATTGTGATGATTCAGGTACAGTATAAACATAAGAACTTAAATAATAATTAGTAGCAAAAATTAGCTATTTAAATTAAGCATCTACACCAAAAAAGTAAACCTAAATTGTGTTGTTTCATTTGGCTGTTTATGTTACAATAACTTTGTTTTTCAATCAGACAGTTTGATTCCATAAAGCTGGTCACATTGAAACACTGGTCAACTGTGACACTAAATATTAATATTGTCACATTTGTAATTCTAAACATGACTGTTTATTAGTATCCCATGTTAAGTCTGACTATGCATGACATTTTAAAAAGAATAAAATATTAAATACTGTAAAAATTAACTATTACATACACTTTCATTACTCTACAAACAATGATGATCTACTTTCCCCTTGTCTGGCTATCTACCGTTTCCCAAAGATTAAAATAAGTTAATTGAATCTCTGATATTACGACAAACCCTGGTATACCCCCACTTACAGACCCCCGCCTCTGCGCTCTGTTAATCTCCTCCAAAGGAAAAGCGAAAATAAACACATGTCCCAAATCAATTAGAAAGTCCCACAGTTCACAGCTTTACTCGCAGACTGTAACACCACAGCTAATTATCCACACAGCTTTTCACAGAGCTGAGCATTATGGGAAATGAGGCTGGTTCCCTATCGCTGATTAAAATATACACAAGATAATGCCAATCGATAAGACAGTTGAGGCCATTTAAAGTCTATTGTGTTGTGTTATTGGGACAAGCTTTGGCACACACTGAGTTTCCCACAGGTGTTACAGTAATATCGCTTCATAGACAAACAATTTCATTTACATAGTTTAAATGAATTAGGACTCCTTTTTGCGTTTTGCTTTCCCAGTCACCACAGTTAAAGGTGCACTAAGCAAGTTTTCTGCTGCATGGTTCGCCTCCTGCTGCTTGTCTTGATATAAATGTTATTGTTTTGCCCGGTATAAGGGGCCGCAGTCGACTAAAGTAATTCTTGGTCACCTAAATACATGCCCAGTGCACTGCTTACTCGACTAAAGGGAGAGTGAACAATTAGGATTAGGAAGTACATATAAACAGCATCTTCATAAGTAAAAAGGTCAATCCAAAACTCCAGCTAACACTCTCCATGCTTTCTCCTTTCTGTTGTTGTGCTTGTAAATCTTTATAATCCCAATCAAATAATTAGCCGATTTATAAAATATTTGGTCGACAAAGACACCACGGACTAATTAATCAACTAAAAAACTACGGCCCAACTGGAATGAGGAGAGTCCGCTCACTTTTTTTTCAAGCTAAGTTGGCAATTACAATAACTGATTGAAAGAATGCAAGATAGATAAGTTTAATGCGATACTGTGAAAATTCCATGCACAGCAACAACATCTCCATGTTGACAAGTGTGTAGTAAACCCTCCATCAGAAAAGTTACAGAGTGCACCATTTATTATCAGAGAGCACTGCAATAAACCTTTTTCCAGGTGTTCTTCTAAGCTTGGGTCAGTACTCTCAAGCATGTCATCTTATTCATGGGTTACGGCTTCCTGTTACATGTGATATTTTGAGGACATTTTCCCATTCAAAAGATATAATATTTAGTTTAAAAGTGTTTATTGCTCTGGCAACCGTCCTAATTTCCCATCATTCTGAAAGCCATGGATATCAAAGATGCATTACTTTAAACAGATTGACCAATCAAAACATGAAATAAAACCACGTTCTCCATTTCTCACACCTGTGATTTTGACAAAATACAAGCAAATACCACAGGATTAAGTGAGGTTTACCCCAGTGTGAGATGCATAAAAGTCTAAAACAAAGGAACCAAAAAAGAAAGGATGGCTAAAGAAGAAAGGAGTCCAATTGTGCATTTTGCAGGAGCTCATGTGGGGGCAGGGTGTACAGTGGGATGTGAGAGAATAAAGGCTCATAATTGCATAATTATAGCAGTGGATACCTGACACACTGAATGCAGACGTCAAATGAATTCCACATAATTTAACCAAACAGAGGCAAGACCAGGCCGCGACAGGAACCACTGAGAAACACAGCCTCTTTGCTTCTCCCGCTTTGAGCATGTATTTAACACTCCTCTCTTCATCAACCTACAAACTCTGTGATTCCTCCATTTTCTCCATCAAAAGACTTCAACAACAACAATGCCAAGTTTGTCTAATAGCTGCTATGTCTGACCCAAACCAAATTATAGCTAGCAGTACAAGTGGCGCACCAAATAAATATGAAATGATTAAGACAAATTAATTACTAAATTGACGATAATTGAAAAATCATTCAATTAAACTAAAATGATTGTTTCAGGTAGTTGATTAGACAAAACAAGTACTTTAATAACCACCTACAACAGGTTTGTTACTGACGACATTTCAGAAAGCAAACAATTCATTTCAGTAATTGTATAACTCTCACATCTTTAGTGAATATAAAATTCTGTATTGTGCAGTGAAAGGGAAAGAAGGCTGTTTACAAAATACCTCTGAAAAGTCACATTCAAGCCATTAGTTTTGAGTAAAAATATTATTAATATTATATATATTATATAATATTATAATATTATATTATATTAATCTATAAAAAAAACAATGGGTAAACAATGGGTATAGGACAGGTACAAAAACATTTGAAGGAAGTCATGTATTTATGAGTGGGTTATAATTAGAGATCGACCAATATGGGTTTTTAAAGGTTTTTTCATGGTCATGTCAATACACACTGCCTGTCCAAAAAAAAAAAAGGCTCCACCTGGATTCAACTAAGCAAATAGTTACGAGCCTCCTATTGGATAATTGCTGCACGGGTGATTATCTTTTATCTGCAGCACGGTACTTAAAACCAACTGATGCAGTGAGTGGCTTTTCATTTCTGAAACAAACATGAGGAAAGACAAATCCTGTGGTTGTGGAAAATATGTCATTATGTTTGGAAAGGGTTGATTTTTTGGTCTGATTTTAATTATTTTCCCCAAAATGTAAGATTTGGAAATACTACTAACTCAACTGTGGTCTATGCTTTTTACTGATCTGCATAATATATATAAAGTATAATGAAGTATGATGAGAACAAAAAATCTTATTTTTCTTTTTCATTCACTTGTTTTATTACTAACTAAGAAAGCGGGTCAAATAACATTTTGTCCAATGCCTTTGTCGCATTTAAGTGTTAAAATAAAGATTCAAGCAGGTGGTCAAATATTGGCCTCTGCAGCAGATTTAAGGTTGATAGCTATCTCTACAGTGTTGTTACAGTACTAAAATTATAAACCGCTCCTTTACCCTCCACTGGAAAATGTAAACATGAACATTTAATCTGGGGTTAATGTTAGTTTGTGGAGGATGAGCTGTCACTTACAAATGCATTTAGGAGACACTTTTCTGTCCCTTAGGAGGGGACATAAGCAAGTGAGAAAATAACATTTAGGTAACAAATACATTTGAAAAATGTTGATTTAGACTGAGGAAAGTCTTTGTCATGACTGTGCACACCCCGCTCCTGCGAGGGTCTGTCCAGAAGGGAGGAACTGCTTTGTGCATGTCAGCAGGGTGTGGAAAAGACACAGTAGTGATACCTTCTCAAATGATCTAGTTTGGATGCCAGTTTCAGTATTGAATGAATGAGTGTTTTTGTTACAGTAAATAAATCCTTGATATGAACCAACCCCAAGGTCCTGAGAAGATCACAGCCCTCTCTTCTTCAGTCCAAAGCATCAGTTAAGCCACACATCCATCAGGCTTTGGGTTAGAGTCTCAGGAGAAGTCAACTCCTCCAGCTCTGAAGGGACTCAAAACCCTCTCTCCAGCTCTTGTATACCCACACACTGTGAATAGAGCTCAAACGCTCCCACTTTGTACCTCCTCCGCTTAATCAAAGCTTCTCTATTCAACAATTTGACCTTTTGTTCAAAACAGGATTATCACCACCTCTGGTCTTCATTCACCCTTCTCTCTCCCTCCCCCTTTCTTCTCTTGCCCCTCGGCCCGTTTCCAGGGGCGACCCGCATGACGAGGGTAATTGCAATAATTTGTTAAATGCCATGGCAACGGTGGTTAGATGGGAGGGGTTTAAAAAAAAAAAAAGTACCGGGTGTTTCAGGAAGCAAGCAAGTCTCTCATTTTGCCCAAGACAGTGAAATTGGAAGACATTGTATAAGACAGCAGAGTAAAAACGGTGAGATGGTGTTTGTCCATTCTCAGGAGGTGCTTTATTGGTTATGTGTGAGGGCCGAGGAGGGGCAGAGGGGGGCAGGTATCTTCGCTAATGATTAATGTCTGGAGTCTTGTCGTCATACAGAAGAGCACAGCTTTTAGCCTATCTGGCCAGACAAACAGCTCTATTTGATCTCTCCCTCGGCCTGAAAGGAATCCTTAATTACACAATATTACCCCTGTCCATTGCCCCGCTGTGTGTGCTGTGTCCACTGGTGCCCACAGGCCTGCAAGCTCTGTGCTTTAGTGTGTGTATGCGTGTGTGCGTGTCGCTGCGCGAGGCCCAAGTATTCAGTGGTAGCAGCTGTTTCACACATCGCCACAAAGAGGCTGAGGGGGGGGGCTCGTTCCCCGCACATTCACAGCACTAATTGATTTCTGTTCAGCACTGTGGGAGAGTTAGCCCTGCGTACACACTCCTGCAGACACTCGCTCAAGACCAAAGGCCTCTACAGACTTTCCCCTTCAAAGTTTTTTTCCCCCCCGTTTATTAAAAAAAGTACAGTGCCCTCATTTGACAGATTTTGCTGCTGTGGGGTAACACATTTTGCACATGTTAGTTTTCATCACAATAGTTTGTTTTAGTGACAGTAAGTTGTGTTATTTTCTAAAAGTCAAATGGAACATTTTTTAAAAACAAACTTCAATGACTAAAATAACTACGTTAACTATTGTAATGACAATATTATTGTGATATTTCAATATATTTTTGATAGATTAAGTTAAGGCATTTTTGTTTCAATTAATTATTTGTTCAACATAATAAAAACTAAAAGAGCCTAATCTGACAATACAATAAGACTTTATAGTGAAAAATCGTGAATAAAATCTTTACATACGTTTTTACATGCAGAACTATGTTGTTCATGTATTGTTGCGATATACTTATTTTCTTGCAATATCACTTATTGTCAGCCGATGTTACGATATTGACATTTTTATGACATATTAAGCAGCCCTGATTGTTGAAAATCTATGATCCCACAAACCTGAATTCCTGTTAAAATTCTTATCTTATTTTGAGAGAAGGTTTTACTGAAAATTAAGAGACAATGACTCATATTGTGGTTGTATATCAAACCCTTCACAAACTTATACCTACAGAAATAACATGGGCTAGAGTTGTTTCGGTGACATGTTCATTTGAGTGTTGTCATGAATAATGTCTGTTCAAGTCTGTAGCTGCTTAAAGTGCTCTTTGGTTCTAAATGTCAGCCTGGTGCCCCGCTGAGGGTTTCATCCTCTTTTGTCCAACATAATTTGCAGAAGTCTCGTCCATTACTGCATCTGTTGCATCTCCCATTGTGTTAAATAACTGTCAGACCTTTCACTGACAATTTAAGGAGGCAAATTTTAGTTTTGGCAATATAATTATCCATGTTTTGCATTCTTATCTCCTATACGATTCTTTTTAATTCCATTATAGACATTAATAGACATTTCAGAAATCAGCTGTTTTAGGAAGCAAACATTCATTTTAAGTTCATCAGAGCCTTTTCAAACAGGCAAAGCCCATAGCATAAAGGAAAATACTCACAGAATAATATTTTTTGATGTGGCGCCGGATGTCAAGCAGAAGTTTGTTGCTGATGTTCACTGCGTAGTCGATGGGGCGGCTTCCACAGGGGATGTGACAGCAGCGCATCAAGCTGGGCTCCAACTTTAATCCCTGGAAAGAAAAGTGTCTTTGAGTGGCATTGCAGGTCGTCTTTTCAACATTTTCCCAACAATATTATGTTAACTAAATGCTAAAATTGAACAAACGACTGCATCTGATTTGAGAAACTTTGCTAAGTGTTTTAGTTGATTATGATGTTGGTTTTAAAGTCATAGGTAGGAATGTCACAATTTAAGTATTACGATTATTGCAAAGAGACATCACAATTCTTTCCTATTTATTATTGTCACCATAACAAAAAATGATAAAATCTGTAATTTGCATGCATTTTTTTTGCATGTAATTCCTCATTCCTCTAATATTTCACCAGTTTAATGAAATCAAATATTCTGAATGAAAAAGTGATGATTGTCCGCCGTAAAAAGCTGACACTGTTTTTAGTCTTACATTTAGAAAGAGACAAAAGATGGAAACATTTTAGGACTGTAACTAACAATTGGTAATTGATTAGTTTAGTGATTATTCTTTTAATTTGCACAGTTGTTTATAATGCAAAAGCCAAGCGATGAAAGGATTTTTACAAATTCTGACCCAGATGAAGTTGAAGTTTTAGGACCCGGTGGAATACGTTTATGGAGAAAACAGTGTTTTCACCAAATAAACTCAATATTCACATTTTCCACCTCATTTTCATGCAACTGCGGCTCAATTTGAGTCATAAAACGTCTTTAGTCAACTCTTGGCATGTTTCAGAAACTATGTATGAACCAGTTAACGATTATTCAGTTAGCAATTTAGTGCAATCATAAATAGTAAGACAGATATGCCAACAGAACAAGATATCCAGGTGGACTAACCCCTTAAATAACCTTCTACTGTATATGCATAAAATGGTCTGTTATGATTGGTTCACAAACAGGTGTAAGAAATATAAATAAAAAAAGATTGTTTAACTAGTAAGCATTCTGTAATGCACAGAAAGCCAAGATGACTTAACTCGTTCTATATAATAGTCTCTAAAAACCAAGCAAGCACCTGGTTTTAAGGGTCAACAAGTTCCATTGACACAGGTACAAAAACAGGTCAGCATGACCACAGAAAGGGAATTGTCCATTTGACAGGCAGCCTTATAGTTAATAAAAAGAAAAAAGTAGCCATAGTACATAACAATTACACTAAATATAAACGGCTTTAAACACTTGATCCTTTAAACTCCAACTCCATTTAACTGTCGCAGTGACAGCAGCACAGAAAGGTTACTGCGGAGAAGTCAACGACGCTGGAGTGTGCATGTGACACCCCCCCGCCAGGCCGCTCAGATTTTGTGTTTGCCTACATCGTTCCCTTTTGGAAAATCTGCAGTTTCAGTCAATCAACTAATACGACTCCCGAATATGCAGCTAGACAAATTAACATCTCCATTTCACATTGTGTTTATTTCTACAATGGTAGGTTTTTGAGACATACAGCCTATATTTTTTCTGACTCACATTTTGTTTTGCTTTTTTGTTTAGTTTCTTTGTGTGTTGGTCTGATAGCAAGCCTGTTGTATATTTGGTTGGCTCTATTGATAGAAAATGATTAAAGTCTATATGACATATCTATATGAATTTCTAATTATGATTTATTTTGGTGGGAGGGCACCAGTGGTGAATATTCATCATAGTTTTACATCCGTGAAGTTGCAGTTTGTGAACAAAATTTTGGGAAAAAAAAAAGTTTAAAATTACGGGAAGTAGAGCTGAGTTCTAAAATGGAACCCCTCTACCCATGTCATCACAATGTGACGCGCCATTGAAAATATATGGACAATTTACACACAACTGACATATATTTTTGACAGTTTAAATGTTCATTCAACAAAATAAAAGTGTTATCAGGTATTATTTGTCAAATCATATCTATTGTAATTTATATGGATTTTGGTATGGTTGCTAGGTAACAGTTGTCATGTTTGTGCTCACTAGTTAAATTATAAACTTCAAAACCGTCAAACCGAGGACTAATGGGCCAATTGTTTAGTAAAGTAGTTCACTTCATTTTAGTGAAATGTGCAGTTTAACCAGTCATATAGACTTTAACCAACTAGCTAAAAAATGAACTATGCATACATGAGCACTTAAATTGGTTCCCCTCCAAGGCAGTGGCACTAATCATTACTAACTGCTTCCATAAATGTCTAAAGTATTAGATCAGTAAAATTAGTTCAAATTAATCATTTTCATTAAGGGTTGAATAGCAATGCAAGAAACTCTCAGTCCTTTAATCTTTGCAAACCATTACATCTTTTGCACTTGACATCTGTGAATTTAGGAGAAAAAAAATTTGACCTTTGAATACATAACTTTAACCTGGCTCATGCCAGATTGATATGTGTATCACTCTGAATTTAGTTCTACACATTATTAATCTGGAATGGCTCTCGCTGAAAGGCGTCGGGAAAATGCTTAATGTCATGAAGAACATTTGAACTGGAAGAAATCACGAAATGCAGTTGAGAGAAAAGCACAGATTTCTTCCTCGTCCTCAAATCCACAAAGCACTTCTATGTGCACCTTTGCAAAAGCAAAATGGTCTGTAAATGTGTTGAAATAGGCTGAAGTACGTCCGTTGGCGCCGCCATGTTTGTTTAGACTCGTCTATTTGACTACCGCCCAATCCACAACACTGCGCTCCGATTGGTGCGGCGCATAACGGCCGGTGCAGCCCCAACAACAGAACACGGTCCAGATGGATTCTTAGTTTGTGAACTCACAAATATCGCAAATTTATATGGCAGGGCCAGGTTAATATAACATGGTGATACTTCCAAGCCTGGATAAAGGTAATAGTTATGTTAAGAATACAATGTGAGAATTATTATGCGTTTCTCGGCTCTATAGTAATAATCTATGACACCCGTGGATCATTACTTTATATTTTAAATTGCAATTTTGATCAAAAATTACATAATAAAAGTAAATTGCCAATTTTACACCCTTCCCACCCTCTTCTGGTATACGGTTAATGTTCTTATGGCGATTAGTGTTCTTGGTCTGTACAATTTTTTTCTTCTATTTGATGTTGGTTTTACAAACACAGTGGATGTGATTAAAAGCTGCATGTCGTGTTGTGAGATGTGAAACATATACAGTTAAGCCCAAGTGGCAATGAAGTGACAAGGGCCCCTCGAGGCAATTTTGTTGAGGGCCCCATTAAGGCTTTGGCTGGCACTGGCCTGGTTCTTTATGGGCACCTTCATAGGCACGGATCCCGGTGCCTATGGATAGCTGCAGTTCAAACTATCAAGCAGCGGACTTTTTTTCTTTTGTGCCAAAATGGCTACACGATGCTCCCTAATCCTACATGCATCATAGATTAAGACCAAAAATAAAAATCAGAGCAGTGGGCGTGTATTGGGGGACTGCGAAAACTGGGATTTTCGGAGCAATGGCATTTTGCTTGATTACTCAAATTACTCAAACATGAATTAATCGCTCTAAATACAACTTTGAGAGGGTAAATGAGAAGGAAAACAATTATAACATTTATAACCTTTAAACTTTCCAGAATAAATACAAGAAACAGCAGTTATTTCCTAAAGCGCTGCATTAAGCAGTCTGTTGGGAAACTTCAGACGGTTTATCCAGCTTGTTACTCATCTCATCCCACTTATTCCACTTCCCCTTCAAACAGCTCTCCTCCTCTGACTGTTCACTGTCATCCATCAGCGCCTCCTTCCATCTTTGGCTTAGAGTCAGCGCTGGAGTCAAGGCCCATCTGTCCTCCTCTTTCACTGAGCTGTTAGACCATGTTCACCACCCTAATTAACTTAGTCTTATCAGTTTCTGTGCAAGCATGCATTCCTTCTCCTGATGCATGCTGAAAAATCAAAACCCACTATTAGCTGAAATGCCAAGACAATAGACCGTTTTCCAACATTTTAGACTAGACCTTCTTTCTTTAGACGAGTGCTGTCACGATTCTGAATTTCAAACTCAAATTTCATACGGCAGAAAATGCTGAAAGATACTCAAAACCACTTTTGATACCACAAAGATTTAAAAAAAACAACTTCTGAGCAATAGCAATAGTTTCCAAAATTAATTTTGTATTCTTAAACTTGTTCTGATTTAGATCAAGACCATTCTAAAACTATTCAGGAAAGGGTCAGGATTAACCAAGTTAATTTTTTGATACTTTCAATGAGTACCTAGTTTAGTTACTAGTTTTAGTATCTTTCGTAGGAATGGCCTTATTTGTTTAATTACTGTAAAATGCATCTACTGGTTTCAGAATTGTTTAAACACGTTTTACAACTGAAACCTGGGATTGGAAGTCAGCCTGTCAAACAGACCCTTTTGGGTTAATTACAAACTTACTTTAGTCATTCAATCTGGTGTCCTCAACTAGAAGAGCTCAATGCATTTTGATTAGATTATTTGCTTTTGAATATTTACAATTATTGTAAAATCAATATTTGATTTGAAAAGATATACTTAATGTACAGGTTATGTTATATTTATTAAGAAGAACCCAACATTTTTTATTTCAGTGGTAATTTTTCCCCCTTTGCACCATTACTAACCTTTACAACTGAAAATTACAAAAACAAAATTACTCTTAATATTAATTAGAACTACTGGACTTTACTGCATTTGTGTTATGATCCTTTTATAGAATCCCGCGTAGGTTTGCCGCAGACATGGGCAAAGCACTGTCAGTTTTATTTGCAGAAAAGAAAAGGCTGCATGTTCTGTTATTCATTAAGCCGATAACGCGCTCGTACAGACACAAGCGTGACCTTGGCCTGACAAATGGTGCGGTGTGCGACTACAGAGCACCAGGGGTTAAGGAAGGCTTTTCAAGTTGCACGATCCAAACTATGCCAATGAAAACAGCGTCCGTATTGGAGCCAGGCAGCTGTCTAAAAATACAGAGCGAGACACAATATAGAGGATGACTAAAGCCTGTATCCTCCGCAGGAAGTTTGACTCAAATGCCATTGGAAGAATCGCATTTGCAGAGTTAGATTTAATTAATTAGGACAAGATATTTAACATTTACTGGTAAGAGCTTAACTGTTTTGTAACTGAGAATGAAGATACTGAAATATTTTAACATTTACTTTTAGCTATAACATTCTTTTGTCCTCATTATGCTTCGAAGGTGATTTTATTTTGAAATCGATTTTACACCTGGTGCCCTTCCTGACACAATCCTGCCCATTGTTTAAGACTGACACAAAGTAACACTAGTTTATGTTCCCCTATGTTCAGATTGCATGAATGAATTGCATCTCTGAAATGAATATACAAATGACACTATAACAATATTGTATAAATGTGCAGCCTATTCTTTTAAAATACTGTCTCCAACTGCAACTAAATTTAATGGAGGAATAGTTTTAGAGAAAAAAAAAAAAAAAATCTCAAATCTTACATGAAAAACTCAATGCAAAATTTACTCAAGGGTCTTCAAAAGAAGAATATATAAATATTTACAGTTAACTACTGTAAAAATGCATTATTTGTGGGGGTTGGATAAGACACAATTGGGTCCACAAGAACACAACAACATTTTGACATCATACATCAACATATTCTTCACATTTGTGCACAATCTTGTGGCAAGATCTTGTCCTATCCCTAATTATTTGGATTGCTGGCTACGGTTACAAAATCTGACTGTTACCAATATTTTGGAGTTGTGCGATCAGATTTTGCAGTTTGAAAGTCCAGAAATCAGATAATCAGATTTTGGTGCATGTGAAGATCTTTCAACATTGAATGACTAGATGTGTCGTTGCAACATCAGGTGGTGTCTAAACAGTGTGAGCACTTATACTTACAGCCCCTTCAAACACATTGTCGTAGATGTTGTCTGTGGCACACTGTGGGCAGGTGAAGGTGAACCTCTCACAGTCTCTGTAGCGCTCCTCGTCTGTTAACTGCACCGGGGCGCCCAGTGTTCCGTCTGCCTCCTCCTCCCTCTGGTGCTGCTGCTGAGCCCTGAACTGTCCTGGGTCGAGACCTGAGACAGAAGAGGTGACAAACTCACTATAGCTTTGTCATTTCAAACCTCTACATACACTGAGAACTGAATCATTCAACTTGTTTCCAAATGGATTACTTGTATCAAAAACTCCATAAAAATGCATTTGTTTGTCTTCATATATAGGCATGTCCAGCTTCGTTTAAGTGCCACAGCTGTCAACAGGTTATAAAACCGACTTAACTTTACTGTCAAATAAATGTAAAAATAGATGAACAGTATCATCCCCTGAAAGTAAGTTGTATAGATGCACTGCTAATAATACTATTGACTTTTAAAAGCAGTCTTTGGAGTTCATAGCTATGAGGAGGTCAATTAAAGAGTGACTTTTGTTGTGTAAATTAACACCTTCAAGAATTAAAATTTACATCAAAAAGCATGACTCAAGACCTTCACAAAGACAAAAGCCCTTACCCAGCCATGTAGCTATGAGCACATTGTCGATGCCCTCGATGGGGTCACAGATGCGGGACACTACAGGGTGGACCTGCTGGGCCAGGTAGTACTGAGTGTCCAGAGAGAGGGACTCCTGCTTCTGGAGGTGTTCCAGGGCATAGGCTCGCTGACTGGCTGAAAGTGTGGAGCCGTCCTAGGATGATCAATGAAGTTGCGATACAAATTTAAATACTGTGACAGAATTGAAAACGCAGCCTAAAGTTTAACACATCTACTTAAATTTGGGCTTCAGTAAAGCCTTACACTGTATATTTGTCAGTGTCCTCCCTCATTCCTTGTTAGAAAGGTCATCTGGCCAATGTTTTCATCATTATCCAGATGACTACCTTTGAATCCTTTTCTACCACTTAAACTACATTAATAATAAACACATATATAATTGGTGATGTATAGCACTATTCCAAAAGATAAGAGTCACTTTAATATTTCATCATTACTTATTTGTTCATTTATTAGGATCCCCATAAAACATAACTATTTAATTTTATGTCTTAAAATTAATATAACAAAAATAATACTGCCTACTTACAAAACAATGTGTATAGTAATTATTTTTAAAAATCTTAAATCTACAGTACTTCTATAGTTGCTGCTGCCCTGAGGTTGACTGACTGGAACAGTGGCTGCCAATTTGCACCATCGGTCCTTCTGACCACCACTAATCACTCACACGCTATATTCATACTATGAAAGACGACCAGATGACCAACAACTGTGTTTTTGAGAATATTGTAACCACTGAGTCCCGGAAGTCTTCAAATAAGAAATTACACGAATTATGAATCACTTACTTTGCAAATAACATAAGAGATCGTGTCTCCAGCTTTCACTCTGCGCCCGCCCTGAGAGTTTATCCAGAGAGCCACATGGACATGAGGAAGACTCTTTTTGTCAGGATAGTCCTGTGGATCTTTAGTCAGAGCCTGGAATCAAATTGGGGAAAGATGTGATGTAGACGATATTTCTAACTTTTGACGTGCAGGTTTTACAGTCAAATTCCGACCTTGTGGATCTCAAACTGGCTGAGGGGAATATCTCCAGCTGCGACCTTCTCTCCCACTTCCACCAGGTGTTTTTGGATGTTCTCCACAATGACATCGCGGCTCTGGTCTGACAAGATCTGACCAATGACGTAGCTGGACAAGACTGAGTGTTAGTTCACAGATGTTTTCACTCATTCATCTTTTTGGTCTAGTGATGACCTACTTTCCACACTCTTTAGCAAGATCACACCAGTCTCTGCGCACAATGTCCAAGCCTTTGAGCTCCTGTTTGAGGGTGTATCGCCCTTCACAGTGTTGCTCTACCACAAGAGCTGCATACTTCTTTTTCTTCAGCAATAAAAGCGACTTAAACACACCATCAATGTCAATCTCCAGCAATTTGTATAGCTTGTTCACTTCAGCTTTCACCTGTAATATTAGCACATAAAACAAAGGTCTTGATAATGAGAAAAACTGAATCTACAGACAAAAGATTGTTGAAACGAACCTTGTTGCCGAGCTTAAAGACCTCCTCCAAAGATTTGCTATTTGTATTGATCATAATAGAGTCGGTGTCTCCATAGATGACTTCTAGATTCATCTACATAAAAAAGAAATATAAATTATTGAGCTTCAAATTGGATTAGTGGATTTAAGCATAACTAGCTATTTTTTTTAGTAATAACAGCTCTCTAAAACGGTCTGGTCTGAAAACAAAGAAAAAATACAACATGGATTTAAAGCACACACTTTATAGAGCCTGTGGTCCATGCAAACGTTCGCGATCCTGTTTAGTGCTGGCAAATGCTTGCTTGTGACTGTTATTTGAAAGCAGCAGAAATCGGCTCGCTTGTTGTAATTCAAACTAAGTCAGTTCTTTATAGTAAGATTGAGTTAAAATAAAACTCAGATTTAAGTCTAACTTGAGTAACAACAGAGCTTCAAACAGCCGTGCAGGTATCAATAGTTTTATTTTAGCTATAGTATCTTTCATACCTTTTGAACCATGTCTTTGGTATGCATCAGAATCTGAAAAAACAAAACAAAACAATGAATGGCATACAGCATAGTAAACAATGAAAGTGCAGAACAGTCATTTGGCTTGCCGTATATTTATTCTGAGTGTGGGTGTGTGAGCATTTGTGTGAACCTCGAGCGGAGCAGGTGACTTTCTTTTAAATAGGGGATAATTGGCTAAGAGGGCAATTATGAGAGCCTGCTGTGACAGGAGTCTTTTCATCCCACACACCTCTGCGCTGGGCAACACACGCACACCTTAATGACTTGTAATGGCCTTTATTACCCACTGAGCGACTGACGGACAAACAAGAGAATTCTGTTAACGTCGTGCACTAGGTGTCGGGGAGAGGGGGGCACGAGGGATCCTAACAGGTGTTGGGAGTGGAGGGAGAGAGCCGTCCGAGTTGGGTCGCTAATCTGGGGGGTTGTGGGGACGGAACGCAGTGTGACCTGTCACCAGCAATCTGCTCCTCAATCAACCACCGCCTCATATACAAAGAGCTTCATGTTGGGACAAGGACGCGTCTATTTCAGAGTGCGAGGAAGAGGAGGGGTTTCAGTGGGGTAGGGAGGGGCGCTCCACTCCCTGAAACCTATGTAGGACTCAACGGTGCTTTATGGGCTGCCACATACCAGTGAGCAGCAGGGGGAGTGAGAGGCTCCCACCATTAGGGGCTGCAGTCAAGGTCAAGGTCCCACCGCCGACACATATTCACTCTCACACACTCCTCTTGGCCCAAGTACATGAATGAGCACTAAACTCTGCCGCTAAGCTCCTGTCAAAACGAGAATAAAGTAATCTGCTTGACGAGGAGATAAGAATATTTTATTTAATACTGATCTTAATATTCAGGATTCCATTAAATCATCATTATCTCCCCTCAGCAGAAACAAGACAGATTGTTCTACTTCATTAAAGAAAGTAACCATTTAAGTGTGTGTTTCTGCATCTGATTAGAGAGATTATATGACATTAACACAATCATGACCTGTAAATTATCATGAGGCATTAACTAAAATGCTGCCCAATTAAACACAAATTTTGTTAATTTACAAAGTGTTTTGGGTTGTGAGCAGGCCTAAAGGTCTCCATTTTTATTCATGTGGTGGCATTAGACAGATCTTTAATTTAAGCTGTAAATATGGTATTGATTGTTATAGGGCTGGGCAATTATGTGAATTATAATCAAGATTTCATAATTTCTAAATTGACAATGATATGTTTTCGTTGTTTCAGCTGAAAGGTCCCCCATCCCCCCCGTCTGTTTCCTGTGGCTGCAGACGACTCTCTGTTCCTGGAGCAGACGGCTCCTCTGATGGTACTTCAACTGGTGCATCTGTACTCAGCCTCATGTATCTTAGAGTATGTGTGTATATGTGCATAGATATGTGTGTGTGGGTGTGTGTGTATATGTGACTGTGGGTGTGTTGTTTGGCTGGTGGGGAGAGGTTGGGTGGGAAATGGTGTGGGAATGTTTTTAATGCACTGTAAAGCACTTTGTGTTACATGCTACGTAGGAAAAGCGCTTTATAAATAAAGTTTGATTTGATTTGATCAACACTAACACACTGTCAGTACAAGCATGTGGTTTAGAGGAGAGTTCAGAGTTTAGAGGGAAAAAAAGTGTTAATTGGCACTGATTAAAACTCTGTGGTGTTTACGGGTAGGGAAATATTGAATGCCATTTTTCTTTGTTAATGTGATCAAATAAAATAAAATCCAAAATTGTGATCAGTCAATGACAAAAAAAAAAGTCTAGATTTTTTTTGTCATATTGATCAGTTCTTGATTAATAATTTTCTTATACTAATAAACTCACTCAAGGTTGCCTAAGAAGCTTTACTGAAACAATTTGATATGTTTGAAATCAAGTTTGATTGTGGAATAAACAGAATAGTTGTGGTTAAGAGGACAGCAGTGATGAATGGATGTGGGAAAGAAAGACACGACAAAGCGAGGTGCGAATGCGTTGATGTAATTGATGTGCGGACTCATTTAGACAGGTTTTCCATTTGCTGTCATTCGCTGCAGGACGGACAGCTTTAAAGAATGGACTGTGAAAGACAAGTCGTTTGACCATGAGACAGGAATGTTTGTGGGCCGTGTGAGTGCTCATCTTTAAACACATACCAATACGCACATATTATACAGAGCAATCTAAACAGACCACGCCGGGGGGTAAAGGCATGCGAGTATGTCTTCTCCCTGATGACTGCACAAGTCACCACCACACATGCCACTCATGCTCAAGCAAACAACTGAAAAAGCCTGTCAGGAGCCCTATTAGTTATTGGGCAATTCCCACAAGAACAACAACACAGTGCAGTCTTTAATTAACATCAGAATCATTCGTCCACGACAGACCTCTGAGGCACATGTACTTACTGGATAGTCCTTTGCCAGTTTAAGAGTTGTGGAGAGTTAGAAGCAATTTTAGAGTTTACCCCAGAATGAAAACAGCAGGATCCAACCCCTGCACCTGCCAGTCCATCTGCAGTACACTAATGGTCTGGGATCACACCAGAGAGAAGAGACATTCACTATATAGATCAGGGAAGCAAGCGTCTTTTCACAACCAACATTTGTTACTTTTTTTTTTTAACTTGACTGCATATTTGTATGGCATAAGTGGCAAATGTATATCTCCATGGAGACCTTCTGCCAGAAGATTACAAGATGCATATTTAATCAGTTTTTGTTTTGTGTACATTCAAAATACAGAACTGTACATTTAGGTTTTAGTTAAAAAACTGACATCTTTGGATGAGAATGAGAGGCGTCTAATATAAACTTCTATGTCAAACAACAGTCCAGACCTCCTCATTAATATTTTGTCTTCCCACTGGTGTCAGTTTAATAGTGACAGGTCTAAAATAGCCTGCTTCTGGATGACAAATGGATAATAGATGGGACAGGAGCAATAAGGACAGAATGATAAGTGGACATACAAGCAAGATGCTTGCTCATCTAAAGGGCATCCAAGACACCCTCAGAAATATACCATGTGGCCCTGTGCTGATCAGCAGATCAGAGGAGGCATGTTAAACCTCAGAGCAGCGGAGGGCCCTTGTAAAAAGAGCCAGGGCAACAGTGACGATTGTTTTGAAAAGCACTCCACTGAAAAGCATTTTGGGATGACAGTCGGCCGACTGAAATAGCACCTGTGGAGGGACACAGGACTGTCAGGGCTGGGCAGCTAACACACTCTCACAGATGCATAAAAGATTTATAGTGTCTTCGGCTGCTGTGAACTCTCATGTGCACAGCACCACACACTCAAGACGCAAATGCTCCTTTCACCAAAATAATCCACTCCCATGTGAGAAAGCTTCTGCACAGCCATACACACCTGCTCTGACAGATGCCTGTGCTCAGAGCTGCTGCTGGAGAGCAACATCTGATTTAATGCACACATTCGATGGAAACAATTCAACAATGACAGTAATCCTTCTGCGCTTCTGCTAATTTGAACTCAGAGTTTATGGGTTTCCCTTTTGCAAAGCTCAGCAATTCAGGTTTGAAATGTGAGATATTTACATGTCTTCAATTCAACAGGCCTCAAAATACAAGAACTGACAATTTTATGACAATGAGAGCCTGGTCTTTAAAAAAAACTTTTCACCCAAAAAAAAAAAGGGGTGTAGTGGCAAAACGCATGACGCGCTTGGTTTAGTTATGAAAACCATTTCTTAATTATTACTCATTTACAAGTATGTCAGTGCCCTGTGCAGATCGCAGGTGTCAGATCAATCTATTATCAATGCTAATCCCAGTCATTAGCCTAGCCGCACATGGCCTCATTAGAAGTGTTACTAAAGTCCCTTTAGATTCTGAACTCTTGTCCCGTCCACTGTTAGCCTTCTACAGCAGGCGTATGAAGCCAAAATAGCTGCAGTGCTCCCATGTGACTATTTGTTAAGCCCTCTCCTATCAGGAGTAAAGCCATCTCTTTAAGTAGACTGTGGAGAGAGCATGGAAACATGCAGCCTTCATCTCTCCAGACAGGAACCTTCATAAATATATGCGTCTGTACAACAAAATGTTCCGGGCTTGTAATGTCAGGTTTAATTCACAGAAAGGCAAAGATAGCCACTGTCAGAGGAAACGCAGCTCACAAACTCGATTACAGAAAGAACTGTGAGCACGTCGTGTTAACATAGCATGTATAACACTGGGACGATTAGATAGTCTTTCTTAGAACAAGAATGATACAGAAGCTGATTGAGACAACAGGGGCAATAACATTTGTTTAGACCATATTACAAACACTCATGCCACGACCTTACATACAAGAGGTCTAACCCAAACCAAACTTTGCCCTCTCCACACCCTCAGACCTGTTATCCAATCTCGACTCTATCCTTCAGTCCACATGCCAGCCAATAATGTCAACTACAAACTCCCGTCAGGCTGTTTTTAAACACAAGGACAGAGACTCAATTACAGCGGGATGGCTTTCAGGAGTCGCCCTCCATCCTCGACACACACCTGCTAATGGTTGTCAGATTTGCTAGTGCAAAGGTCAAAGGTGAAACTAATCTGCGTTCCGCAACAATCAGTGGCTTCCACAGCCCTTTGTTGTTAACATCTGTCGATTAGGACCAACACACAACACTGCTCTCAGAAACCAGGAAGTAAACTCAGGGCAACATGGAAACATTCACCTGTATTATTAATAAGAGGCTTATTAACATTTCCCATACCAGACAAATAATGTGCCTCCACAAGGACACTGCACTCATGCTCTGACAGCCGACAGTAATACCACGATGCAGGTATTTCACACCAACCAGCTGCATGCAACAATTCATTTGTGCCTAATAAATCCTATTCTATGTTTAAAGTGAACATGTTGGATTAGCTCAGGGCTGCACCGCTGAGAGGCCATAAAATCATTGTGGCACCAGAGTATTTGTGAAACTATTATATTCACATGCATGTAAGGTGCCTTTATTGCATATATTCCCAACTGTTATCTGGCTAATATACAAAAGACCCTAAAATAACAGCGAGGGGTTGAGGGGACATCAATCTGCAGTGACTTGTGTAATCCTAAACCTTCACCTTCCCCTTAATGCCCATCATCCCTTTAATACCCACACATACCAGAACAGAGTAGGTCCACAACAAATGTTCTGCCCACAAAGGCCAAAGTTCAGCTGGTAGCACTTGTGCTGTCACACATGGACTCGGCACATACATGAATTCAGACAAGATACAAGATGCACTCAAGACAGGAGAGGGGGTTCCACTTGACGCAGCAAATGTGACCACAAGAGAAGGAGCCAAGGGTCTTTCAGCCACATCTAAAGCTCGGCCCGGGATGAGAAACCACTGTAGTATCCTGGTGTGGGGAGGGAGAGGTCCAGCCCAATTTAAAAACAGAGTGAGAGTAATGTGAGACCCAGCAATCAACAAATACACAAAACACATGCACATTCATTGGGATGGCGCTTTTTGATGGGATGAAAGGGACACAGCGAGGGGCGGGGAGAGGATTTACGCTCTGGACAGAGACGTGGCGGGTGGATGTGTTACAATTATAAAAATAAAAAGCCTACTTAATCATGATATGAAAGTGGAGTGCAAATGTGATGATTAAAATAAGATCAGGGTGTAAACTGTGATGGCCACAAATACATCAGAAACCCTGCTATAAATCCCCACCGGCCTTTGAGGCTCGGCTAAGGCAAATACTACGACGAACTACTCTGCTCTTGGCATAGCTCCTTACTGTGGGCTGTATGTAGGTTGATCCAATATAAACAATGACAGTAAATGAAGAGCTTTGGGAGAGTAACCTTGTTTTTAATTGTTAATGACATACAGTGTCATCATTTAGTTATTCTGAACATGTCTGGGCAATGCTAATGGAAAGGTCTCCCTAATTCACTACAGGCAGTATTAATAGATGCATATCAGGGATCATAGATACAAAATAAACAAGTCTTGGATATTACACAAATGAGATCCCTGCAGCCTCAGCAGACGGTGGGCTGTATGCCACATTAGGCTTCAAATGTGACCTTTTAATGCACCAGTATCTCCTCCAAAGCCCCAATGTAAGTTGATAAATAAATAAAATGTCAATTTTTTTGTACTGTACTCACATAACATACAACTTAACAACTGGTGACAAGTTTTTGCATTTTGTCAGCTCAATTGAAACTTGTAATGAACTGAACTCATTGAAATGGCAAAATTATGCAACCCTGTGTGGTCGCATTTAGGGATCTTGTGCTGCGATATATGGCAAGATAAAACTGCTTGTCTAAATTTGGTATGGACACAAAAACTAGTGGGGTTCTGTCTTTAAAGCAGTGCAATAATAACAGCAAACATATCAAACAACTTACATTAACAACTGTGAGACAAAAATTCGAAACTGAACAATTTATCTTAAATGAATATTTTATCTTGTTATGTTCCTGTGGTCCAAATGTTGTGTCTCTAGAGTAAAATCAGTCTCATCCCATCTCTAGTAGTGTTGGGTAAGCAAGAAAAGTTGGGAAAAACATTTGAAAAATATTTAATTACAAAAATGTATGTTTTTCTCAGGCAAAGCAAAAGATATTGAAAAGTGACCAATTTACTATTATACATTGAACAGTAATGCTGCATGCCTTCACAAAAAAAAAACAATAAGCCCCATATTACTAACTGAAATGACAGACTCAAAAATTAAGAAGATAGTGATTGGTGGCAATAACTCTCGAGTGTACTCAAGTAAAAAGAGGGTAAATGTAATTAACCCATCCACCAGTGGCTGTTGACAAAGATACAATCATCAAGTCTTGAGGGAGAAAAACTCCCACCAGTATCAGCGAATCAAATACACACCTTTTACAATGTAGCTTGTGTCAGCTGAACAACAAGCATGTCTCGAAGCTCAAATGGGCTGACAGAATAACAAACACGCACACCGAGTTACTGCCCTGCCCTCTATTAGGCCGCACAATGAACGTGTAAGGCGATCTTAATAAAGGACTCCCCTGAGGCCAAACCCGACGCCCGGGCTGTGGATGTCTACTGTTAGAGCTCATTAAACGAACATGAGTATTACAACTGACACAGTGGCTGCGAGTGTGTGCGCCGAGTCGGGTTACAAAACCAGATTTAGCCCTTTGTGTCATGCACCTCTCATGCCTCCATCCAAATTTATTATATGCCCCCGTTGCTCCATTGGTGTGCAGTGAAAGATGTCACCACACAATCAAGACTTAACAATGTGATTTTTATGTGTGGCATTTTGGCACAAGAAAATACTGGTCTAAGGGTTATTGATATCTCATGCACTTAAAAAGCCTTTTATTCTGACAGAAGTTGATGCTTTAATAATATGTAGCAAAGGGAAGTACATGTTATGGAAGTTTTAATTAAACTTGTAGAAGCTGAGAGCAATTATAAAGCGGTAAGAGGTGCGTTATCTGGGGTTGTACTGTCCTCTAGTGGAGGTATCATACAATGCATTTTTAGTGCAGCACTGAAAAGGCTGTTTTGCTGTTTATTTCCACTTACCTCTCTGCCCTTGTGTGTGACCAGTGCAGCGAGTGGTTTGGCATAGAATCGACTGTAGCTGAAACCAAGACACCCGTACATACTGTTT
Source organism: Rhinogobius similis (assembly GCA_019453435.1). Taxonomy (NCBI): domain Eukaryota; kingdom Metazoa; phylum Chordata; class Actinopteri; order Gobiiformes; family Gobiidae; genus Rhinogobius; species Rhinogobius similis. Next base: position 7,004,427 of record CM033639.1, on the reverse strand, counting down.
GCAGTCAGTTTCAAAGCCTTTTGGCGAATGTCGTACTGGAAAAAAGGAAACAAAAAGATTTTATTTAATCAGCCATTTTTATTAAGCACTGCACATGATCATTTGTCATGTCCCTCGCAGATAGTGCAGCTCCGCAGAAATAACAAGGAAATATTTGATATACTAACCTGTAAATATAGATCTGGATTGATGTCTTGCTGTTTCATGAGTTGTTTGACGTGTTTACGCCTTTCAACAAGTTTTCTTATTTCTTTGGGCAGAATTCCCATTTCCAGACTGGGATCAGGAATCTCAGGTATCTCCTCTATCTCCTCATACTGTTAGTAAACATGCACAAATGTGTCAGCAGTGAGTGAAATATTGGAAATTATTATGTCTTTGTGTCAGGCACATGCACACCTCTTTTTTCTTTTTCTGACTATTGTAGACTTCCCTCTCCACAGTTGTAAAGCAAATGTTGAACTCTTGAATAATCGATGGATACAGACTGTTGAAGTCGAGCAGCAGGATGAACTTATCATAAAAACCTTTAAAAAAGGAGTAGTTGTTACATGACAAATTACAGACATTGGTTAAAATAAATTGTAAGTACTCACCAACTTTAGGGTCTAAAACCAGACCACCAGCATAAGCAGCTTTCTTTTTCCGCTTGCCTTTCCCTGCATCCACATCCTCCTCACCTTCAACCTTTGACATGTGGAGAAGAGCATCACATTTTACACCCACATACTGAACAAGGTATATTTTTGTAGATAATGTAAAAATTTAATTCACCTGTTCTTGCTGGACTTTTCTGAAGGAAGGTTTGTCGGGAACTATGTAGTTCTTTTCATTAAACGCATGAAGCAGTAGGAACTCGTTTCTCTCAGATCGACCTCCCATCAGAGTTCGAGACTTAAAAAAAAAAGTTGTTTCAAATTGTTGGCAAGGCAAAATAATTTGCCCATAAAAGACGATCACGTCTGTATAACTATTGTAGAGGGTAGTTAAATGAATAAAGCTTAAATTACCAAAACATTCCCAGCAATGTTGGTGATCTGTAGAGCAAGAGGTAAGACATTGAGTTCACACATGATTTGCAGGATCAGCTTTGCATCAGTCCATGTCAACTCCAACAGATATAGCAGGTGAGGAGAGTCGCTGCCAAATACACATAGAGCATTTTAATAAATCCAAATAACATAACCAGTGAGATGACAATCAAATATCAACCTGTAAAGATTCCTGATGTTTTCTTGGGGTACAGTCGGCCTTTCCATTTTGAGCACGTGTGCCACCAGCTCGGTCAGATGGTAACTTTTACAGCGAATCAGCTCTTTGGCCGAGATCTCCACATCACAGACAAGACGACCACAAGTGGCGCTCTTCTCTGCAAAACTGCTACGGCCCTACAATCACCATCAGGAGTTAGTGAAAGTGCAACTGCCCAAAACTACAAAAACACAGAATTTAACTTTTGCTTACCCCTAATTTGGGCATGTTGGTCCTCCTCAGACGTCCTATCTTGGACCAGTGTGGCACTTTACACACATTAATCCTTTGAAGCAACACTTCCAGGTCAAAGCCAAAAATGTCATGCCCCTATGAGATAAAAATAAATGGAATATACCATATATATACCAATATACCCCCCCCCCCCCACCCAATATTCAAAATATAATGTGTCAATGAATAAGGTAATTCTGAAAGAGAAAAATAAACATTTTACTTACCACAAGTACATCAGGATCTATTTTGTGCATTTTGGCCAGGAAAAAGCCAAGCAATGTACGCTCTGTAGAAGCTATTTCCACCTTTCCATTCTTACAAATCAGGAAAAAATGTATATATACATTAATCCGCATTACTACAAAAAAGGAACCTATGATAACAAACTCAAATTATGGCATGCAATAAATACCTTCTTTCTCACAGCATCCTTGAAATCATAGGGGAAAATGCAGTCTGTGGGCTTACTGACCACTGAAAAATAAAAGACACTTATTGTGGTGCTGCATTAAAAAATAAATAAATAATAATAATTACTAACCACAAAAGTGCGTCTGGAAGGGAGGCTGAGGAGCTGCTTTATCCATATGAAAACGATAATGAATAAGTGCAGAGAGAGAAACAATCTGCGAGACAAAAGTGTCATTTTCTTTGCAGGTTTTTGTATTTTTACATAATTTGCACATTCTGACCTCGTTCTGGTGTGTCTTGGGATTCTGGACGGTCTTGAGGCTGATGGACATAACAGTGACTGGAGGAGGAGACAAGTCTCGAACTACAGAGATGAGATCAGCCCTGAGGGCCAGAGCCTCAACTTTGCACCAGCTGACCGGCTGGCTCATCAGCTCTTCAAAAAGGGAAAAGGAGGTCAACTTTCATCCATGTGTTTCAGTTTCCTGTTTATTATTTGCCATTCTGAGTATTTGACCATTCAGATAAGATATATTAGTTTTGAATAGTTAAATGCTGTAGCAAATTTTTTAACCACTCTGAAACAAATGGATACCACAAAGGAATTATAAAATATAAAACAAAACATTATACATACGAGGAGTCTTGATATCCAGCCAACATGGGCCTTTAATCTTTCGGCTCAGAAGAAAGTGCTCCAAACTTGAAGTGTTGGTTCCAAAAACATGAGAAAATGTCGCCCCCTTGAGGTCTGAGGGCAATGGTGGGTAATCAGCCTAGAGCAGAAATTTTACCAAGATGACCAAAGATGCCGTCTAAAGTACTAAGTGCTCTAAAAATTATCAATGTACTTTTACAATTGTACTTACAGAGTAGCGCACTTCCAAATATTCACACTGAGTGGGCACGTCAGGAATTTCAAAAGCATAATTTTTCTCCACTTTCTGTTAACAAAGACAAAGATTTTTTTTTCATTTTTATACTCTTCTAGATCGACCATCACACACAACAAAACAAACCTTAGACTTAAATTTCATGATTTTGAACTTCTCTGAGAGCTCATTAATCTCTTGGTAAACATCCATCATCTCGACAGGTGAGTCTGAGACAACACCATTTGTAGGATTCACTTTCTACAAGTCCAAGCACAATCAAAAAGAAAACACATTAGATTCCAATTAATTGTCTTGATATAACCTTCAACACTAAAACTTACAAATTCACGAGGAAGGAGGTACATGGTCCGCTCAATATTTTTAACTGACACGCAGCAGCTGACATAGGATTCTGCAGATTCTATCCATACTTTTCCAAACAAGTAAACCACACCTGAAACATAGAAAGTTTAAGCAATTATGAGATTACCTTTTCTGGATTTCCTTATACTACTTAGAGTGGAAATTATGTGACCTGGTTGACTGTATGGGTCTTCAAAGGCATCCAACCAGTAGAACCTGAACACCATCTCTCCCTCTGGCCCCTCCACCAGGGGAAGTTGGCTTGAGTCGACCTGCACTTCTGCAGGTGCAGTTTCTTCATCTTGTCCCCATGTACTTTCCAAATTCCTGGAAATGAATCGTAGATGAATTGTAGATGATCAAATATGCATTACAATGAACCAAAGATGCCAATAATGGTCAGTAAAAAATACAAATTAATAGACCGTTTAATCTGAACTAAACTCAAATGCAAACTTACATGAGAGCAGGATCTTGAGGCTCTTTTTTGGGCTGGACATTCACTGCAGTTTGGACAGGAGCCGATGTGACTTCAGGCTCAGTCTCTTCTTTGATAACTGGTTTCTCTGCCTCCTCAGCAACATCCATTGGCTCATCAAAGTCTACTTCATCAAGTGCCATGGCACTGTTCACTGCAGAGTCAATTTAGATGATAGACTTAGTGTTTCAACGTTCTTTCAAAGCTTGTTGCATCACTATAGTGTTTACCTTCTTCTTGTGGTAGCTCCACTTTAGTTTTCACCCTCTCCACCGCTCGGGATGGGACGGGTGCAGGAGGCACTGGAGATGGGTTAAGCGGCGGAGGGGGAATTACTTTGGCCTTTGCCCCTGAAGGTGACTCCTGGAAGAAATATACAAGCATTATTGAGTGACTGCCTATGTATAGGCAGTCACTATTTGTTCTTGTATTTTCCTGTTTTTTTCGGCACGTTTCACAGGCCACAGTTTTTAAATTCTTTTAATTTTTTTTTTTCATTTTTCAATAGTTCCTAGCCTTCTAAAGTCTGCTATTACTTTAGGTACATGTACCTTTTGTAGTTTTTTCATAATTTTCCGAGCAGTTTTTCCCTATCTTTTACAGTCGGAGCCTTTCTATTGGTCCTCTACAGGAAAGTTTGGTGTTTAAACTGTTTTTGGCGGGTGCACGGTGGCAGAGCGGCTAGAGTTTCTGCCTCCCAATAAAGAGATCGTGGGTTCAGATCCCGGACCATACCAATATCACACAAATTCAATTGCACAGTCACTCGCAATAGCTTCAGCTATTGCAACAGCATCTAGTTGTTATTATAGCTGTATGTAACATGTTTTGAAAATTAAAATTCAGTTTGTACCATTTCAAATTGCAATTTTGACTAGACTACGATTGTGCAGCTTACATTTTCATGATTTAAATTTTTAAGCATATTATAATGGACAGCTTACCTTTGGATATTTAACAGAAAATGGATTCATGGGTGATCCAAGAGCCTTCTTTTTTTTCAAGGTAACGACAGGTGGAGGAGTCAGTGCAGAAGACTTCTAAAGAAGACATTTTTATCATCATTTAAAAATGCTTTATATATATATAAAGCATTTTATATATATATTTATATATATATATAGTATGTATGTATGTATGTATATATATATATATATATATATATATATATATATATATATATTCATTAAACGTTTTGTTTCAATCCTTCACCAAATCAAATACTATATGAATTATAATATATGCAAATTATTATGACAAGATCTCTGCATGTGCCAACCTCAGAGTGAAGATCTTGTAGGATATCACCTAAAAGATCATCTTTGGAGAGGTCGACATCTTTCTACAAGAAAAATAATTGCAAGTATGACATGTATGAAATTATATACATTACAAGTGACTTCAATCAAAGAAGTTTACAACAAACCTCAGCAGGTTTCTTCACATTACTGTTCATGAAGAGGCTTTTGATGGTATTTGGTTTTGACACTGAAGTTTTTTTGACATTTTTCTTTGACTCTGCTCCTTTAGCACCTGCTTTTCCTGATGCAGCACATGACAATATTAACATACAATTATTGTGTACAATTCCATAACAAAACAAAAAAGTTGGGTTTACCTTTCTTAGTTTCTGCTACATCTTCTTCCAAATCATCATCAAAGATTTCTCTTCCATCCTCTACATATCCTGTTCCATCTGAGAAATAGATATTCAATCAGTCATCAAATTAAACAAAATAAGTATATACTTTATACAACTGGAGTTATGATCATTATTAATACATACCATCATCAATGATCCAGTCATCCTCCTGTCTGTCTCGTACCATTTTTGAGTATTCCTCCTCATCAACTTCTTCATAAACACTGGCAAATTCCTCCACCTGTCAATATTTGTTTAGATCATAACAAAGTAATAGTGCAAAATAAATACACTAATGCGTGCTATTGGGGGCAAACATGGGGTTAACAGTTTATGACCATACACACCTCATATTTGATCTTCTCTCCTTTTTTAGCTTTTTTAAGTTGCTCCAAAGCAGTCTTCCTCCCAAACTTTTCTCTCTTCTCGCGTCTAGAGCGAGATTTAGCCAGCCCACCTGTGTCACCGCCGTCATCTACGACACATCAAGCCATGAGCAAACACACAGCTTTGTAGTTATACGTTTGTAAACAAACATGCATGTTCTTTAGGGACATCGAGGTTACTGTACAAGTACTGTATGATATTCTCAATGTCATTTATTCCTGAAATGTTCTTTGACTGTGCGTTGCAACACTGGAATTTCCTCATTGTGGCAAAATAAAGGTTCTTTTATCTTATCTTAATTGATAATTCATGCAAGTTCAGTATACACAAATATTAACATAAATATCAAATATATTTTATTTGGCCGTTTATGTGACATTAACTTTAGTTAATCAGTTAGAAGATAGACATAATGCTGGTCTCACATAATGAATGGTGAAGTGTTTTTGATCCGTAGTTTGGTCATGGTGTCAATAATCGTGATAGATCTTCTTAAAATACACTTCACACAAAAAATTGACATTGTGGCATCTCTATTTGGAACATCAGTCTCTTGCAATGTGTAACTCATTGAGCAAGAACCACGCAGTAGCATAAGACACACTTATGACAAGATAATGGTCGTTTATGCAACCATGACAAGCTTTTCAACTTAGACGCATAACTTTATGATTGTTGTAACATATGTTTGATCGTTTCGTTGCAGTGACGGCTAACTATTATGTAGCAGTGTTAGCTTTCCTGCTCTGTCTTTGCCAAACAGCTAGGCTAATCGACCTCTCTACGCTAAAACTTACCACCATCCGGAACATCCATGTCTTTATCAGGGTTTGAAACCGGGGCCATGACTTTCACCTACTCCGATTAACACTTTGACACGTTTAGATGAAGCGGGGCTCGAGACAAAGTCAACACAAAACAGTCATGTATGGGCCAGGTCCGCGCCAAATCGTGTTCCCGGGGAAAGTCATATGCAGGAAGTGACATCATCACTTTGAAAGCCAATCATTGAATGGGTTTTCTGTTTCTACTTTATCAACGTTTGTATATTTAATTTACGTTATAACATTGCTTATAATAAATACAAACAAACAAACACATAAATAAATACTTCAAAATAGTGTCACAGGCCTATATAATTCATATATATATATATATATATATATATATATATATATATATATATATATATATATATTAGGATAGGCTCAGTTACCCGCGACCCTGGTAACAGGAACAAGCAGTAGAAAATGAATGAATATATATATAAAATTCATGTATGTTAGTTAGCAAATTCTAATTAATGTGTAATATTGGCATTTTCCCCCCATATATGCCTTTATCCATTTACAAATCTTATAATTCAGGGCGAGCTTATTCTGGTGGCCGGTGGGGGGCAGTACTGTCTTAATATATTCCTCATGTTTACAAGTGTCGCCTACAGTAGACGCTTTATCATGAAAATGCCACACGCATAATCGGTAGTCCTTCACACAATAGATCTTATGTAACAGCCGTCACATTGGCCTCGTTAAAAGTTCACAAAATGAGGGCTCAGTCGGTGTGAAAGGTACAATAGGCCCCTGTCCCAGATTGGGGCCAGGCACAGACACAAGCGCGCGCAACAAAGAGCACAAACTCGCGAACGAACTGAGGCTGGTGTAGGTCTGTTCAGTGTAATCGTGCTTATTCATGACAACCAGGCCTACCATTAGTCCAAGCTTTGAGTTGCTTACGTTATTACTGCGTTATGTTGTTGTTGGCATCATAGTGTCTGTGCCCCACAGCTGTCGCGACTAATCACGTGACGCACTCTGAACAGACGTTTAGTCGTTGTGTTACATTTACCCAATGTTCTCATGGTGTGCGCTGTGCACAGGCAAAACTGACCGTGGACTGAGGGGGATTTAAAAGTTAACTTTCCTTAACTTGGTAAACATGGTAAAACAAAGGCGAAGCAGAGCTCACTACTATGCGATGGCCCCTTTTTGTTGCAGAAGAGAGCATTTCAGGGTAAGTTTTCTTTTTTGTGGATCTGTCAATAGTTTATCCACACATTGGCTTTGTTTTATCTGAAGTATTTATGAGCTCCTTGGGCTGGATCGTATTTTCAACTTTGCATTTAGTGCACAAGGCGTGTAAACTATTTTGTGTGTTTGTTAAAATAGGGTGTTTAGGATGATAATCTGTTCGTCCTGGTAAGAAAGCTCTTCGTGTGAATTTTACAACCACAGAATAGGCTGGATGTTGCCTATAAGTCATTTTATTTTGCCTTTGGGTTAGATCCATTATTGTTACAGCCAAAAACAACCTGCTGTGTTGTGATTTTATATCCACCAGTCACAGCGCTGCTTTCACAGTTGTTTTCCTTCATCTGGTCTCTGATTGGTCCATCATCTCTCGTCTCCGCCGAGCAGCAGCTCCAACGAGAGTAGCCCAAAGATCCTTTATACAACAGAGACTCACTTGGTGATCTGTAAATGCATGATTATGTTTTGTTTTGTTATAGAAAATGTGCTATTGGCTATTCAATGCCCTGTCTGGTATAGGCCTATTTGCCCTATTTGTGACACTGTGAGGGAAATTTCTAACACTAGACATAGCATTGATTGCATGTTGGGGAAAAAAATTAAAGAACAATTGTTAGGTACTGGCATCCTATATTAGATTTTTTCCTATTTACTTTACTTAGGCCCATATTTAGGCTATGCTTATGCTTTAAGGAACCCTGAAATGAACCATTTTGAGTTGACTGTGAAATCTCAGTATAATGACTCAAAGAACACCATGCAGACCATGCAGAGTGAGAGATCGTCTCGTTGTTGACCTCTTTGTAAAGGATGAGAGCGATCCAGCCAGAGGAGAGGGTAGGCGGAGATACAGGGAAGAGAAGGACTCGGTGATGTGGAGGAGAGAACCATCGTCTCACTGATGCTGAGTCACAAAATACACCACAACCGCATCCCATGAGTCTTTGGGAATAATGGAGGAGCTCGAGCACACCTGCCCCCATCCCCGGACGGTAGGGGTGTTCATTTTGTGTTTGTTGTTACCTTTGGTTTGTTATTGCCAAGGAGAGAGGGACAGACAAAAGAGGCTGTGCTCCCTGTTACGAAACACATCTTACATAGTATAGCCAGTAGGGCATGCACAGAATGCTGAGTGGGCACTTGTAGTTTCACTTAGCTTAAGCATTCAAAGAGGTGCATGTTACAGTACAAAAAAATCCACCTTGTTGACTTAATGTAGGTGGCTAGACTCTATGATAAGAATAGGTTTTGTTCCCGAGGCCTGAATACTAAGAACACCTTTTTCCTCATTCAAAAATCTGTTGTTGTTGTCAAAGCTGAGCCATAGTCATTGGTCAGTAGTCTTTGTTTTTTTTCCTTTTTTTTTTCAGTTTAATCCCCCATAAACCAGATGTGCTTTGCCTTTGCCAGAATGGGATTTACATAGTGCTCAATCCATATGTCCTTGCTGGCTACCGTACTTGAGTCCTAGCCAGTCAATTTCAAGTCTTGCGATCTGTTCCATGCTTTCTTTAAGGGAAGCTCTTCAAGTTGTGAATATTTAGGCATATTCATTAAAAAGTATGATTGGTTTAGCGTCAGCTGCTTTGGCACACTATGTTCCCTCTGCTTCATGAGACTAAATGGAGTGTCATTCTATTAAATATAGATGATATGATCTTTCCCTTGACAGGGTTGGCTTCATGTCTTATCCCTTTAACGCTTTTAAATGGCTACTTTGTTTTCAATACACTGTTTCTTGAGATTGCTAGTAATAGTAGTAAGCAGTAGTTGTAGTAGTACGTAACCTGTTTATATTTAAACAGTATAGTGCTATAAAGCAATTCCTCTACCATTTGTATCCATGTAGTATGCAGACCACTTAATTATTTAAAACACATGGTATCGTCTTATATTGTAATGGTAGTGTCGGCACTACTACTTCTACTTCACTACTTCTAAGTAAAATAACATTAACACAACAAAGGATAGCAGCACAACATATAGGACAGTAAAATAGGCAGTTTTGATAGCACCCAAACCCCAAATTAAAAGTCACAGTCCCACTGGTTTGAGCTGTGATCCTTTTAAAATTGTTGTTGTTGATGAGACTTGGTGAATGTTTGCTACGGTCAACAGATGCCACACAAATCGTCATTTAGCCAATCATTTTTCATAAGTTATCTTTTTTTGTTGCTGTTTTTTTATTTTGCTAATGATATCCGTGCATTTTTAGCACTGCTGTTTGTGTTAATGTGGTGCAGCAGTCTGCCACACTTTATTTCTAGAGCACATTGGCACCAGATCAATGTATCTTTATTCCCTCCCCATGTCACTGCTCACATGCCGGCACATACAGACTTAAATGCCTGCACACACCCACAGATCAATAACACAGCTCTGTTTCTCTCTCCATCCACACTGTCTCACTGCGGGGCGGGACAGTTGTGGTCAGTATGGTTATAAATGCCGCTAATATTGAAAACGATTGAGCTGCATGATATAGTTTTTCTTTTCTTTTTCAGACGCTGACAGAACCTGCTCACTTCACGGAGGAAACCAGCTGTGATTGTGAAGCGCCGCATGAGAAGCTCACTATCGCACAAGCTCGCAAAGGCACTCCAGGTATAGTATTTAGCTAATGGACATTCACAGTTCATGTATTCAAATTAACCTAGTTAGACCAGACTCTTGTATATTTCCATAAATTTGAATGAAACTTGTGCTGTATGCGATTATCATGGAGCCATTAATTAAAACCGCTGCCTCAGTCTAAATCTGGGTTTACTCTTTGTAAAGGAAAAACTGGTAGGACTGTTACATCTTTGGGCCGATGATATCTTAGTTGACCAAAACGTTTTAAAATTATTTCATTGGAATTAGGGAATTAAATGGACCACAGCAGAAAGAAGAAGGCATGGAGCAAATTACAGCTGGAATATAAGGGGGGAATAATACGTTTATTTTTATAAACAAACAGTTTAGTAGTTCTGTATTAATACCTAAGCGTATGGTCTTGTGAATGACTTTGGATCATGTCCAGATCAAAGAGATACTATTGAGAGTCAGCATAGTACTTTGCCCTTTTAAGTCAACTAATCAGTTACTGGTTAGGTCTTTAGTTGACCATGTTTTTTTGGTCAACTACAACTTAAAAAAAAACATTTTTATGAAACTGGTTTTATTATTGTGTGTTATCAGTGGATCGACCAGTTCGAGTTTACGCAGACGGCATCTTTGACCTGTTCCACTCTGGACATGCCCGCGCTCTCATGCAAGCCAAGAACCTCTTCCCAAACACCTACCTCATTGTAGGAGGTACAGAAGCACATTTCATTTTTCATAAAATATGATTGTTTTCATGTCGGCTACATCTATTAACATTTAGTAAATCTAATTATGAGAGCTAGCTACTTGATGTTTAATCATCAACAGTATAAATGTGATGTTTTTGTTGTAAAAATAATGACCATAACTTTTAATTTCATTCATGGCCAATATTTCCCTCTTGCTCAAAATGATCTTCTCTCACCCTTACATGATTGTTTGGGACAGTGTGCAGTGATGAGCTGACCCATAAATACAAGGGCTTCACCGTCATGACAGAGGCTGAACGTTATGAAGCCCTCAGACACTGCCGCTACGTGGACGAAGTTTTACGGGACGCACCCTGGACTCTCACACCCGACTTCCTGGAGCAACATAAGGTTTGTTGTTTGTCAATCGCATGAAGCATTTAGTCCATATCATTACATGTAATGTTGTGTGAAGCTCTACCTGACATATTTTGATTGTTCTCAGATCGATTTTGTGGCTCATGATGATATCCCATACTCCTCTGCAGGAAGTGAGGACGTCTATAAACACATCAAAGAGGCAGGTTAGTGATACAACACACTGTATTTTGTTTTAGCAAAGCTAAAACCAACAAAATCTATTGATAAAAATTGGTTTGATCTGTTTATAGTTACAAATAGTATGGAATATGATTGTCCATCAGTTTAACTTTATATGCAATCAATGATTTAAAGCAAGTGGAAATGGAAATGGAAATGGAAATTGCGAATTGCACAAAGGTGGTGACAAACATTTGTTGAGATCCTCTTGATGTTGAGTAACTATCATAGATTTGTTTTTGAAAACACTAATTGTGAGCAGATTTTGAGAGTATTTTTTTCCTCCACTGGCAGATGTTTATATAACCATACATAAACCTCACATTTCCTGTAATATTTACTAATGCAGACATTCATCTTTTGCTGTTAGTTGTATTTACTCACAGAGGGCATTCTGTGTCTCTCCAGGTATGTTTGTGCCGACACAGCGGACAGAAGGCATCTCGACGTCTGATATAATCACCAGAATTGTCAGAGACTATGATGTTTATGCACGACGCAACTTGCAACGTGGATACACAGCCAAAGAGCTAAACGTCAGCTATATTAATGTAAGACCAGGGCTTTTGGTCAATCTGACTAATTATACCCATAATGTACTGTATTATTGCTGTCTTGACAGGAAAAGAAGTATAGGCTGCAGAACCAGGTGGACCGTATGAAGGAAAAGGTGCGCACGGTGGAGGAGAAGAGCAAGCACTTTGTTTATCGTGTGGAGGAGAAAAGCGCTGACCTGATTCAGAAATGGGAGGAAAAATCAAGGGAATTCATCGGCAACTTCCTTGAACTCTTTGGACCTGATGGAACGTGGGTAAGTTGTCATTTTGACACCTTTCCTCTAGTGTACTTTTTCTTTCGGCAACTATTTGAAAATGACTTGTAACTTTCTGTGACAAAGGAACAATTCAGCAGTCTCAGACCAGCTTACCTTGGGTCGTCATTCTACTGTTGTCATTAATCATCATGATATTAATGATTGCCTTATTCTATTAGAAAAATGTTGTAATCAAAAATACAATTAATTCACTTCTATTCAGAATGATATGTGCACTCGACCACTTTTCTAATCTACAATGGCTTTGAAAACAAGTGTGATAAAACATTACTTATTAATTATATTCTTAACTTTTTCTACTGCTAAATATTGACAGCAAAGAAGTAATTGTTTGAAATATATGTGATTTCAATTCATAATTGTTCATTATGATTTTTGCCATAATAGAGCAGTTCTGTAACAAAGTGGAAAGACAAGATTGCATCATAAACAACAAATGTATTTACTTGAAATAATCATATCACTTCTATTACTATTACTTACAAGTTATATATTATACTCTCCTCTCAAAATATTTATTGTTTTTGCTAAATGAACCATCTAGACCCGCCATTGACCCCATCTGGCGTGACATACCATAAACAAATCAGTGCCTGCATTACAATACCTTCATTTACAAGGCAATGGCTCTAATAAAACAGTAACATGTATGCTATTGATCACATATACCTGGTAATAAAATATTCCACTGAGGTAAAGCAGTAACCTTTGCTTCATGTCTTTATTTACTATAGAAACAGGTATTTCAGGAACGCAGTGGACGGATGCTCTCCTACGCCCTTTCGCCCAGAGAGTCTCCCTGCAACAGTCCTCCTCGTGAACTGTCCCCGCTGCGTTCTCCCTCTCCCCCATCACCTCCCACTCGCTGGCACAGTGCTCGACCGTCCCCCCCAACGTCTCCTAAGGGTGCATCCGCCTCTATAAGCAGCATGAGTGAAGGGGATGAAGATGAGAAATAAAGAGTAGTATTTTGTACACACTGAAACTCACTGATACCTCACAGTGAACTGGCTGCAATGAAGCCTTTGTGGGGTCAAGTAACAAAAACGCAAAACAAGCTTGATGCATCCTGCTTGTGCGAGGCAAATAAGTCGGCACGGTAGGAATAAGGTACAAGACAGTAAAGCACGGGAGACAGGAGGATTAAAAATCAAGCTAATTTTCCCCATAGCATTTAGGATAAAGCTAAATTATGACCAAAACCTATAGCCTAAAACAGCTGAGCACACTTATGTGAACCTGCTGAGAATGTAACTTTGTTGGAAGACAATTTGAGCTTTAGAAACAATTAAATATTTTATACGCTTTCTAAAAGGCATTTTAAATTAAAATGTGGTTCAGAACCTTTACGTGTAAAGTTCTTGGGTTAAACTATTGTCAGTAATGCCTAATGCTATGGTGATAGTAGTTGATAGTAATACATATGAAACAGCTTTTCTCTAACCTTTTTGAATGTACACAGTAGGTTTTCTAGTGGGCACTCGAATTGTGAAGAATTACTCCTATTTCCCACATTAACTCTTAACTTGCTGTTAATATTTTTGGTTGTAGACTTTTAGTGACTCACCAATGCCACTTTTTAACTTAGTAACAGAAACTGTACAATTATCCTCTTGAAAAGCCATGACATTCTCAATGTTGATCTCATTTAAGATGATGTCAGCTGTCAAATAAACCCTGGTATAAAGATCTTTGTATCTCTTCTCCAGGAAACTGACAATACTTGAAATAGCTCATAATTACTGTAGCTCTTCAGGTAAACTGTTGGGTTGATAACAAACTGGACATTGTTTTTCCCATATCTTCTTTGATCCACATTAGGCCATAGACTTTTCAGCTATTACTGCAATAAAAAATAACTACAATGCAATGTAGAGGCCTCTACACACTATTTATCTGCACTACATGTAAAAAGCTGGGAATGTTTGACTTTTTTATTCTGTAAAATTTGTTGAAAATGGCTTGTTACATAAATAAAACCAAACTGTATAACATTTGCTCCATGTTCTTGTCTGTAAGCCATTGGTAAACAGAGCTTAAAGATTCTGAGGTTCTGTATGAGGATGGATAAAGCATAGATACTTCGGGAGATAAATTCAGTCGTGAGGTAATAAACAAGGTCCAAGACACAGAAGGTTATTTTACAGAGAAGTTTCAGAAAAAAAGAAAAGAGAAATAACTTCACAATTGTCTTTATTGACCAGTGACAACAGTAAATTCATCTGGTGAATGACAATAACAGCATTTATATAACAGTTGCATATCTTTGCACAGTGACCTCTACATTGGGAAGGTTATGCAAAGAGACACTTAAAGACAGTTAGTAGCTGCAGTTTAGTTGTTAACAGTTAACACTCCACACTGGCTGCATGTAATTCACAAAAATGTATATACACTTTATATCTCTAAATTACAATAGTTATAAATAGGCTGCCTCTAATACAACAACTTGAGGTCGAAAAATGACTGTGGTAAGTGCGTGTATACAGTCATTGCAATGTCATCAATATTATTAGTAGAAGTCATTTCCAGCCGGACCACATAAATGTGACCAACTGAATGTACTGATTAGCCCATACATACAGCTCTAGTATCTCTTTGTGAGGATTATATCACGGCAGATGTTGAAGGCAATGGCAGTGGTGAAATCTTACAGTGTCACAAACTAGAGGTGGTCAGATCTCCTCACAGAGTCTTTGTTTTGCTTCAGTGGGAGCTGAAGGAGAGAGGAAGAGGTCACTTCAGTCTAATACATACATATGTTTATTTTTGGTCTATTACAAGAATGTCTCAGTATCACTGTACTGTGTGGGGATAGTTACAGTGTGTTTGTGAAGTTAACTGTATGTGGATGAGGTAAAGTGCAATTACACGTCCTGCATATGGTTTAAGAACAACAATCTGAATGTAATAATAATGAAGAAGCTTAAAAAATATGTAAAACCTTTTGTCCAAACTAAAAATAAAATACATATGTTTTTGAAAGAATTTTATGTTGGTGGGTTTGTTCTTCAATATTTTATTCAAATACATGTTAAGTTATTATTTAATATGTTTCTATTCCATCTTTTTAGACAAAGTAATGCTGATGAAGTTAAAAGTTAAAAACGCTTACTCTTGGATACAACGTTTATGAAAAAGTTAAACCTGTTCAGCAAATGATGGACTGACGGGACACAGTTTGTTAGTCAAAGCTCCACATTGGATTAGAGACAAGAACAGAATACATTTATAGCCTAATGATTTTCGTGTGTCCTATAATGCAACTGTTCACACTATATCATGCTGGTGCAGTAGAAGCTACATGACAGACAGCACTGGCACTTGATGCATTTCAGAAAACAGCATTTGGTCCATCTGTGTTGTGGACCCCAGGAATAAAAGTTATTGTTGTGGTAATAACTAATTTGGATCCAGAATTAATAATGAGTTTGATGTGCCGTATTATTGTATTATTAGTTGGTACAAGGTATTAACTGTCTAAATGTCTTAAATTAGGCGTTGGTCTCAATAAATAACTTAAATACTTCGGCATTCATAAAAAAAATGTCCCTTCAAAAATATGAAACCACTTTTCCAATGTTACAGATAAGGCCATCAGACTATTAAAAAATGCCTATTTGTTAGTTTTCCACAACAAACATTCGTAACCAGTCAGCGCACACCAACCGTTTCCCTGCAATCTCTGTTCCTTGGCTTAAAAAGAGAGCAACGAAAAACAAAAACATGTCATTGCTATTCCTACAACACATTAGCCTATTTGTGCGTTCAATGAGAAGTGCCTCCCATAGGACGAAAATGAAACCTCTGCCAATTTGCACTTGTTGTCCAGATCCCCTTTGATTTAGCTTGTTTTTGCCTGACAAAATCCTAGGAACAGAGTGAGACTGCCACACGTCACACACGGAGAGTAAATTTAGGTTTAGGTAATTGCCAGATACCAAAGGTGTCAGCCAAAATTAGATACGTGTCATGAGATTACCAGATCAAGCATGTCATTAAGACCACGTGCATAATTTTGGTGGTAATATCAAATTTTATGGCCAGTCTAATGTGTCTCACAGACACAACAGACAGAACCAAGATTAATTTTTGTAGGAATTAGGGTAGATTTGATCACTCCTCACTTTTATACCTTTCCCTTCTTAGACAACTTTGGATAGAAACTGACAAACACTGCAAACATGGAATACCACTCAAGAATATTGTAGTTTTTGCTCCAACCCAGTCACGTGACCATCTCCACTTAACACTTGTTACATTTAACATAGCCTGGCATTCTGTCCAGATTACATAATAATGTGGTTATGATGTTATGCCTGATTGCTAGGATGCCAGCAAATATATAATTAAAAAACTGAACAATGAAAATAGGCTCACGTTTGAAACCCACCTCGGGAGATCCAAGGTAACGCTACAAGACCGATGAAGTCAATGCCATTAGGTAAAGAATAAATCAATATTCATCATCTTGTCTGAATGTCTGGTACCAAAATCAACTTTACCCAAGGGCATGTTACGTCATGCATATTTTAAGCAGAGTGCAGGTATTTTTCATTGCCAGACAAAGGGTAGCTATGGCTAGTATGGGCCAGGCAGTTATCTTTTAGCTTTGTAATTGGACTTGCTGGCATCACGAGGCTCTTTGCTGGGGTTGCTCCAGTCGTCTGCTTCAGGGCTGGTCTTGTAATGTCGCCATGCCGACTTGTTGAAGACAGGGAGGCGCTCAAAGGATTCACTGGACAGGGCCTTGAAAATGCAAAATAAAAAATATTGTTGCAAAAATACGTACATAAAACGTTGACCCTACTTAAATGTATTATGCTTCCTTTTTCCATTGAATTATTTTATGTTGATCCAAATTAAATTCTTAGAAAAAACTAGGTCACACAATGCAATTTTCTGTACCTTCAGATAAATGACTGCATCGGTGCCGACACCCTCCATAGAGTAGAGTTTCAGGTCCCCCTGGAAGTATCGGGCATACAGCCTTGAAATGGGTAAACCGTATCCAAAACCAGCCTAGTGGGAGAAGAGAAAAAGCGAATGATGTGACCTAATTTTATATAAATAATAGACGCTAAAAAGAGATCAAAGATTGAGTGTGTTTGTACCAGTGGGACAGCTCCTGGCTCCAGACTCGGCGTTGGGGCAGTAGAGTACATGTAGTTAAACAGACGGTCTATTTTCCTCAGGGGAACGCCTCCTCCTCTGTCACTGATCTGGTAAAAGCGTACAGAAAGCTTTATAATATCTCACTGCAATAGAATTATACTTACAATCCTTAAAATCCTTTATGTAGTAATAAAAACAATTGAATAGCCATAGATTAACTAAACACACTTTTTTTAACCACTCTTTTAGTGGATGGGTTCCATACAATTAGAATATTTACATCGTGTTCAGGATAAACAGTACACTTCATTGTATGATTGTGCGTGTGCCGTTTTTGCTAACCTTTATGGATAGGTCCTCTAGGCCCAGAGTGACTTTAGCCTTCACTGGTGGCAGTCCCTCTGAACTGTTCTCGTGAAGCTCCACTGTGGCTCTCATTGAGTTCTGCAAAAAGTCCCATCTCTAATTATCTCAGCACGGGCCTCCATTGAATTACACATCACGTTACACTATAATTACATTTTGTGCTGTTAACTAGTTAGGGAAATGAACCTAAAACTCACCTTAAACAACTCAAAAAGCATGTGGAACAAATGAGAGGGCACATATACCACTTGAATAGACTTTTTCTGAGCTTTCACTGCGAATAAAACAATAAAGTTATTTCAAAGTGGACGAGGCAGTGGGCAATTATGTTAAATTTGTAACTTAACATACAATTTTATTTATATTTAAGAATATTCCATCTTGATTTCAGTAGCTTCAACATCACCTCAAAGGTCTTTATGCATCATTTTAAGACAGTTTTAATAGGGCATTTAGTATAAACAAACAAACAAACAAACAAACAAGCAAACAAAAACAACCTTATTCCATTGATATTTTTACTTGGCAAGTTAAAGCTAGTCAAACCCAGATGATATATTCTTAAATACATTTTTTCTCAACACATAATCCACCAAAGTCAGCACTTGTCTTACTGTTAAACTCCTCGACCTTCAGTTCGGGGGCTGCCATGTAGTACTTCTCACACAGCATCTTGGCAGTGTCATAAGCATCTGTCAGATGAAGCACAGACATTGTGAGTCATGGCAGAAATAGCTGAACAATATGTTGTTCATATTTAAATTCCTGCACAGAGGTCATCCATTCTGTTCACCATGAGGTCACTTTTTTTGTTGAAAATTCACAAAACCCACGATCACACACAATATACACAAAGAATATAGTGCAAATATTTGTATTACTCTAAGATAAAGAGGCATTCCAGTTGACCGAAAGAACTGAGAATAGTTTGATATTTTTAAACAAATAAGAAGTGGACATGCAGAAGAAGAAAATTCAGTTTTTCAAGATTTTCAAAAAACGTTATTTCAGTGAAAATAAAAAGTTGATTTAAGGAATGATTGTATAATGTACTATACTCTATTTGGCCACTGAAAAACTGCACACTGCACTACCAGGAGTAAATTACAATTCTCAGCTCTTCTTTTTTAACAAAACTTGGCTGTTTCTGCAAATGAACTCTTCAACTGTACTGATACGTCTCGTGGTTTAAAAATAAATAAATATTTACTTCTCACCTTGGACTACTTCAGCCACACAGCATGTAGGGTCTATACTGCCAATGTGTTTTGGATGGGCAGGGTTGGTGTCATTACCAAACAGGAGAGCTAAGAGAAAGACAATAGTTAGACACTATTCATCCACAATCAAGTTTCCATTAGCACACAATTCATAGAAACATACAGCTCATAGAGACGATCAACAATAGGCTTAAGACTCACTGTGTTGGTTGATGAGCATGCGAAAGGAGATGCGATTGGTGTAGAAACGGTCTAGAAAATACTGGATGTTGGTACTGGTGAAGGGGTCAAACCCAAACTTCTCCTTGTACTCTATGACACCCTGGGCCATGGTAGGGACCACATCATTGTGACGATTACGAATTTCAATCAGCAACTCCAGAAAGCTTAAAAGAAACACAGATTAGATGTACAAAATACTATATTAGCAAAAGAACAGTGTTGTTTCCTATATATTTAACCTCTGTGAACTGAAATGAACTTGGAGAACATGCAAACAAAGTTATATCTCTTCCTATCAGCACAGCAGAGAGTTTATCAGTGACGATTTGCAATGTGGGAATTAGACCATCCACTGTATTGTAGATATATCACAAAAAAGGTGACTGAGTTCCAGTGTGAAAAGGACAGTTTGCAAGATTTAGTCTTTCCATTTAAACCTGAAGACAAACTTCTATATTTCATCCATTGTAATTTTCAATTTAGTGCATAACGTACTCATTCAGTGCATGAGGATCTTCTGGTTTCCTGTTCTCGTAGTCCAGCAGTTCCACAAAACTCTGCATGTACCTATCGAACAAACATAGACCTGTTAGAACACATTCATAATATTTAAGGATAGCAGACATGATGTAAACGGGAGGAATGATCTGACCATTTCTGCACCAGTCGTATGGAGGGTTGACTCAGCAGGCCTTCTGGCAGCAAGTTGACCTCTCGCATTGTGTTGGCAAGTCGGACCGGCAGCTCCTTACGCAAGAACATGTAGGATGTCTTCTCACAAGCATTGTCCCTGCCTAAGAAAACATCACAGAGATCGTCATATTACAGGTTTAGAAATGAATTAAATTGGACTTGGCCTATTCTCTAAGAACAATTTCAAAGCACTAATACACATAAATCAAGACTATCCCATGGCATAATCCAGAAAAATGCATGCCTTACTATTATTAAACATGGTCTATTTAAAATAAGTTTAAACAGGACTTAACTACATCCAAACAAGGATGCATCTGGACTTGGCAAAAACACTATGAGAAACCCTGTTCTAAATGTTCTTTGAGGTGATGCTGAAAATGTCTGGGTCAAAGGTCGTTTCCTGTCACCAATAAAATGTAATAACCTTTAATTTCATATCTAAATAACCGCCACCTGAATTGAGCTCCAGCACTATTTACTGTGCAAAGGAAGGAAGCCATAAATCAGTGGAGTCATGGAGAGGTTATGATGATTTATATTATATTTTAGATCAAAGCAGCACAAACTGACCTCCTGATGGGCCATTTTACACAAAACCCACTTCCCAAAAATGTGGCTTACAAAGTGTTAGTAAGCACATGTGATTTTAGATGTAAGCATCTGGCAGCTATTAAGCTTTAGTAAGCAAAATTATAGTAAAAGTATTGAACAATCAGACACTATGTTAAATTGGAATAGTCAGTCAAGACACAGGAAAAGCTTATCTGCAGCTATTGTTTTGGGAAACATGCAACAAATGATACGAAGAATTTCCTAACAAGAAAAGCTAAAAGAGTACAATATGTTCTGAGGTCTTTGGGCAGTGACTCAGCAAACTGTGGTAATAAAACTATAGGCCAGACACTGTCAGGCACAAGTTTGAGCAAGTCATATAATGCAGCATTGGAGAGCATCCTTAATGTTTCTGCCCTGGTGACATAGATTTTGATGAGAATACGGAGTTTCCTAATCTTATGTGCACAACAATTGCGTAAGACTTTGTTTAATCAGAGATGGATTAAGAAAATCCTTGAGTGTAGCTGACTGTGCGCGTGTGGCCCTATTATCACCCAGTCACAAAAGTAGCCCCCTGTCTATTTACAGTCAACTTCAAAGGATAGGCTCAAGTCCTGATGACACCTGAACAACAGACGAGCTGCTTTACTGATGCCATCCTGCTTTGCCTACGTGCTGTTGTGCCATCCACTGTCAGTGTGATACGTACGACCTGCACAGTGTTTACGTTGGAACTAAAAAGCGGTCGAGCAGAGCAATGGTAGCATGATGGTTTGTGCTGTTGAGTCTGCGTGGACACTGCAAGTAAACACTATTCATTCGGTTCGTTTCCCCATAACAAAAGTATAAGGTTTCGCGTACGCATGCGCTTGACTCATCGCGTCAACAAACTGTGGCACGTTTAGAAAAATAACAATCAAGCAGTGATGCAGGGTATCAAATTGAGGGTCATGCACAATATTAAGTAATCAAGCTATTGTAACGGAGAGGGGAAAGAGCAAGGGATCAGATGATGTCAAACATGCAACACTTACCAAAATCTAAAAACTGCTTTATTGACAGTGGCGACGGTGAAAATCTGGAGTAATACTCGATTTTAGGGTTGGCATTCTTGAGGAGAGACAAGAAAATCCTCATTTTGGTATCGCTTATAAGTCCATGTATTACAGCGTTATAAAGAGAGCCCGACAAATGCATCCATTTTCATCCTGTCTTTCTGAATGGACGGCAGTCATGGTCTCCACCGGTGTCCACATCAGACTGAGCACCGATGCCATCCGCGGACATCCGAAGACCAAATTAAGGCCCATAGGGGTTACATGCAAGCGTATAAAGCTCAAATACGCTCTTCCTCTGCTTTCTCGAGCTGCGGAGTTGCGCTTTCAATTTACATGTAAAGCGCATTTGAGTGGAAAGATAATATCCGGTCTATTTCAAAATAAAGGTTTAGCTTTTGAGACTACAATCATACAATAAATCTCAATAAAGGATTTGTGTAACTAACAGCAAAGTCATTGGTGTTATTGACACAATTCAGATATTAAATAATATGACATTTAATAAGCTCTAAGCTATGACATTTAATGGAGTTTTGTTTCTGAGGTATTTAGGCCTAATTTTGCCATTTTAAAAATTCAAAAGAACATTCTTCAGTCAACCTTCTCTAACATTGCTTTTCACATAGACCAAATTGAGAGGAAAAAACACATCATATTCAAACATTTTAATTGCATTCAAATATGTTCCATTTGTCATAGGCTCCCATTGACATCCCTTTAACAGTGAGTTTATGCACTGTTGGTATTCAAAAGAAAACATAATACCTCATGATACAAACAAAATAATACTTAAGAAGTTGAAGTGGAATAACAAAACTTTGTATTGTATTGTAACAAAATAATGTAAAGAATTAGGGCCAACCTTAAGTTGTCACATACCCTGAATAGCCTACATTTTGGCTTGATATTGTGAAAGTTAATAGTGTGTTGTTTTTTTTTCCACAGAAATAAAATGTTGAAAATAAATTTAAATGAAACGATGAGTTGCCAAATTAAATTCAAAAGTAAAAAAGGAGATGTGTTTATTGACAGAAAGAAAAAAGGTTACTATTTTGTAGGCTGTAAACATTGCTACTTCCAGCATTTTGTGCTGACTTGACCAAACTGCGCCAAGCTGCACAACAACCACACTTGAGCAGGTTGATAGTCCAAGCTCATAGGCGTTCAACCAGGAAGTAAAAACACACCCCTAACCGGATTGGATAAAAAAAAAAAACCCGACATTTGTCAATCAACCCCCGCCAACATTTACTATAAAGATGTAAAGATGCTCCTGTTGATATCCTACATTTTATTCAATTTAGTTTTTTTAAGTTTGCCTCAATTACTTTGGCATACATTGCATTTAAAAAACATACGCACAACATTTAAGTCCCCGGTTATACCATGTTGTTGATTACTGCTGCCACCTTGTGGACCAAAAGTTAACGACTTTCTTACATAAAAAAGTAGTAGTAGTAGCAGTAGTAGTAGTAGTACATGTTTACAACATTGTGATTGTTGAAAGTGTCATTTATAGCTGGATTTATCCTGGTCGAAATAAGCTGCATACAGTTTAAAATCCTTAGAAAAAACATGATAACCATTCATTCACACAGATATAAACATTCACAAAGTCACATACACTAATTCTAACTCCCATTAGAAGACAGAGGGACCACAATCATCTTGGTGTTTTCGTTCACGTCTTCTTCATCTGAAGGCAGAGGGTCGTAATGTCGCCGGTACAGCAGTCGCGTTACTAAGGTAATTATAAACATCTCCAGGATCAGCAGCTGCTGACTCATCACTGCACAGGAAATAAACAACAAAAGTTAAAAAAAACAAACAAACAAAAAAATAAAAGAAAGAATAGAATGCTTACTGTATCCTCTGGCAGCAGCAGAGAAGGGAGGGGCACATGCTATTGTGCCATTCAAAGCCAAGATGTTGATTATTGCTGTCTGCAACTGGCTTAAGACCAACACAAGCTGCAAAGACATGTGTTTGATTATGTTTATAAACATATAATGAATTTAATGTTGTATATGTACCTGAAACAGCAATGTCAAAATTCCCCATCAATTTAATTTACAACAATCAGTAGGTCAGGCCTATTATTACACAAAATCAACAATAGTCTACTGTACTGTACTGAAAGCTGAAACTCTAAAATTAAACAAGAATTCATAACTTTTTAGTATCACTCAATGTAATTGAGTGATTTTTATGAAGAATTCAATCCATGAAATGAATGAAATGACGAGGACAATATTTTATTAATTTGACAGTTAAAATATAAATACAATATGAACCATGGACATATGTTGTTGATCTGTACTCTTTACGGTAAGGCAGTGTGTACTGATCCAGATGTGTTGCTGAGGTCTATCCTCCACTTTTACAGTTTCCCACATGACTATTGTAATAATTTTCCATCCCCTGCACAGCTGACCCAAGGACACATCAGATTCTGTCTTTGTGAAATTTACGGGTGGATTTCCCCATCTCTGATCAGTATACTCTAAAATGAAATTCCTACAATGGAGGAATAGACAAACTTGAATACTGCTACAATGTGTTGATCATGTCCCTGGGTCCTGTACTAATGGTAAGACTTCTCTTTAGACCTCAAAGTTCTATTTCATCCATACTGACTCTAGGAGGGCTGTGAGGAAAGTATGCGCAATTAATAAATGGCACATTGGCAGTTATTCAGTATTCATGGAACCATAGTTACGTTCATACATTTCATTTTAAAGTCTATCTGTGTCTTACCTGGTACATTGCATACTTGGGTATAATCTTAAGTGTGCGCAGGGTAGTCTTTAAATGCATGAACATGATAGCCACGGGCCAAAGAGCGATGATTGTCAATATGCCCACAAAAGGGTTTATCCATATGGCAGCTCCATAGATGGTCAGCTGGAATTATGTTTGGTCAAGATATGTGAGAGGACACACAACAACAGCACAGTGTCTTAAGGGAATTTACATGTAAAAAAGAATAGTGAAATTTCCATGGTACCTACTTACATCAGCAAGGTCAAAAGTCCCATCCGTCCACAGCACAATTGAGAGTATGGTAAAGACAATTTTCAGGATTGCGAACTGAAACGACCCCAGCTTTAGCAGGAAAAGAGAGCGCCTGGAAGGTAGTGATAAACAGGTCGCACAATACATGTTCTCATTATGATGCTTTTGTTAAGTCTGGGTTGTACTGGGAAGGGCAAAACAATACTGACTCACACTTTCCCCACCAAGCACCACCGCAAACAATGCTTCACTTCCAAAGAACTATCTTTAATAGTTTAGACTGATTAAGATCATGACTACCGGTAATAGTACCAAGGTCATCAGATGCATTACTGAATAAGGACAAATAGTGCCTTAATAATCTGGGACTAAACAGGTGTAAACCATAATAAAAACACCATGGGGCGGAATCAATTATTCTGATTCAGCACTAATAAAAGATAATTTGGTTGTTGTAATTTCATTGTACAAATTGTATGTAGACTGACTAACAGAGCTAAGTGTTATTTCAGCCTTGAAGACCCAGCTGCAGCTCCACCTACCTCCACCTCTCCTTCTGAGCTCACCTCCCCCTCACTCTTCATCACTGTGTCGCACCTCTTCTGCACCCAATCATCATCCAGTACTCCCCATTTAAACCCACAATTCATATGGCACATCTGCTTCCATGTGCCATGCCCCACTTCCTCCCCAATTTACCCTTAGCATCTAATTTTCACATCTTCCCTATACTCTCCGCAACCTTGTCCTCTACCACCACCAGCATCCATCTCCTACGTGTCACTAATCCAGTGTTTTTCTACCTTTTTGAGGTGCGGCACACTTCTTTTTGGTTGAAAAGATACCACGGCACAGCACATACCACTTTAACATTTTAATGTTTTAGTAAAGAAATATGTAATATAAGGTGGCAAATAATATCAGTGCCACTATCTGGTTCTTAAAATTTGACAAGTGATGGTTTTGCTTTCTTTTTTGGTGCAAAAGTTGATCAGGACACTCCAAAATGGTAAATTGGTGAATTACATTTATGTGAATCCATTAACTCAAATTGCATTTTCTTCTCAATCCACACCTGGCAATACATCAAGGAAAACTAGTGTTCCTCAGACACTAGTTGAAAAACAAGGATCTGATCACCCATCATTGTAATGTTTTCTGCCTGAATTTGTGTGCCAAAAATATAGATTTTAGAAAAATCTTTTATATTATTATTGTGTTTTATGATCATTTAAATTGACTAATTTTCCAGTTTAACATTACATGATGTGGAACATTGTTCCCCTCTGTCGCAAATATGCACCATGTATAAAACCAGCAAAGTTTTGTGTGAACCAAGGCCATAAGAAGATAACAAGCCTTGCCCACCAGTCAGCTTCATCTTTCTAGCAGCACAAAACTCCTCTGTACCACCTTAGAGTACTTTGTAGGACAGTGCAGACATGAACTTGTTCTGCATGTAACTGCCCCCCTTTCATCAAAGTGTTATTTAAAAAATGTTTTTGACTTTTCATTTTGTTCAATGTTAGGTTGAACCTGCTACAATGGACCCAACAGACATACTCAATAATGCTCTACTTCTCGCTGTTTCTGTTTGCGTTTGAATCAGCCAATGTCTAAACCAAAAACAAATAATTCTGAATAAATAAACAAATGGCTTCCTCTTGTACCTCTAAAAAGATCAGAAACATTGAAAACCACAGAGGCAGATGATTGACAGTCTTGGAAACAGAAAGTATTTTGTCACAGTGCCCCAACAGCAAAAGGTGAATGGCCGAGAGAGCACTGAACATACAGTGTTTCATAGAAATAACTCGAGAGAGAGTGAGCTTTTACACAATCTGTCTTTACACAGAGCACCAAAGCCTTCAATCTTTGCTTCAGCAAGGACCATATGTTAACAATTGTAATGAAAGTTTCACTTTGAATGTATCTGCCACAAGTTGCGTAATTCCATCAATCCAAACAACAGCAGGAAGCATTTAGGTGTAATTGAAGGAATGTGCTGCAGTTTTCATTGAGCTTTACAGTTTACTGTGGTGCTCCTGACAAAATTGGTCAAATTAGCATCCATCAAAGTAGTTTTTCTCAGGTTAAAGGTTCATCATGTAACTTCCACCTGTTTGTCTCCACATAGAAGTCATTGCTTTGCCTGAAATGTTTCACAGTTTGGTGTTCATTACCTATCTTGAATTTATTCACAGAGGTGTTTTTATTACTAAAATACATTGAAAACTCGTCCTTCTTACAGTTTGCAGGGTCACCTCTCCACCAATCTGGCCTGTAACTTCTACTGATGGCATTACCTACCTGTTTCTTTGCAGACAGAGAAGTCTAATGCCACATTGTGGAACTAAAACAAACAAAGCTAAACAAAGCAATAACATCTCTATGAAGACAAGTACGTGGGAGACCTTCCACAAAAAAAAAAAAAAAAACATGCCCTTTTAACATCAGTAACTGTAACTACACCACACACAATTATTAAATTCAGTTTTTAAGCCTGTTAATGGATTTTATAGATATTTTATAAATTACTGATCTGTTTATTTAAGGCATGCACATTTGTCACTAGAAATACCTTGTGATGGCCACATGGGGCAGACAGGGGCAGCAGCAGCAGCATGGTCCGGTGCTGATTCTTAATTTGTGTTTTCCTGCTCGCTTTAGAAATGCCTCATCGCCACCAACCTCTTCCAGCATCAAGGTCAGAAACTTGAACACCACAACAGCAAAATAGCTACAGGGAAATGCAGAAACACACTTATGCAGTCAAAGCAAGGGTTGCACAATTATGCAGAATCAAAAAGTGCAAATGTATGGAATTATTGTTGTTTAGCTGTTTATATTTCAATCCTCTGAATCAATTTTTTAAAACATAAATTGCAAATCTAAACTCAAACTCAATGTTTAGTAAAAAACCTTGCAGGCTTAAGCAATGAGGTTGGAAGGGCTTGTTTAAACCTCTCCACATGTACTGGAGATCCAATTTCTGTATGATTTCATAAGGCCAAAAAAAAAAAATTGAGCTGAGAAAAGAAAAGAGAAATGTGATAACACACCATGCTGAGGTCATGTCTGTAAACATGGTGGCTTTAGGGATCCACATGCCGAGGCAGGACATAGTGCCTATCACCTGGAGAAGACAAGAGCAGGTGCACTTCTAACATAACACTGAACAATTACAACATTATTATTAATCAGAAGTGCTGTGTTTCTTACAGGTGCTGCCCCATTCACCCAAATAATGATACTCTTCTTATTGGCTGGTACTTTCCTGTAGATGTATGCACATTCCTCCAGATACACCAACATGGACACAGCGGCCATAAACGTGAGCACTGAGTACAGGATGATGCCAAAGATGTCCAGATCTAAAGAAAACAAGGGCATTTATTCTATATTTGGGGCAACTTTAATGGAACATACACATGCAACGTAATACTGTCCGCTGAAATTGAAAACAGCATTTCAAAATATCATAATGTTTTTTCATCTCCCTTAAAAAGATGTCAAATTATTGAATAAAAATGGAGGTCAAACAATAGTCCAATGCTGATGTGTCCTCTATGAATAATCACAATGATTGAAAAAACAAAAATAATCTGGCCTCCCACTCCATAAAGAACATTTGGTTGATTTTTGCCCACCCAACAGCTTTCTGGAACCCACTTTTAAAATTCAATGGTAAAAAAATATCCTACTGAACACTGTAGTCTGTTTTATTTTTTTTATTTTTTTTGCTAAAGACAGACATGACTCAGTATCTGAATTTGAGTAAAACGTTTCAAGTAAACCCACTGTTTTACAATGTAATGAAATCTAAAAAGCACCATAACTGTCTTACACAAATGCATGCACAGACATCAGCCACGACTATTCACCCTGCATTTGTAAGAGGCTAAAAACTACAACCAAAGAGGGCTGGTCAAGAAACAACAGATAAAATCAAGACAGCCTTAAAATTGTCAGCATCTGTGGAAAGGCACTCCATGACGGTGCTAGCAGGCAGGCTTTGTATTTCTTGGAATAACCTGCTCAATACAGCAGAAACTAACTGATTACAAATGATGAGCAACATCTACAACAATGAAGTTTGATTATGGTCTACAAGCGTCTCTGTTTGAGTCATTTATTCCGGTATTCTTGGTAACTGCTGTAAATCTTGTGCAGATGATCTGGATTCAATTAAAACATCATAAAAGTTTTGTTTAGTCAATTTACGGTTTGGGCTGCCAAAATAAATGTAAATATTATGTGAGTTCTGGAAGGACATCTGGTGTAAAAATACAATGATTGCCCAATAGTGCATATATATTGTAGCGGCCAAACTTGCCCTGTGCAAGGTCCGCTATGGATGCAGCGTGTGTGGCGTCTCGGACGCGCGTCTTCCACAGAATAAAGTTCAGAAAATGCTGTGTTCCACTGGTTTATTGGCATTACCTTTAGCCATCCACAAATACACAGAAATCCAGAACTCATGACACGATAGAGCACGATAGGACACGATAGGACACGGTCAAAAGACTGTTTGCCTCCACACTGCAACACCTGACAGCACCTTTCTCCCCCTTTATATAGGGCAGGTAATTGCAGGGCAAAAATACAGTGCGCCACCCAGTGGCAGGAGGAACAACAGACCATATGGCTCCAACACACCGGCCCCTTAATTGTGAAAGCCAGGAGCGAAACAATTACATGAAATACAGTTTATACTTGGAGCCATAAATTAACTTAGCTGGTCTATAAACATTTCAACATATTTTGCTAGGAACACAGTTTACACATTTATCAAATCCGCATATCCAAAAATCAATATTCATTATTCAAAACAATTCAATATTTAATTCCATCCTGTTAAGCAGTTAATCTGTAAAACATTTTCCACCTTTTTCTTTTGAAGGCCTTGTACTGTTTGAGTTGAAACAGCTTTTGGGCTTGACAAACAAGCAGATACAAAACAAACGACACAATGAAAATAGAACATTCTTCAAAATGAGAGTCAGTCAAGACACCATTAAAGTGCATGGGCTCGTCAAACCACAGAGGAGGCTGCACAACAATGTCCCTTACTCTGTTCACTGCAAAGGAGAAGTCACTCATGCCTGATGTATCCTTTGATGAGCCGCTCCTCACCGGCTCCAGCAGCTGAAGCATTTCCTCAACAGGCCACTCAACGCCCTCAGGAACAGGAACCACAGTCTTCTCCTGCTCCTCTGTGCCACCGACCATCTCAGTCAGAGGCTGGTCAGCACATGACGCACTTGCTCCTTGCAAAGTACTGTCCTGTTTGATCTTCAGGGGTGCTTCTTGTGTCTCAATGGCAGGGACCTCAGTGTCCTGCTGAAGTTCCTGGGATTCAGTTGAGAGAACAGGTGGAGATTCAATGTGAGAAGAATCCATTTCAGTGGTGGTACCGGCCCCTGTTGGGTTGAAAGGACCCACCAATGTGGCACATATCTTTGGCTCCTCCCAGTTAATTTCATCCCAATAATCATTTGACCCCGTTTCCTCTTTAAGCAAAACAGGAACAGTTTTAGTCTGATTCAAAGGACACAATCTAGAAACCCGTGTCAGCGCAAGTGTGCTTGATTTGGGCTCCTCTGGCTGTAACTTGGACTTATCAGTTTTATGCTTATGTTTCTTTGAGGCATTCAATACTGCTAGCTTTGCATTTACCTCAGCTAGCTTAGCTTTAAGTTCCAGTTCTTCTAATTTTCTTCTGATAGCACTCTGCTTCGCTTCAAGCACATGCATCTCCTCCAAATATGAAGCTTTAACCAAAAGTGCAGCCTTTTCTGCTTTAATTTTAATCAGAGATGACGCAAGAGAAGCCTTCGTATTCCTCACACTACCATGACTGGCTTTAGCTTTCCTTTCACAGCTTGTTTTTCCATTTTTGTCAGTTTTCTGTTCATACCCAAGGCGCACATTTTTACAGTGTTCATATTTACACTGTACCCACATCCATGAGTGCTGCGTGCCCAAACGTCACAGTTTTGTCCGTGCGCCAAAGCCCCCCATGCTGCTGACGACCAGAAACTGGCTGAACAGCTCGCCTCCTTCTATTCTCGGTTCGAAACCTCAACCCCCTCCCCCACCCATCTCACTACAATGGACATTTCTCACACCCTGGATCCCCCCACCTCCCCCACCGGCCTTTCACTACACAGGGACAATGTAAGGAAACAGTTTCGGAAGTCCAACCCCCGGAAAGCTGCTGGACCAGACGGTGTCTCCCCCGCCACCCTGAGACACTGTGCAGATGAGCTGACTCCTGTCTTCACAGACATTTTCAACACCTCCCTGGAGTCATGCCATGTCCCAGCCTGCTTCAAGTCGTCCATCATCGTCCCTGTTCCCAAGAAGCCCCGGATCACTGGACTTAATGACTTCAGGCCTGTGGCGCTGACGCCTGTCGTCATGAAGTCCTTTGAGCGCCTGGTCCTGCCCCATCTCAAGTCCTTCACCTCCTCCGCCCTGGACCCACTGCAGTTCGCCTACAGAGCCAACAGATCTGTAGACGACGCCATCAACCTGGCCCTCCACTTCATCCTGCAGCATCTGGACTCCCCGGGAACCTACGCCAGGGTCCTGTTTGTGGACTTCAGCTCTGCTTTCAACACCATCCTCCCTGCTCTGCTCCAGGACAAGCTCTCTCAGCTCAACGTGCCTGACTCCATCTGCAGGTGGATCACTGACTTCCTGACGGACCGGAGGCAGTGCGTGCGGCTGGGGAAGAATGTCTCAGAGACTCGGACTATCAACACAGGAACTCCACAGGGCTGTGTACTTTCTCCTCTGCTCTTCTCCCTGTACACCAACTGCTGCAACTCCAGCCACGACTCTGTAAAACTGATTAAGTTTGCAGACGACACCACCCTCATCGGACTCATCTCGGACGGCGATGAGTCTGTTTACAGGAGGGAGGTGGACCGGCTGGTGTCCTGGTGCAGCGATAACAACCTGGAGCTCAACACCCAGAAGACAGTGGAGATGATCGTGGACTTCAGGAAAGTCTCAGCCCCCTGCCCTCGCCTGACAGACTCCCCCATCACCACCGTGGACTCTTTCCGCTTCCTTGGCACCACCATCACTCAGGACCTCAAGTGGGAGCCGACCATCAGCTCCATCATCAAGAAGGCCCAGCAGAGGATGTACTTCCTGCGGCAGCTGAGGAAAGCCAAGCTGCCAGCGGAGATGATGGTGCAGTTCTACACGGCCATCATCGAGTCCATCCTCACCTCCTCCATCACCGTGTGGTACGCTGGAGCCACAGCCAGGGACAAACAGAGACTACAGCGCATTGTGCGCTCTGCTGAGAAGGTGATCGGCTGCAGCCTTCCATCTGTCCAGGACATGTACGTCTCCAGGACTCGGGGACGAGCAGGTCGGATCACAGCTGACCCTTCTCACCCTGGACACGGACTATTTGAGCCACTCCCCTCGGGCAGGAGGCTACGGTCCATCCGGACCAGAACCTCCCGCCACAAGAACAGTTTCTTTCCCTCTGCCGTTGGACTCATGAACACTTTGTAATACCTGCCACTTTAACCATATATTATATAAGAACAATCTACTTGCACTACACATTTGCACATGGCACTATCTGCCAACTGTACATTCTGTATATAGTCTATCTTAGTCTATTTTATTCTTAATTTTTATGCATGCCTTTTTATATATTTTTTATATTTTACTCATTGCTTTATGTTGCACCTTCGCCGAAGCAAGTTCCTATGTTTGTGAATTTCACTGACAATGGCAATAAACCGCTTCTGATTCTGATTCTGATTCTGATTGCGCGTGGATACTTTTAGCATACCAGGTGGATGGTCTGCCTTTCCACGTGTAGCCTTCTCAAATCGCGTGGCGTGGCTCCACGGCGTGCTGCTCGGCCTCCGCTGCAGACAAAGTTCCCGCGCAGAGCCGTCTCTCGCCCCCGCTGACGATCAAGAGGACGCCGGTGCTCTCCCCATACTCTCCGGTGCCTTCCGTCCCCTTCCTCCTTCTTTCTCCCGCCAACAGTCCGCCGGTTCGCCGCACACCTGTTGTGACGAGTCACCGCTACGGTAGTTGGAGGGCCCACTCCACTCCAGGAAACCGCGCTGTGCCAAACACAGCCGACGCAATCTTTACGCCCAGACGGCACCTGAGGCAGTCTTTTGACAATGTAGCGGCCAAACTTGCCCTGTGCAAGGTCCGCTATGGATGCAGCGTGTGTGGCGTCTCGGACGCGTGTCTTCCACAGAATAAAGTTCAGAAAATGCTGTGTTCCACTGGTTTATTGGCATTACCTTTAGCCATCCACAAATACACAGAAATCCAGAACTCATGACACGATAGAGCACGATAGGACACGATAGGACACGATAGGACACGATAGGACACGATAGGACACGGTCGGACACGGTCAAAAGACTGTTTGCCTCCACACTGCAACACCTGACAGCACCTTTCTCCCCCTTTATATAGGGCAGGTAATTGCAGGGCAAAAATACAGTGCGCCACCCAGTGGCAGGAGGAACAACAGACCATATGGCTCCAACATATATATTGTGTCTTCATATGGAATATGAGGGTCAGAGGTAAAGCTTTTGGTGGCCATTACTGACAAAATCAGGACCAAGTCAATGTGGGAAGTCAATTTGAATAGAAATGCCTCCACTAACAGTGAGAAACTTGTCATGTAATACTCTGCGGTGATCGATTTGGAATCTACACAAGGTTACCTAATATTTGCAATTCAAGTTCAATGACCAACAGTGTACAAAGTGAGAGAGATGAGGAGTAGAGAGAAACTGTAAAAATGGCCATGCCTTTCACTTGTACATGTTTTCTGTCTTTGTGAAATTTACTGTTGGATTTAATGTTTTGAAATAGACTTATATGTATCATGTCTAACAGGTGACACATTCCACTGAGGCTGAGCAGGCCTGTTATTACACACAATCAGCAATAGTCTACTGTACTGTACTGAGACTCTAAAACTAAACAAGAAAGATAGCCTTTTAGTATCACTCAATGTAACTGAAAAGGGGTGGTTAATCTGATTGTTACAAAGAATTAAATCCATGAAATAAAAACGGACGAGGACAATATTTTGTTAATGTGATAGCAATAATATAAATAGAATATCATGCACATATGTTGTTGATCTGCACTTTTTACGGTAAGGCAGTGTGTACTGATCCAGATGTGTTACTGTAGTCTATCCTCCACTTTTACAGTTTCCCATATGACTGTTGTAATCATGTTCAATCCCCTGAACAGCTGACCCAAGGACACATCAGATTCTGTCTTTGTGAAATTTACTGGTGGATTTAATGTTTTGAAACAGTCTTATTTATGTATCATGTCTAACAGATGACACGTTCTACTGAGGATGAGCTGAGCTGTGCAGCCCCTCCACAGTGCAGTGTGTAAGAGCTGTTGTCCATGATGAATGTCAGCGTGGCAAACACTCTCCACAGAGTTCAGCGGGCAGCCCAGACCCTCCTGCCCCGCTACATGCAACCTGGTGCCCAGCTGTGGACAGGACAGCAGAGGCTATCTCGGAGGCTGAGCACTCCAAACAAACTGCACTGGATGGTCCATTTGACTAGCCTAAACTCCATGTCCACTAAAGTGAAAGCCTTGGTTTGTCTCCTCACTAGCTCACAGACTATGAGGCTGTGAGCAGTGGGGCTGTCAATGTTTTGACCTTGAGAACTGCACAGCATGCCTGCTCTGAAATCAGTGGCCACAGTCCAGGATGTCTCGCTCTGTTCTGTGCTGGCTTTTTTCTCACAGTGGTTGTTCAGGGAGCTGTCTCAGGGCATGATCTGAGTCCTAGTTGGGGTTATGCAGAGTGTGGCTTTCACATGGTTGGAACAAAGCGCATATTTCACACATTAAGTAAATACATCGTCTACACCACTCTTTCTTCTTCTGAAGCTTTCATCCTGCTCTTCAGCCTCTCCTCCTCCTCAGTAGCCTGTGGGCTCAATGGAACCTTGACTGAATTCAGGGGGACTGCACAATAAAAGTAAGCAAAAGGCAAGCAGACTTTCTCTAAAATTGCCTAATTGAAAGGCTATGCGGGAATATTCCATGTAGTAGGCTGCATAGTTTGAGGATAGGCTACTTACTGAGTAGAATCTCGATGGCGTAAGGAGGTGGCTGTGTGCATCTCGGATCTTTGGTCACGTTGGATCCATCCATTGTGATGGCTGTAGACGGGAACTTCAAACCCCCTTTAATCCCAGCCTGGACTTTTCCAGAGTGGTCCCCTTTCCCAAGCAGCGTACCAAACTTTTAGAAGTAGCATTTATACTCGGGGGCAACCACTAAGCACTTGTCAGAGGCGCTGGACCCGCCCTCAGATGCGTCATGCGTAACGAGGTGAACGGCCTGAGTGAAGTCCAACAGAACTGCTTCAAATATTGGGGCGAACCAGACCCAACGCTTTTCAACCTTTTCTTCTGTGTTTTTCAGTCAGCACTTTTGAAAATGCCTGATTCTCATGTTTCATCTGTTTTTCTTGCTTGATGGTTCCTGATTGATAGTGAAAAATTATACATTGAATCTATAACAGAGTACTCAAAGGGCCATGTATTGTATTTAAGGTATGTGCAGCGGCAGACTGCGGAGGCGCTCGCGCATCACATGCCCACCGTCTCCATAGAAACGTGTGCAAAGCTATCGTCATGTGAGGCATTTGCTGCAAATCTGGCTGCGCCTTTGGGTGCCTTAACAATTTCCCACTATAAACATAGATCTGTGCCACTGAGTGCCCCCCGCGTTGTAACGGAACACTTTTAGAACACTTTTTGGATAACACGGAATCTCATAGACCCTCGGTTGTAAACATAAGTTTGGAATTTATGACATCAAACCTAAGTTTGATGTCATCAAAATTACGGAATGGAGGCGCCTGGAGGCAAAATAAAGTTGACTGTAAATTTTTCAGCGCTTACCTCACATTAGATCTACATTCTACTGGTTTTAATTGTTTGCTTTAGGAACAAACATTTGAATTTCCAAGCTAGAAAAGTCAGTTAGTTTGCTTATTTTCTATAACAAACTATAGAAAATAAAAATGTATAGCCTTAAAATTGTATTTTAGCTTCAAAAGCATTACATTTGTGGTATAGTATATGATATATCTCTAGATAAAATAAAAAAAAATATTGTGCAACATTTCTGTGAGTATTTTTCCAGTTAAACCTATAAATCTGGATTGTTCCTTCATTAAAAATGCAAGGAGTTTATCAAAATTATCTAAAAGATAATGTAAAATACTATTTTAAATGTGTTTAAAGCACCTCTGATGTCACTCACATGTGAGTGGTTTTCATTTTCCAAAATCATCTAAATTTTTCATATTTTGTGATATTCTGAGGTTAAGTCCCAATTCCTTCAGTGAAGTCACATTATGTTGCACTTCACTTTTGCCTGCATTACGAATTTAAAATGTTTTTGTTCACAAACTTTTAAAGGGTCAAAAGACCTATGAAGTAGGTAGTCAGGTAGGTGATTGAGGTCGGGCTCGTGACAGAAATAACAGAATTTTCAGTTAGACCAATGTTAAATCAATGAAGATTTTAAGATGCCAAATACTAAACTTAGCGTTAATTCAAAAGTCTTCCATCACTATTTATTGATATGTTTACCATAAGTGACCCAGCAGTTGTTTTGCATTGTTTCAGCTAATGTTTTTCTACGTCAGTTTAGAACACCAACAGCAAACATGGCGGATTTCCATGGTAACGGCTGGTCTGCGTGGGGCTGTCCTCTCGTGGATCCACCACCTGAGGGAGGTTCGTAGGGGCCATGCTGAGAGATGTGGATGCATAGACCGTAAAACAGTCTATGTGTAGTTCTATGTGTGGATGGCAGTCGAAGGCAGGGGCCTCGACGACCGCTGTTGTGCCACAGAATGCCCGCCAAAACGTATCCCCCTTCTGCACACAGTTTAAAAGTCATATTTGTACACACTTTCCCTAAATATTATGAATACAATGTAAATGGCTTATCAAAGATCTGGACTAGTTAAATGTAAACTTTTTCAGACTTTTAAAGTCTTTATTTGATGTTTAAAAACCTAAAATGGTACAAGACTCAAACTGCTATTTTCCAGTCACTTGTGTTCGAGGACAGTCACTACCAACATGTGGGCTTGAGTTGGAATAGTCACATTTGGAACACATTGACCCCACAGAATGTGGGTTGCCACATCTTGCTCCCCTCCCTTAGCTCTGAGTTTTAATTTGTACATCTTGAAAACTGCTTTCCCCATGCACATCAAGTTATGTTGTCAAGGAAAAATAATAATCGAGGCTAGGGTGAGAAATGATGTGTTTTCATTATTAATGACAAGGAAATAGCTGTTTGCGCCATGATATTTTATGTTTCTTAACATCAAATACAGTTAGTAAAGTTAAGTTAAAACTCTGAAAAACATTACATTACATCGACACAGAGACTAGCTCTTGGGACATGGAACATCACCTTACTGGGGGAAAAGGAGCAGTCAACCGATTGGTGAGTTGGATTCGCTGGCGGAAGAGAAAGCCGCACAGATTTTGCAAGCCCAAGTGTATAGGGTTTGTTGAGCCCTCTGTAAGCAGGGTCTTCAACTCACCTTCAGGAGAGCTTCACTCAGATCTCAGGGGAGGCTGGGGACATTGAGTCTGAGTGGTCCATGTTCTCCACCACCATTGTCGATGCAGCAGCAAGGTCTCTGGTGCCTGTCGCGGCCCTGATCCCTGTGGTGGATGCTGGAGGTTAGGTATGACGTCAGGCTGAAGAAGGTGTCCTATCAGGCCTTGTTGGGTTGTGGGACTCCTGAGGCAGCTGACAAGTACTGGCAGGCCAAGCGTACCTCAGCCCGTGTGTCGCAGAGGCAAAAACATAAGATTGGGAAGAGTATGGGGAGGCCATGGAGGAGGACTATCCATCGGTGTCAAAGAAATTCTTGCATACCATTTGATGCCTCAGGAGGGCGAAGCAGTGCTTTACCAATACTGTTTACGGAGCGGGTGGAGCGCTGTTGACCTCGACTGGGGATGTTGTTGGACGGTGGAAGGAATACTTTGAGGATCTCCTTTGAAGAAGCTTGAAGAAGAGATTGGGCACTCGGAGGCAGACTCATTCATTACCAAAGCTCCTCTGTGGCAAGGCTCCAGGGGTGGATGAAATCCGTCCTGAGTATCTTAGTACCTTGACATTGTGAGACTGTCATGGTTGACACGTCTCTGCAACATTGCGTGGCGGTCTGGGACAGTACCTCTGAACTGGCAGACCGATGCGGTGGTCCCTTTGTATAAGAAGAAGGACCAGAGGGTGTTTTCCAATCACAGAGGGATCACACTCCTCAGCCTCCCTGGTAAGGTCTATTGCAGGGTACTGGAGAGGAGAATCCGACCAATAGTTTAACCTCGTATTCAAGGGGAGCAGAGTAGTTTTCGTACCGCTGTGGAACACTGGACCAGCTCTATACTCAGCTGTGTTCGCGTTGCCGGCAGTAAGTCAGACCTGTACCCAGTGCATGTTGGACTCTTCCAGGGCTGCCCTTTGTCACCAATTCTGTTCATTATTTTTATGGACAGAATTCCAAGGCGCAGTCAGGGCATCCGGTTTGGGAATCATAGGATCTCAACTCTGCTGTTTTCAGACATGTTGTCCTGATGGCTTCATCAAACCAGGACCTGCAGCATGCACTGGGATGGTTTGCAGCCGAGGGTAAAGCAGCTGGGCTTAAGATCAGCACCTCCAAATCCGAGGCCATCGTTCTCGACCGGAAAAAGGTGGCTTGTCCTCTTTGGGTGGGTGGAGAGTCCTTGCCTCAAGTGGAGGAGTTCAAGTATCTTGGGGTCTTGTTGACGAGTGTAGGGAAGGATGGAGAATGAGATTAACAGTGCAGGGCTGATGTGGTAATAAAAGAAAGAGCAAAGCTCTCAATTTAGTGGTCAATCTACGTTCCTATCTTTGGGTAATGACCAAAAGGACAAGATCACAGATAGAAGCGGTCGAAATGAGGTTATTCTGCTGGGTGGCTGGGCGCTCCCTTAGTGATAGGGGGAGGAGCTCAGTGTAGAGCCGCTGCTCCTCCACGTCGAGAGGGGCCAGCTGAGGTGGCTTGGGCATCTATTCCGGATGCCTCCTAGACGCGTTCTGGGCTTGCCCCAGGGACTATGTCTCTCGCCTGGCCTGAGAACGTCTTATGATCTCCCCGGAGGAGCTGGAGGAAGTGTCTGGGGTGAGGGAAGTCTGGCAGTTCCTGCTTAGACTACTGCCCCCGCAACCGGAAGACGACTGGTTTTTGATGTTCTATCCCGAGCTTTTATACTAGCTTACATATTAATGGATGCTGTTATTGATATTCAAAGACCACCCATTTGTAAAAAAATAACTGTTCTATTGTTGTGAGAGATGATCTCTGATAGTCTGTCCATTTAGGCAAAATTTGCAGTGCCTTTATTATAATAGACCTATAGGATATAGTCAATAATAATACTGATATAAACAGTCAAATCCTTAAATATGGACTATACAGTTTTATACATATTAATTTATGTCAGTAATTTTGCAAAGAATTCAGAAAAGGCAGATTACTAAAAAAAAAAATCCCACAGACATTATATCAAGGAGAGAAAACGTAATCATTTAGTATGCTGCTTCTGACCCTCTGACCTTGCAATAGACGACAGGCAGCCTATTTGGCTATTTGTTTAGCCATGACTTGAGTCTTTATCACTGACCACAGTCTGAGTTTTGCATAGCATAACAAATGTTATCAAATAAATAACATGACAAATAAAATTAGAAAATTATTGACTTGATTCATGATTGTAAAAGACATTTATTACTATATAAATTAAAACTGAGGGAAAAACTATACAGACATAAGCATAAAACAATATGACATCATAATGTAGGGTATAGGCAGAATATAATAGAATAATTTTACTGCAAAAATTAAACAATATAAAAGTTTCAATTTTTCAGTTGCTATGGCTTAATTTTAAAGTGTGACAGCAAGAAAAGCCAACTTAAAATATTGTGTCAATTGAGAAGTAGTAAAAATATGAATGCCATGCTTTGGGCACATTACTTGTGTAAAAATCTCATGACATAAAATTTCTCTCATAACATTACAAAAAGACACACATAAGCCTTACAAAATACACACACTTAATTCTCAAAGGCAAGGTGCCACAGAGAGGAGGCAACTGTAAAACAAAGAGGCAACAAGCACGTTTTCTTAGCTATTCATGGGTTTCAACTTTCACTTTATAGGACACCATCTAGAGTACTTTTGACCATTCAAGAGATAGAATATTTTATTCTGTTTTGAATAGTAAATTGCTATGGCAACAGTGATAATATTCTATCTCTCTGAAACCCATAGATTAGCTAGATTCTAATATAAATTATTTTCTTCAAGTGATATGGAGGAAAATCCCATCACATACTGTATCCTGGTATCTGAAATCAAATAAAGCTGAGCTCTCACAAAACAAACTTGATATTATACTTAGACAGCCATTATAAAGTAGTATAATACATTTTGGTTATAAAAATGTGTTTAAAATAGAAAGAAATCAACAAAAAGCCAAAACAGGCTGTCATCCGTCTGAGGTACATTCTGCACAACTGTGACAACAATTAAACAGCTAACACCACTGGCTCACTCGACACAATACATAGTTGTAAACTTGAACATAGGGAAGGTCAAATGGGGAGCGACATCAGAGGGAAGAAAGAGACATCAGGAACCAGGCTCAATGGAATTTAGCTTTACAGTCCAACTGAACTAAGAAATTTTGTTAGTTTTGGCATTTCAGACCGTTGGAATCTCGGCTCCATTTCAGATGTTTAACATAGACACAGAACTGTCCAGTATTAACAGTATAGCGTCATATTAGGCCCATCTATCAAAGGTTGCTCAGATATGGGTTAAATTTACCACCGATTATTTAAAACGCTGTTCATTCTGGTAAAAAACAAGAGAAACAGAAAGTAGAGTGAGCCTAGAGATTCTTGTTGAAAGCGCTCATAACGCTCTCTGAAGCTTTGTCACCACCTGCTGGCCAACACCAGAACTGCAAGGACCTCATGCCCCACGATGGTAACGGGGTGACATCCTGTAGAAAAATGGCATCCAAACTATTTATCCATTTGGTTTGATGAAACATTTGGCAGCAAGATAAAGCGAGGATGCTGTAAACAATTCAGGCCTGGTTTTGGGTCAGCCCTTTTTTTTGTCTTGGTAACTTTGTGAATGCTGTACCCGACTGAGTGGATAAGCAATGGGTGGACAGAAGAGTCATGCACAGAATAAATTTAGTAAAGGTAATGAACGATGTAATTTCTCTGAGCGGTTAGCAGAAATGTCTATAAACAAGCAGCATGTCTGCCGTTTTTCTTTTGCTTCAGAAAGTCACATACAAAGACACTGAAAACAGAATAAATCAAATCCAACATCCATTGCACCTGGGATGTGGATAGGCTAAAAGCAGCACGTGCTGTGATGGGAATTATAAACTACAAAGTGCAATAGCGCCATCTTGTGCTCTGATATCCAATTTGCAATCCAAAACCCATTATGTTAAAAGACCACATAGGCAAACCAGTTGGTATAATGTAGAGCAGGTTTTAGATTGAAATAACCATTTCAAGGTGTGATGCCACACCTGCAATTACAAAAAAGTACAAAGTACAATAAAAAAGTAATGCATACATTAAAAAAAGGAAAAACATTTTAAAGTTCAACAGCCTTGTGTCAAAGGCAATGTATAGGGTAGAGTGCATTGCATCAGCTTTTGGCACAAATAGCTTCTGTATTATGCTTTTGATCGTATGAATTAGTGTAATAAAAACATGTGTGGTGAATGTGAAGGTGGTGAGTGCGAGGTTTGAGGACAGACTGCTGCAGTGTCCAAAAAGGATGCGTTTCCCATAATTACTCTGGGGGA
This sequence comes from Rhinogobius similis, assembly GCA_019453435.1. Taxonomy (NCBI): domain Eukaryota; kingdom Metazoa; phylum Chordata; class Actinopteri; order Gobiiformes; family Gobiidae; genus Rhinogobius; species Rhinogobius similis. The sequence goes on along the minus strand of CM033639.1, from coordinate 6,962,835 downwards.
CGCGGGGGCATTGGGTGCGCTGGGAGATGGTTACCACGGCAACAGCCTAAACTGTTTATCGGTCGCTTAAGGCATCAGACGAAGGAGGAGTTCATCCTATGACAGAGATGAAAAACACAATGAAATGCATGCAATAATTAATTGAGCAACACACTGTTTACATAGCTGCTGTAATCACACAGGAGAGGGTCTTTGTGAAATTAACTGTTGATGGCATTTATGTTTTAAGAAAGCTCATTAAGTCGGAGCTCATGTTTACCTGGTTAGGACTCGCTCTCCATAGTGACTGTAATGGTTTCACTTCCCGCTACCAAGGAAAACAGAGTTAGTAAGGAACAGAGTAAAGGATGGGAAATTAAGACTTAATTAAAAATGGTGCTCACCTGATTTGGGAGAATGATTGGACAGATGGTCTTCTACGTGGTTCGTGTGCTGGTCGTCACTCAACAGTCGGTTCTGTGAATCGCTGAGTGGACTAGCTGGAACAGCAGTAACACTGGCAATGTGATTAAAAAAAACTTCAGTAAATGGACCTTTGGTGTTATAACAAAACACTGCTTATATTTAAAACATTAGTCACATTTTATTGGGCTCTGGGTGCAAGGTGACTGTAGCTTGCTCCACATCAGCATTTACCAGCCTCGTAGGGAACGTCAGGCCATCTCCCTGACTGTAAACAAACACAACAATTGCCTTGTTAAATACTATCAAATGTATTACAAAATGGATTATAAACTTGTTTTACCTTGTGAACACAGGCAGCAGCCAGTACTTCTTTTGGTCTCCAAAGACTTGAGCAATGTTCTTTCGGAAACCAAGAGAGAAGCCATTTTTATCAGAGCCTGTTCTGAAGACAGGTGCTCTAAATGCCTCTGAAACATGTTAGAGGGAAAATGTAATCAATGAGTTTTGAAGATGTAATCTTTGTTACACGTGCACATGAACTTTATCCATGTTTACTTTTGTACATTTTTTGAATAAAATCTTTATCTGTAAAATGATAGAACTTACTCTAAATCAATTAACCGCATCCACTAAAGTTCGTTTCTTGTTTTGTGTTGTGCAGTTACCTATAGTTGATCTGTTCTTCCCCACAAGCCACAGGTGGTAGCTGAAGAGGGACAAAATACTAATGCAGAACATGGCCGCCACAAAAAAGAGAAATAAGACGTGGAATTTGGCATGTGTCGCAGTGTCTGGCAGCTCGTTCTAGGGAAGAAATGACAGCAGAGGTAGAGAGAGAAATTGATAAAAGATTAACATTTGCGAGAGAAGAGAAGACAATAAATGGAAAAGAGGAAAACTGAGGCGTAAGCTTGCGCTTCATCATCAAGGACTAAGCAACATGCAAGTGATGACAGACAACCATCCACAATCATGGACCGCCACGATAAAGGCTTTGGAACAGGGTTGGTTTACCTTAGGGCAATTCTCAGCCGCTTTCCTCCGACAAAGCTTTAGTACAAATAGAAACAACTGATTAGCAACAGCAGGAAAGAGCAGGTGGGTGCGGACAGAAGGTTAACATGAGTCAGGAGTCAGGCCCGGGGGAAAAGAACGAGTGGAGAAATACACTGATGTTTAGGGGAAATAGGAAGAAAAGGTATGAGGAAACAACAGGTAAAAGGTCAGTTTGCTTACTTTAACGTAACATATTGCTACATTAACTGAAGTACAGTTGGATTCTTTTATGATTGCTTGCTGTTCTATTTAGTTTACAGAAGCATAAGAGTGAGTGAGACCAAATATTAAAAAAATATATACATTTCCCATATTTAGAGAAAAAAAATTAATAAAATAGGCCTATAGACGTGGCTGGACAAGGCATTGTAAGCATTGAAAAGGACTCTCAGGATTTGTGCTGCAGTCTGAACCGCTAACCCATCATGCTCCCCCTTTTTGTTGATATGCCACAAAAGCAAGCAATCCCTAAAAAGTAAATGTGGTAAGCTCCAAGAAAAGCAGGGTTGATTTTTTGAGAGTGGAGAGAGGAATCGGCCAGAACAATGAGTGAGTGTTGAGGGTGGCACATGGGGAAATGAAGGAGAGGTCAGCACCAAGTACTTGGCCATTCAAGCTGCAATAATCAAGTGTTATAAGGACATAAGGGGCATTCATAATTACACACATATATAATGTATACTCACGGTCCAAAATTTTATGAAATACTGTAGGACTGTGGCAGCAATAAACAAACAATACACCAGCGAGTAGGCTAAGAAGAGGATGAAAAACTTGTAGTTGGAGAAGCCGACACAGTTGTTTACCCTAGCGACACAAACAACAGATTAGCATCTTAATTTACCACAAGTAACAGTAATTTGACAACAGTAAGAGTAATACAAATGACATTTAACATGATTCAAGTATTTTTATTGACCTTTATTTAACCAGGATAGTCCCACTGAGATTTGGAATCTCTTTTTCAGGGGAGTCTTGGCCCCAGAGGGGAAGAGTCTATTGTACATGTTTTAGTTGTAGGGGAAACCATACAAAATCCACATAGTTAGGCCAATTGCCACCTGGGAGTTAAACCCAGGACGTTCTTGCTGTTGCATGAGCGCTAACCACCAGAAGCATAACTAAATGAGTACTGCAGAACATATTAATACCAGGGACAATGGTGATCCATCTTCAAGACACACCTAAAAAACAACAGTAATTAAAAACTACCAGTGCTGTAATATTACAGAATCATTGAGATAAAGTATTATTATAAAGTAAAATGTGTAGTCTACATACATGTCGCAGGCGGAGCAATGATGACATCTGTCCGGTTTGATAACTTGACAACGATCACAGTAACGTATTGCTGCAATGCACGTACAGAAAAAAGATGCATTACACAAGGAAATAAAGCACAGACCAATCCACTCATATGTATCTGACCAGAAATGAGCACACAACCACAAGCTCACACGATAACTACCCTTGTACTAAAAACTAAATATGTTTATGTCCAACCCAAACTTTAGCCCTACAAAAATTTTAAAAACTGAATAAAATGGACTACTCACTCGCAAAACCCGATCAAACTCACTGCATGCCTTCTCCTTTCTGCTGTGATCCATATAAATCTTTATAATCCCAATTAAACTAATACATTTAATAAACTATTGACCGATACACAACTGACCAATAATTTAAAAAGCTTGAATCTCTACAGTAAATTCTATAGCTTATATAAAAAGGAAGTGTACACAACATACTGTAAAAGGTATTGATCCTCCTGCTGACACATAAATAGCATGCAAACTCCGCAAATAAATACAAGGCATCTCCAGGTCGCAGAGTTAAACCAATGACCTTCCCGACACACTATCACCAACCTTCAGCTTACCTCCAGCTCCTGTGCGTGTGTAAAGAGGCAAAGTTGAAGCAGCACGCCACAAGATCTCCTGCTGAGATTCTGGACGCTCCTCCTTCTCATAACGCTCTTTTTCCACCTTAGGTAAACAGAACTGAAAAGAACAAACACATACGAAACATTATTGTTATAATGGTGTGGATAATAGTCTGGAGAAAGTTTTGCTATAGCTGAGTTGGTTCTACCTCTTTCGAGGGGTTTGCAGGTTTGGTGAAGATGGTCTTCCAATAAGACCATACAAACATTATGAATGAGAGGTGGAAGAAGATCAGGTAGGCGACTGGACCAAAACAATAAACGGTATGCCATTAACAAACATGGAGCAGCAAATCTCAGAGTTAATGGAAGACACTGCAGAACTACAGACTGTACATCTGAATAATAAATTAATAACAGGGCGAAGCAAAAGCATGTTCTGGTTCAAGCAGGCTGCCATCAGCATTTTCAGACACTGCATTTCCTTGCCAACTTTTTTTTTCCCCTTTTCACTTAAGTCTACTCAACATATGCCACTAGACAGGAGTAAATGGAAAGACAAATATTGAGACACTTACTTTTTTCTCCAACATTTAAAATGGTGACTGCAAAATAAAACATCATAATTAGTGGAATAGTCACAATTGAACTCACACATTATTTGTAATTGATTATCCTTTTATTTCATGCCCATTATAAAGTCATTACTGAAAGTGGACGAATTTGTAACAGAACAGAATGGAACAGTTTGTTTTTGTAATACTAAGTAGTAATAATAGCATAAACATAATAGAATGAGGTTGTTAACGTCCCAAAACAGGATTTATATTATTTATTATCTATATATAAGAACCCGATGAAATACCAACAGCATGGCATGCACTGACAATGGCAAAGAGGGAAATGTATATCCCTATGTATAAAGTTAGCGAAAATCTGGAAAGGGGGCTGTTAATTAGCTAGATCTAGATTTGATTTCCCCAAACCATTGTTGAGCAGCAATTCACTTCCTGCTGGTCAGCGACTGCTCTTTAGGGGAGGGGGAAGCGTAAAAACACCGGGGAATGCGACTTACAAAGAGCAAGGGACATGTACTTACATATACACAGCTGAACTACATATGCATAATACGACCAGCAAACGACAAGAGCGATAAATATGACAGGTATCCATGCTAAACCTCGTTGACAGCATCTCAGGACGTGCGTGGGCGCCATCTTTCTCTCTCCACTGAGAAAAAGGGCGTGGCTATTGGTGTAGTCACGTGACCAACACATCGTACCTATTTTATTTTTAAAAATATTTATATTTATTTATTTTACATACATTTGTTAATTCAGACTTTATTTATTTTAAAATAATAATAACTAAACCTATATAATTATTTTAAATAGAAAATTACTGTGTATCGTATGTATTGTAAGTAAAATATGACTGTTCTGATTACTGATCTATCGTTGGAGACAAACTTTTACAACACAAATAGTAAAATAAAACTTCCAAAAACTATTCATGTCACTTCTCTATGAAGCTCAGTTTTAAGATGGAATCAAGTTTTAATCAAGGGAGGAGAAACGTTTTTTTTTTTATTGTACCATAACCATGTATCCTTTGTTGACATTGTCTACCAAACCTGTATTATGTGACCAATTTTATAAAATCCCTCTTTTCAATTTGTAATATATATTTTTGTGTTGACGTTTAAATAAACACAAACAATTACATGTGTGCAATTATTTATTAATGTAATGTTAGTTGACTTCAGTTATAAAGGTTTTGACATGTAGAACATAACGTTTTTTTCAAATTCTTTATTTAATCTACATTTTAATAAAAAATAGAAGCCTAGAGTCACATAAGAAGGTATTTCAGGCCTTAGTATGGACAAAACATTTTTCTTCTATATTTATTTGAATTAGTAATCATTTTAATGGTGAAGAGGGACAACTGATGAATAGAAAATGTTAATTTAATAGAAAAACATCTTATTATCACATTCAGACAATAACCTCTGTGTCCATAATGGGGTTGAGGTGCAACACTGCTGACAACTTTAAAAGAGTGAATGTAAATAATAGACATTTGCTCCTTGAGATGGTACAATATATTTTTTCTGGTAGTTTAATATGTTATTTATACTATGATATATTTAGTTAGAAGTTAGATATTCATGTTTAAAAATGAAAAGTGTTGAAGTCCAATTTGTCCTGTTCTCGAGGAATGACCCATATACTATTTTTCAGTAGAGGGCTTGTAGTGCAAAAGGCAAATCTTTCCTAATTATTGCTTAGTTTGGTGGGATATAACCTGTGACAAATATTTACTTCTTCATATTCATATTAAGAACTAAATCATATTAATTTATAGAATGGATTTTTGCCCTTGTTTACTGGGATTACCTTCCTCTGGAATTATCTCTTATATGTCACATCTGCTGCTCATGTCAACAAATGTCAACAAAATCAACTGAAGAAAAACATGTCATATTTTTAGTAAAACCCTACTTATATTCACAACATTTTAGTGAAATTGCACTTCAACAGCCCAACCTCCTGACACCCGAACAATTGATTTCTGACCACTGTAGTACACATTGAGTTGCTGCTGATATTTCTCATTCTCTCAATTTCACTTCAGTAACTCCTGCTGAGTATACAAAGGAAGAGTGGAGCTTTAAACTGATACCATACTTTATTTCTTGTGATATTAGTTCCCTGTGCCCTAATATTTTTTGTAGTTGTAGTTTTTCCTCGCCGCGAAGGAGGGTCAAAGGACAGGGGCATTCTGGGACAGTTATCTGAACTGCTTTTACCTGTGGCCCATCGAGGCAACTGTTGTTGTGATTTTGGGCATTATAAAAATAAATTGATTTGATTTGATTTGATTTAATATTGATTGTAGAGGTAATTGACCTTAATGGATAGACGTCGGTCCTATGTTTCTCAGGGTTTGGACTCACAAATACAGGCTTCTGTTGGTGGCAATAGGCAATCAAACTCATTTTTAGTTGGATGGAACCATGTGTTTCATAGCTTGGAGATGGTGAGCCACTTCTGTGCCAAAGACGCTTTGATGCAGACTACCAGAGATGAGGCTGCCACGCCGCGCCTAACTGTCCACACCAACCACTCATAACACATTCGCACAGGCTGTAGGATGAAATGTCTTGCCCAGTAACACATTACCAGTATACAATGCGAATATAAGACATCAATCCACTGACCTTTTGATTGTGGATGCTGCACCAGCACCCAATGATGACATGTATTTAGATGAATATGTTCAGTATTAGAGCTGCTCATGGGTCAGACCCAGACCCATGGGCAGACCCATCAAGGCAATGATCTCTGGATGAGTAGGGTCAGGAGTTCTCGCTGGCAGTCACTGGATCAAGAGCTATAGACATGATCATAGGTGCTAAACGAAAGTGCAAGGGTAGGTTATTTACATAGACTGTAAAAAGTCTATGGTTGTTTGTAAAATTTTCTATGATGTCATTTTGTAAATTATTCTATTTTTATGGAGCATTTGTTTCTCACAATAGCAATGGACATTGCTGGTTGTGCTCTATATGTCAGACAACTGTATTGAAATTGGTAAAAGGAGAATTATGTTTTTAGCAGCCAAATACTTAAGTTACATGAATATTTGTTTTTTATTATATGTGTATTATATTTATTATATGTGTCTTTGATATAATAAAATGTGCAGTGGCAGCAACAGGTCACAATTGCTTTGGGCTCCAAACCTGAAGGGGCCCCAATAAGATGCCCTTCCTTCCAAAAAAAGTGTGTGATTGTATAGAAAATAGTACAGAAAAAATACATGATGAAAAACATGTATTTAAATAAGTTCAACATGTGTTAAATTGCACCAATAAACGGGAAATATTGTCTGATTTTTAAAATATTCTTCTGGGAAAGGACCTCCAAACCCCACTCTTTAAAGCTGTCTAGAACAGGGGTTCTTAACCTTTTTTACCTTGAGGCCCGACTTTTCCCGTATAAAGTAACTTGAGGCCCAATCGCACATTAAATGTATTATATTTTGGTGATTATGCGGCCCTCAAGGAGGTGCTCGCGGCCCTACTTTGGGCCCCGGCCCTATGGTTAAGAATCACTGGTCTAGAACATGTAAACTATTGCACTTGCCCAAAATTATATACCTGTCTGACCGCAACAAGATTAAAAAAAAAACAACAACAACCTTAACAACCTTAGGATAAATCCTACAGGAAGTACAACTAGCCTAGGTTCATTAAAGGTTCATTAAACCTGTCTTTATGTCAGGGCGGTGCACATAAGTGCAGTGCACACAGTGCATTTCATGCTAAGGAGCTGCATAGCTTCCCCTTGTCTCCCCAAAAGATGAATGTGAAGGTTTATTTGTCGCGTTTGGGCTGTGAGGAACCGGCTGAGCCAAGTTTGGAAGCCCTGCGTTCTATGCACATCAAACACCTGATGTCAGTGCCTTTTGAGGATCTAAGTCTCCATTGTGGTGGAAGTATTGTACTTGGTACCCGTGTAAAAAATGTTATCACTGGACCTTTTGACCCACCCTGTGGGCATATGGCCCTTATGGTCACTCTGGATGGAAAGCGGTGGCTGTGTGATGTTGGTTGTGGGGTTCCTATATTCTTTTACCCCATTTCACTTGGACCTGGTGACCCCCAGCCGCAGGGTCACAGAGTGTACCCTATCAGGCTGGAAAAGGGGATGAGATTTTTGGAGTGGCAAAGGAGAAGAACAATGGTCCAGAAAGAGATTAGGCGATCATCTAAGTTCACTCTTGACCCTTTGTATCTGGAAGACTTCACTGAGATGTGTAATTTCCAACAGACCTCCAGTGTGTCCCTTTTAGTTCCCAGGCAATGCAGCCACAGCAGCAGGAAGGATCACATTTGTTGGCAAAAAACAAAACCTATCCTTCTGAAGAGACCGGAGAGATTAAAGTAGAGACAATCCAATTTAAGGATGAAGAGCTACCTGAAATGCTAGCAGAGAAATTTGGCATACGATTCACTTGTCCACTCGTTCCAAAAAGTCACCATAAAATAACGTATGACAGCCTGAAATGATGATTTCCTTTACACAAATAAGTCTTGATGCTTACAGTTGTTGTTACATAATGCATAGGTAATGTGTTGTTAATAATGTGAGTTATACAGTATATGTTCCCTGATGTGTCATAATGTATAGCATGGATTTACAAACACCTGTATAAGAATTAAAGCTAAATTGTTTTATTCAATAAATTATACATACACTTTTAAGATGTACAATAATCATTGCATTAATCTATGTCTTCTTTAAGACAAAGTTTGTGTTCAAAGTATTTACACATGTACAATTATCAGGCAGCACTTTACAAAGCAAGGCGAAGATGACAATACAAATGTTGAAATCAAGCTCTAACTAAACACTCTTCTGTGTCCATCTATTTCCAGAGGAGAACGGCCCCATGATTATAATACATCTCCATGTCCCAACATAAATGGACTCAATTCATAAATCCACCAAGACAAGTCAGCTGTATAGGCTGAAGATGAAATGGGTGCGTGCCAGAATATAGTACATCATATTAATCTGTCACTGGATTAGAGGAATGAACTGAGCTTGTTCTTCCAGTTTTCCGTTCATAGTTTACAAGTCTTTGTCCAACCAAGTATCTGTAACACAATGGCATTTCATTAGGTTAAAAGGGACATATAACTTATATCTATAAAATGCAATTTCTTACTTGTCATTTTTTATGTGTTCGTAAAGCCGTTTAAACTGTCGTATTTGGAAGGAGAGGATACCAATGAGTGAAACCACCATAAGCAGAAAAGGGTATATCCTCCTCTGCATTAGGATCTCCATCTCTGAGGTCACTCCTGTGCACGAAACAAAACAAAAACATAAATATTGTAAAAGCATGCTACAATATAAACATGCTGAAAGCATGAAATATGATCAAAATTAGGAAAACCTTTTACTCAACACTCACCTACAGCAGGTACCACTCCAGCAGCGATTACATAGGGCACACACAAAGACAGCAGCAAAACTGAGATGACAGGAGCAGCAAGTTTACGGATTATAAACTGGAGATCAATGTTGCGAATACCATTTGCATAAACCTGTATGAACAAATACCTGTTAGATAATTATAATAACATAACATGCAGGCTTAAAAAGGTGCACTAAGTAACTTTTCTGGTGTGGGATCCACCAAATACAGTTTCCATGGAGGTGATTTCCTTGAGTGTTCCCCAGTATGCTATTCAATTTAACTTTTGTTCAATTACAGGTGTTTGTGTGGCAAAGGAAATACCTTGACACATCTTGACCTTAACACACATTCATACAAATCCTTTATGCAACATTTTTGTATGTGAAATGCTCAGAGCATTTGAACTGTAATTTTATTTATACAAGGGCGTATAGTAAATAAGACCTGAAGGTGCTCAAAGTATTAGAAATTTAACAAAACCAAACAAAATGTATACATGGTAAAAAGAATTAACATTGCCACACCCACGGCAGTTTTTGGAACACATTTGTTTGAAAAGACTGAGATTCCACTGTGGTGCTGTGTTCTCTCCTGCCCCCAGTGGTCAGCACATGTACAGCTCCGTTGCTGCGTATCCATGAGCTGTGAGCAGACACACCACATACAGACCAAATGACAAACAAAATCCCGCAGAGGAAGAACAGAAGCCTTTATGTGTATCCGTATGGGTTTCAAACGTAGAGCATAAATGAGCTTGTACTGTGAGCGAACTTGCCTCTCCACAGATCTGACCTGTAACGCTGGTGCCGTCACCAGCTTTTCTCCATGTATGTATTAAGAGTAATGCCGTTCCGTGGGACATTCTTTGTAAAGCAATAACATCTCCATGGAAGTTAGCAGGTGTTGGACCCTCCACCAGACAAGTTACATAGTTCACTTTTAAATTACAACACATTAAGAGTAGAAAATGTACTCACTTTAGGATAAATTAAATTAATCTGAGGATTGACTGGCATAAAAAACATCCATTGTCTGGGTTTATGCTCAAGCAACTTTATATAGTTGTGAAAGGGATATGAAATACAAATGATCCTGATTTCTCTCTGCTTTTGCAAATTACAACTTGATACTGAGTAGAGTAATGTATCAACCATTATGTACCTGCTCAATTACCGTCTTTAACCACCACTGAGGTCCCATTAGTGTGATTGCTGCAATGATTTTGGCATGAAGAACTCCAAGAGCCCAGTCCTGCATTTGAAAATAAATGTTAATGAAATATATATTATATTCTAGGGATAATGGACTATCTTACAGTACCTGCCAGGGGTAGAAAAGTGGGGTTTGGTCTAATGGGACTCTCAGAGGAGCAACAATGACCAATTCAAACAGAAGTCCGAGCAGCAGAGGAATGACACCCGCAACCAACAGTGCCACAACCAGGGTCTTAAGAATCTACAACAAACAGTTCTATTTTATTCATGTGTATCTTTTTTATTTTTATTTTTTTTCACTATTCACCTTATTCCGGAAGTACATTGAACATTTTACACGAATCAGCCAACTTTATATATTATTTTAGCGGCAAGACTTTTTCCTCGTTCGCCATTTGTGTGAACCGAGTTACGGCCAAACCGGAACAGCCAATACAAACAGACCATAGCAAAAAGAGGCACAAGTGGGCAGGAATAAGGTGAATAGGACATACTTGTTAAAAGCAAGGTTTCCCATTCTCAAGTCTCAATCGTGTTCACTTAAAAAAGATGGCAAGCAAAATTACCTAACTAACACAACATAATATTATATATCCTGAATAGGAAAAACTGCTCAAAAGGTTGTATAAAACAGGAAGCTAAAACACATGAATTGCCATTGTTAATATAGTTATGCTGTTGTTTGGCAAATATAGTGCAATAGAGGACCTTGTCATTAAAACAATATAAAATATGTGGATCAACATGTTAATGAACCTCATAATCAATAGCGTAACGCTAGCTCCAAACTGCCCCCATGCGGTAATATGAAATCATTACACTCTAGTATCTAAACACAAACCTAACTGTTCATACCATAAATGTCCACTCCTGGACTTTGCGCATGATGACGGTGCGTCCCTGGGGCATCCACGCCAGCATCACAGTGGCTCCACGAATAGACAGCCAGCACACATAAAGGCCACATGCTGCAGTGTACAGCTCATGGATTTTAGAGTTTCCAGTCCAAAAAGACATCAGCCAACGGCCAGCAAACACTGGAGGAAAAAAAAGTAAGTTTGAATACAAGAGAAAATCTTTGAGAAAACTGAAGGGCCCTTTTAAAACATTCAATGTTGACCAAAGGCTTTATTCGACAGTACAGTTATAGCGTGAAAGGAGGAGAGAGGGGGTATAGACAGTTGGCATATGTCAAATGCTGGACCTGAATCAACAACGCCTCAGTGGCAGTAACCACGGATGTGCAATGCCCTTATCAACACTTTGAGTTTTTAATCAAAGGACCAGAGTAATAGAGGCATGGTCTGTAATTGCGGTTTGGGTGAATTCAAATAAACAACGGCAGGTTTTTTTCTGTAGATGTCTTCATACCTGGTAGTGTTAGGCAGACAAGACTGGCCACCAGCAGAGTAATGCACATGAATGCAATCAGCAACACAATCTAAGACAAAAATAATATTTTAATCACATTAACTGGGCATTCATAAACAATAATTCTCGATTAACATGTTTGCTATTATTAATTAATTATTTTTTCACTTTAGACCTACTCTGAAGGGAAAACGAAGGGGTCGGTGGTATGGTTGAAAGCCTACTGGTCCTCCCTGTTGAAGGATGGCCTGGTGGGCTGCATGTAGCCCCTCCCCAACTGCCGGAGCTGGATTATTGTTATGGTGACCGGGGGCGGGATTGTTATTGTTGTTGTTGTTGACAGGCTGGTTTGCATCACTGTCTTCCTGCTCTCCAAGGAGGTATGAATGAAGATCCCTGAGAAGACACATAAAATGAATGATTTATTAGACTACTAACATTTTATAGGCCCTTTAACGTCCTATGTCATTCGAATATATAATATCCTGGAATGGACGTGAAATTAAAGTGAAGATGAACATAATTTTTCAATTATGTCAATGACTAACAATATAAGATAATAATTTTCTGTACTTAAAAAAAATAATAATAAAGCTATAGTTTTGTATTTTCAGTTTATCAGTTAGTTTGCTTCTCTATTAAAAACAAGTGAAAAATACAGTTTTATGAGCCTCAAAATTGAATTTGAGCAAAACATGTGGCAGTACATTATAAATGTAGTTGGAATAAAGACCTAATATGACCCAACATTTCTATAAGTATTTGTCCAGTAAAACCTAAAAATCAAGCGTTTATATTGGTGCTGTGAAATGATTTTAAAAAGTATCTGATTAATCACACTTTGAAACTGTGATTAATCACAATTAATCGCATCACACACTTTTTCAAGTGTCATAGTTTACATGTCTAGTTTAAAGTATTTTTGTACATTTTCTTCTGAAAATTAAATTATTATTTAGATCTGTCAAGACTTAATTAAAGGCTAGATATTTCATGTTGAATCTGTGGCACATGTTTCAGATAGATCTCAGCTACAGACCAAACACAGGTTTAATGGATTAAGGGCTCTTCATACACTCATAGAACTGTAGTTACAGATGTAACTGACATTCTTGGAGACAGATGGAGCTGGTGTTGGTCTGGCGTCTACACGTGCTCTGAAATAGTTTGGTGACATGTTTAGTCCGGTTTACTTCATGGCCCACACGCAGTTCGACACGTGATCTCCGACACGTGTTTGGTTTGTTCTGCAGCGCGGAGCAAAGCCACACCACTGTACACTGCTGCGTGCTCATAAACATCAGCCCTTGAGATTTCTGCGCTCGTCAACGTGAGAATTTCTGGATTACATGTGTAAAATGAACAGTGTGACTACAGCTGCTCCTGTTCCTTCCTCCTTTGCTCAGGTAAAGCCTTCTGAATGATCTAAAAGAGTGTGTTTTATGAAATATGCTCTGATATAACATTTGCCAAAACATAGACGTATTATGATATTATGAGGCTAATACTAACTTGTCCATTGAAATTGCATTATGTTCTACTTCACTTTTGCCTCCATTTCGTAATTTAGAATGTATTTGTTTACACACTTAAGGGTGTATAAATAGTTAGATGATAAATCGTAAGTGTGCCTACAGTAAATATCCAGCGCTGACGGTCCATGCTCTGACCAGGCCTTTGAGCCACTGCCGGGTGTGTCCCTGCTCCAACAGAGCGGGAAGCACAACCTGAAGTAACAGAAGCTCCAACGACAACTCACTGACAGGAGCATCACTAAGGGAGTAAAGACAAAACATATTCACTTGTGGTATATTGATTCATCTGGGACATCTACTTCCTACAGTCTATATCAAGAATACAACACCTGTAGAGCATGACATTGTACGGGAGGAAAGTAGGCAACAGTAGTTTGATCAGCCTGATGGGAAGCCATAGCATGAGCAGAACAATAGATCCAAACACAACCACAGACAAAATGAAACGCCTCAGGTGTCTGTAGATGGGCAGGTGGATCATTTCCTGAACTGGGTTAAAATCTGGGTCATTGAGGTTTCTCAAAAACCACAGCACTCCAGGCCTTAAAACCTGATGAAAGGAGAGGAGGATTACAAGATTGCAAATGCATTAAATAAATAACAAAATGTAGTCTATGGAATAGCTGACGTAATATACCTCTCTCAGGAGGAGAATGAATGAAGCAAAATAGAAGACATAGACCATTCCCACGAGCCAATGAAGAAACATAGTCGTGCCAGGTGCTGATTTAAAACTCAACTCTCGGTCTTTGAGAGAGGCATCAAACATCTCCTACAGAAAAAAAAATGTTCTTGCTTCAAACTAATTCCAGTTCTACAAATTTTTTATACATGAAAAAATACACAAAAATTACATGTATGATACAAAAAAATTTAAAGACTTGAGGGGAAAAGCTTCTCAAGTTGAGAGCTACATGCCATTAAAGACCTCCTGTTGGCCGTTTGTAAAAAATGCTAGATCCTTTGTAAACAGATTTTTTTTCCAGTTGCAAATACAAAGGTATAATAGGCTCTTACTAAGGAGCAGATGTCGAGCCACCAGCCACAGATGAGCGGAAACACCCCTATTTCCACAACCACCAACAGAGACACCTGTATAAGACAAGTCAAAGCACTATCTCACAAACAAATCTTTCTTGCTTCGAGAAACAAAGTAAAAGCAGGCATGTCCATAAATCTTACCTTAACAACAATGTAGCAGACTCCAAGGAGACGCCGTGAACGCTGAAATCTGACCAGGGCTGCAAGTCCCTTAGGTTACTGTTAAGGGTTAGACATTCAAATATTTACAAATGCACCCTAATGTAAAAGACTTTGTCTCAAAGTAAATATTGTAGAAATAATTATTCAAGATAGACATAAAAAGTGTAAGGATACATGACAAAGGATCAGGGTCATTGCCAGCAAGATGTACCCCACAATGGTTGTAATTAATCCCTCAAAATGAGATGCTTGAACCTTGAACAAAAATAATGCTATAGTTATCTCACCAAATAAAAGCAAAAATATTTAAGTGAGACAAATGGAAATTCTTACATATTCTTCAAAACCAAGACCAACAACGGAAAAGTGTCCAATATGGTAGGGACAAAATGCTGAAAAAAGTGAGAAAATACAAAGAAGTTAATCAATTAATGGCAGCTAATAAATAATTGAAATAACCATCAAATATTTTAGTAATCGAATAATCGTTATCTGGTGTTTCTGGATTTGATTCTATGACTCAGACAGAGCGTTGTTATCTTAAAATAGTAATAGTATAGTAATGTAAAATAATGTTTATTTATTTTTAAAGGTTCCATATGATGCAAAATTGACTTCTGTAAGCTTAGTGTAATAGTACATCAGAATGATCCCCAAAGTGGTTATTTCATTCAGCCGTGCATTTAGTAGCTTTAAAAATATGAACTGGTGGGAGGGGTTTTCAGAGAGCCAACATCTGCACTCTATGTGTTGTGTCAAATTTGTTGGCAGGAAGTGTTCCTGTCTCTGCCCAGATCTTATTATACTTCTTCCATGGCCTGTCAGAAATGCACCTGTGTCTCTCATTGAGAGTTCTGTGCAATGTGGACGTAATAATATAGTTTTAAAAAATCCTCTCAGCAAACACGCCCCAGCGTAAAGGGGCGGAAGTGGTTGGAAACAAACTCATGAATCGGTGGGCAACATGAGAGAGAAGCTGAAAGAGCAAGGTGAAGCTAGTTGTTTCCATTTCCAGGTAGGTGAGCTGATGAATGTGGCACAACTCAAAATATCATAATGTCCTTAGGGTAGACCAGTGTTTATCAACTATTTTTGAGCTGCGGCACACTTTCTTTAGTTATAAAGATACCATGGCACAAAACTTACTAAAACATAACATTTTAAATATAAAACATTTAAAGCAGACCTTTTAATTAAAAAAGTGACATATAATGTAGCAAATAATGTAACCCAGCGACTCTCAAGCTGTGGTCCCCCTAGTGGTCTGTGAGAAAATGACAAAGTAAAACGGCATTTTATTTCAGTGTTCCTTAAATTAATACATTTTACATTTTGTGGAACTTTGATCTGACATACATATATAATATGGAAATTAATTCTAGTCAGCTTTTAATTAATCTGTTTCCTGAACAACACTATACAAGAAGGAAATTCAGCTCATAAAGACACTGCGCAACGATAGCGCAGCTCTGCCTTTCTGAAAGTTGCTTGATTTGTATTTGACTGACAAAGAATGACCCATTTAATAAGCCCAAGGCTCGGGAAACCGTAGAATGTGAAAACTGTGAGTCAAAATCCAAACAGTGAAGCGCAACTTCACTCCTTCCAGAGAAGGAAGACAAAGCCGAAACTACCACTTACGATCTGCACCAGGACGCACAATGGCAGCTGGCACACACGGAGCACAGGAAGGGCATGCACATAGGCCTCACTACGGCACCACAAGCACAAGGGATGATACGACAGAGCACAGACAAAGCTCGCGGCCCTGAGTTACTCCGCTATGTGCCACAGTGTCGCCCTGCGACGAGTTGGCCACTGTCCAGGGTGTACCCCGCCTAAGGCCCAAAGTCACTGGGATAGGCTCCAGTCACCCGCGACCCCTAACGGGAATAAGCGGTAGAAAATGAATGAATGAATGAATGTGCCACAGTGTCTCTGTGCTCTGCCGGATCATACCGTTCATGTACTTAGGGAGCCGTACATACATAGGTGTTGTGCTTGCGGCGGCTTCGAGGGCACACACAGACGGTATGAGAGGGTACAGCATGGAGACAGACATGGTGGCACCAGGCGCATAGAGGAGGGAGAGAGGAGCAGGTGAGACACAGAGGAGGGAGAGAGGAGGAGCAGGTGAGACACAGAGGAGGGAGTAAGGAGCAGGTGAGACACAGAGGAGGGAAAGAGGAGGAGCAGGTGAGACACAGAGGAGGGAGAGAGGTGGAGCAGGTGAGACACAGAGGAGGGAGAGAGGAGAAGCAGGTGAGACACAGAGGAGGGAGAGAGGAGAAGCAGGTGAGACACAGAGGAGGGAGAGAGAAGGAGCAGGTGAGACACAGAGGAGGGAGAGAGGAGGAGCAGGTGAGACACAGAGGAGGGAAAGAGGAGGAGCAGGTGAGACACAGAGGAGGGAGAGAGGAGGAGCAGGTGAGACACAGAGGATGGAGAGAGGAGGAGCAGGTGAGACACAGAGGAGGGAGAGAGGAGGAGCAGGTGAGACACAGAGGAGGGAGAGAGGAGGAGCAGGTGAGACACAGAGGAGGGAAAGAGGAGGAGCAGGTGAGACACAGAGGAGGGAAAGAGGAGGAGCAGGTGAGACACAGAGGAGGGAGAGAGGAGGAGCAGGTGAGACACAGAGGATGGAGAGAGGAGGAGCAGGTGAGACACAGAGGAGGGAGAGAGGAGGAGCAGGTGAGACACAGAGGAGGGAGAGAGAAGGAGCAGGTGAGACACAGAGGATGGAGAGAGAAGGAGCAGGTGAGACACAGAGGATGGAGAGAGGAGGAGCAGGTGAGACACAGAGGAGGGAGAGAGGAGGAGCAGGTGAGACACAGAGGATGGAGAGAGGAGGAGCAGGTGAGACACAGAGGAGGGAGAGAGGAGGGTATGTGGAATGATGTCTCCTACAAGTGCGAGCTCTGGTGTAAGTTATTGACCAACAATTGATGAACTTGGCCAAATGCTATCTCCTGTGTGTTACCATGGAGCTCCTCTCACTCATGTAAGGGGCAGATTTTATATGATCAAAATACAACCCAGTTTCAGATTATTCTAATAGATTCATAATTAAACACAAACTAACCTAATCTAAATCTCAGTTTTTATTTTTGTTTGAGATAGGGGCGTGTTTGCAGGATAGGGCGTCCGCAGTTCTGTTTTTAACAGCAACACTGAGAAACTTGAGAAACACTGATATAACCCCTAACCCTTGTTCTTGAAAGTTGGCAATGGGGATTATTTTGCTTTCTTTTCAGTATATATGTTCAGGACACTTCAAAATGGCAAAATGTTCAATCAAACTTTTTTCAAGGCACTCCTGGCAATACTTCAAGGCACACTAGTGTTCCCTGGCATACTGTTTGCAAATCAAGAGGGTAAACTATGAAATGGGAAACATAGCAAAATATGGGAGCTTTGATGAAAATATTTTTTTGTAAATATACTACATAAAGATCCCCTCAAGCCGCATTCTCATACTCGCGAGATTTCGCAGTCTAAAAGACTAATAGATTAACTAAAAGAATAATTACCAGATTAATCGATTACCAAAGTAATTGTTCGTTGTAGCCCGATTAATTTATTATAGCAGAAGTGAATCTCAAACAGAAAGATATACTCACCAAATACCAGGATAAAGAGTGTGTTCAATGAAACAACCCAAAACACGTGCTCCTGTAAAAGGTTAAAGAATTAAAACTAATTTGAATTTACAGTGTATAGTAAACTATCGTAGACTATTTAAACTAAACTCACCAAAAATACTAATGACCCATCAAGACCAAGCATCTGTAGAAGATTTAAAGACAAACATTCCATTTGAATAATATTGAAATTATATTAATTTTATAACACTTTTTGCATGCAGTATAAGTTGTTACCCTTTCCCAGGTAAGCTCCTCAGCTGCTCTGTCCCACTCCAAAGCATTCCAGTTCATGTCATCTATAAAAGAAAATGCATAAAAATATAGTATTTTATAATCCATAATCCATTTCCTCATTTGTCGTAGAGTTTATTTTTATCCCTTTTTGTTTCATATGCGTATTTACAGGACACATATTTGACTTAAGAACTGGTATTCAGATTGTCCAGGTAGACAAGCAGCCCATTAACCACAAAACCATAGAGCACTTAGTTGCCTAGCCACACACTAGTGTGTACAACTATATTTGTTTTGGAAACACAGAGCCTTTTCATGCTCACAGATTTTGCAATTGCTTAATCTTGTTCAACAGAATTAGGTACATGATGATAAAAGTGTAGTTTACCCTGTGCTCCATTGTTTGCGTCCGGATCCTCAGGAGCCGCTCCCTCCTCTTCCAGTTCGGGGTCCTCGCCCTGGTCAGGAGGGGCGTCAGGGGGTTCTGGCTCGGCCTCATTGGGGGCTGGAGGATCAGCTGGGACAGGCTGGGGAGCAGGAGGCTCCTCTGCTGCTCCTTGGCCAGCTGCTGGTGCCTAGAGGAAAGGGTCAACATATTACAGATTGACTGTGACTTAGGGTAGTGGAAATAAGGCATATTTATGCAACACGGCTTGTTGATACAAAGAAGATTAAATTAGAATACCTCGTTTGCTTGTCCAGCTGCATTTGGGGGCGGAGGCTGGTGCTGCTCTAACCAATGAGGTGCACCACCATGGACTATTTGTTCCCTTAGCCACACCAGGCTGATGAATGCACACAATGTGCAAGTGACCACAAAGCAGCCTTGAAGGCAGTCTGCAAGCAGATTTTCACTGTAAGCAAAGAAAAGACATACAAAAAATTAATAATGATTTTAAGATGTTATTTGTCCTTCTGTATAGAACTTACGTTGAGAGCATGTCCAAAGGAAGTGTTAAAAGTGAGCTCACAGAGCCAGTAAAAAGACACTTGTAGATGCGACCTGGAGCAAAATAAACACAAGAAAATACATTATCAAAATAATGTATCAAATAATGGTACAATTGAGTGCCTTGAACACGTTTAATTCATGACCATTCATGATAATTAGGTGAACATATCCCTATGGTCTCATTAACTACTGTGTTGATGCGAACAGATTTCACTTACATGCCGTGATTTCACTTACATGCAGTGAGAGGAACAACGCCAAGCCAAGCGAAAGCCACCAGCGTGTAATGGAACCAGTAGCGGATCGCTGTGCCCACACTGGTGAGGAGACCTGCACAAATGTCCTGGATGGGCAAACGGGAGGGCATGTCTGGAGAGTAGACTGTAGAAAAAAAATTTCAACTGATATTAACTGTGCGTCTTTTTCAGATATAAATGTCTGAAAGATCAGTTAGGACTTACTAGGTGTGAATGCAAATCTGTGCTTGCATAATTCACAATACTCCTTTCTGCTATGCTTCAGCCACTGGACTAAACTGAAAATCAGAATTAAAACATCTCATGAATTTACATAATAGTAAACAATTATCAGATATTTATTTATAAATCGCTAAATCCAAAATAGAGTCAGAAAGTTAGTTAGCCAGTTAGTTGGCTGTGCAAACAACAAAGGTCATCAGTGCCATTTCTGATGACATAATCTTCCCGGCGGATACCGCTGCTGTGTAGATTAAGATTATAGTGTGACGTCGAGTGGAGTACGGACCAGGTCTCAGGGCTCAGCGGTGATAAACTATACAAACCTTCATACATAAGAGGCAGAATGACACATGGACATGTGCAGTACTTATGAACATAAAACAAGAGGAATCTAGAAACTTAAAAAGTGTTGCTATCTTGCTATCTTGACATTATACTATAAACTAGGCTGTTATAATAAAATTGCAAATAGGTGAACAATTCAGTAGGCATCATATACACTACTTTATGGATTTGTATTAACTGTATTATCTGTATAATGTACTTGAAGTTAATCTTAAAGTCAGTAAAAATGTATGATTATAGAACATAATGAAAAAAACAAAACAAAAACAAAACATAAATCACACTTCTGGTTGGACTGTGCGAGCTGTATTACATAACCAATTCAAAAGTCTAAAATCATAATCACATTGTAATACAAATGTAATGTTTGTGGAAATGAAGTCACTTCTGGATCATTATTTGTCTAGCCTGTTTTACATTGTCTAAAAACATGTATAAAACATGTATAAACATGTATTATCATTATTGATTGGTGATATGCAAAATTTGAAATGTATAGTCTAATAAACACTATTGAAAATTACTGCAAAATGAGCAAAGTAAAAACATTATAAACAAGATTAATCAGTAAATGGTGTCTTAGTCAACCAAAGTTTGTATTTTATATAGTTTATAAAGATTTTTATGGGACAATAGCAGAAAGGAGAAGACATACAGTGAGTTAGATGAAGATCTGGAAGTAAATGATGAGTATAATGAGTCTTTTTAAATATAAAATAAATATTGTTTCCTAGTACTTTTCTGTATAAATTGTCAAATCATAGAGATATTAAATAATTTTGAGAGCTTTAGCAAGTAACTTTTTAGTTGACTAACCAATCGGCAGAGCAAGTCTTAGCCCTGCAAAGCCCTACAAAGTAGCAATGTAATTTTCGAAAAAGGGTATAAAGTTATTTTTCTACTCCTTTGTGGTTAATTTTGCATGTGCCCTTCTTGAACCACAACCATGACATAGGCAGTTTTTTTTTTAGCAAATTTCTGATGGATTCCCATCATTGCCATAAAGTTTTCTAAATGTTGTCAATGGGTTGGAAACATTTTGAGATATGATATAAGTTTTGAGTCTGTGATGTGGAATGCCCTTACCATTCTTGGTGGATGAACTTAATACTGCCAGTGCAGACGCATGGATGGTACAGCGGCTTGTCTGGCGTCCCCTCAGAGCGGCACACGCGGCAAATATCTGCTGCGAGATTTCAGAGTTAACAAGTAAGTAAAAGTGGTAATAAAGTGCAAAATGTTAAAGAATATAAAAGGGGCAGGGCAGCAGAAGATTTTTTTCATTAATGACATTTTATTAAAGTCTGTTGATTGTTGTGATCAACTGTGCCTCATTTGGTGGCAATGCTTTTTATGTGTCGCTACCAATGGCTCAAAAAGACAATCTCAGTAAAGACAAAGAAATAAATGTTTATAGGCTCTTAACTCTCTACCTATTTAATTTAAGGCACTTGACTATATAAAAATATCGTAGAGTCACTGTTTTTGAAAGAAATATCTAAATTTATGATCCACAAATGTGTAACGCTTATCATTATTTGTTAAGGCTTGGCTTCATAAACTTTCAAAAGACAGAAATCATGCCTAGGGCAAAATGACATGGCCTAAAATGTTTAACGTGACATGAACAGAAAATTTGCAGTAACTATATAATTGGCAACTGATGATAGACAAAATACATGTGTAGTTTCCAGTCCTCACGTAATTTCTCTGTCATTGTAAGGGTTTTGGTGTTAGGTGTTAGGGTAACAATTACATGCAATATCTGTCAACCTCCTAATGGCTCCCATGGTAAATGAGAGGAAAATCAGTGCATGTGCAATTACATCACAATACGCCAAAGTCAATATTAATTCCAAAGCAAATGACTATATATATATATATATATATATATATATATATATATATATTATATCATATTAGACAATATAATATTGCTCATAATTAATCGTCTTGGATTTTGCACATTTTACTGCATTTATTGCATTTAACCAATTGTGAAATGTATAATTAAACTTTTGAATATTTTTACAGACAGAGAAGCCGTTGGACTTTGTGCTAGTTTTTATTTCATGTGGACTGGCCCAGTAATTACAGAGATATTAACCATAAACCAGGTCAGAAAATCTGCAGTTAAACGCCAAATTCCACTATAGAATTCTGACTGGTCTCCAGCTCAATTTTACACGTAAACGCAACCCTTTAACTGTGAAAATGCAGACGTTTAGACCTGTTTTATTGGTATTATCTCTGCAATTACTGGACTTCTCCAATTAAAAACTAAAAAGTTAAATTCTATCAGCACAAATTATATAAAATGTGGTGGCATTATTCATAAATATAATAGTGTCAATTGAAAGAACCCTGACATATGGCAGGTTAGTGAATCCAATCACAGATGAAAAACAAAAAAACAAAAACGAATACTTGCCAGGGGGTGGGCAACTTGTAACAATTTCCGGTTTAAAAGAAATATGGCACTGAAGAGTATTTGAATATAAAATGTTCTCTGGCAGATTATTCCTGAACATAGACATACATTGAATGTCCATGTTATTGAAGATGTGAGATAGGCCTCTACTTAAGTCTAAAGACAGTTCTGTTTAGCTGTGCATGTGACTAAAAGGATTTTATCTGCACTCTTCTCTTTTAAAGTAAACTGCATCTTTTCTTGTTCTGTTCAAGTACTTGGAAATTATTTTTTTTACAAACTGTGCACTACAAATAAACTTACTGCCTTTGTAGAACATTACATCCCTCTCCATATATATTATATATATATACACACACAGCTTATAATTGGCAGTACACTAGTTATTCAATGTATAATGAATACCAGTTCGTGATGGTATAGTTGGTTCCAGGGTGTGAGACAGGGTGTGAATTAGGGGGTAGTTGAGACAAAAAGTACTAAAGGCCTGCTAACTTGCACAATGAGGTGAGATACACGAGAAAGCTCTATAACACTGGGCTGATGACATCACTGCAACTTCTAGTGATTTCCATGTTACCTGTGCCTCAGACAGTAATACTTTTAAACACTGCTGGACTCCGTGTAAAACAAATGAGCATTGGAAACTTACTCTAGCTAAACTGACAGCCCTAAAAGCTGCGATATCGGAGACATATGCACTTCAGCAGGCCAGCTCAGCGCAGACTGTTTGAGTGACGCGTTTTGAAGCTAATGCTAATTTCCACAAATGTGACAAGTTGCACTGTAATGATTACCTTCTTCGACTGGATCCATATTCGTCTCTTTGCCCCAGTTGTTTACGATAGTCCACTGCACGGCGAATCCATGAACGACAATAATATTATGGCTTTACTAGCTGCTTTAAGCTAGCAAGACGACTGTGCCCTGTCTTGTCAGAAATTCATTGACTATCATGAAATGGAGTCCACACAGACACAATCACGGTTGGTAGGCAATTATCTATCTCATCTAGAATGACTTTTATACCGCAAAGAAGGTGTTTTTCGGTCTTGACTACTGTATCGTAAAGCATTACATCCTCGCCATTGTTGAAATGACAGATCCACAGTGGAGACAAATAATAGTCAGCTAACCACCTGACTACGCATGCGCACTGACGCGTACCCCACTTCGCCTAAATACACAAGCGTCTTTACCCGTGGAAGTCAAGACCTTTTAAGTTTAGAAACAAATACAGTCTAAATTAATGAATGGAAGCAAAACATGAAGTGGAACAGTATGTGATTTCAACGGAGAAATTGGCCACAGAAATAATATAAGAATCATGAGTTTTATATTTTACTGGAGAAATACTCACATGTTAGGAATGGACGCTTTCAGTGGGTTGAGGGAAGGGAATTTAAAAAAAATATCCCGAATAGAAATCCACAAATGGTCAACATTATTATTAACGACGATATTACCATCGTCTTAAAGACCTTTAAAACTTACAACTGACACATTTGGAGTTGAATAATGGCACCACTTTCTGTTTCTGAGGCTATTGTGAAAAATATGACAGAGAAGATATTTCACTTTGTGACTGTTTTTGTTTCACATGGGTAGGCCCAGTAGTTATGAATCAATGAATTTATTTAAAACATAAGTCACAAGTCATGTCATAAATAACGTCATAGAAAGGGCACAGGTCAAAAAGATATGCTGTACATAGGCTTAAGAGCTCAGAGATATTAATGATAAACAGCAGACGCTGTCACATGGTCATGTTGCTACTTAGTGTCGGTAATGGACATCCGGCGCCGTGGCTTAGATGGTTAAAGCGCCTGTCTAGTAAACAGGAGATCCTGGGTTCGAATCCCAGCGGTGCCTTTTGTGCTCGCATAGTTGATGCATAAAAGTGCAGTGGAAACTAACATACACGAACTACGAAGTAGTGCATGCAAACCTACATTGTAAAGTTTCCATGGTGGCCGCGGACACAAAATCACACACCTTTTTTACTGTCTGAGTCAATAATGCTTTTATTTTGAAATGTCCAAAGCTATGTCTCGTCACTACCTTCGCAATAACGCCACTGCTGGTCCAACTTGAAAACGCTGCAGATGGTTTGTGGATCCATGTCGAGTCGACCACGTCAATCCCCGCTGCACGGTATGTATTAAGCATGAATAAAATAGCAGCTTCAAAACGAAATGAAAGTTATTGTCTACTTTTCTAGATGGCAAACGAGGCCAAACCATGTCCGTGTAACATTGGAGATCGGATGGAGTATGGAGGTCTGGGTCAGGAAGTTCAGATAGAGCACATTCATGCTTATGTAGTAAAGCCTGTAGCTACTTCTGAGAAGGCCATCATTGTTATACAAGACATATATGGATGGAAACTCCCCAACACCAGATACATTACTGATATGTTGGCCTCCAATGGATACATGTGAGTAAAATGTGAATATATGTCACAGCGTAAAACGTAAACATTCTTAACTTTTTAATTTACAGGTTATGCATGGATGGTTAATGTTTATTTATGAGCAATAATGTACTCTTCATATGCAGCGCTGTGTGTCCAGACTTTTTTGTTGGAAAAGAGCCATGGAGTCCATCACACGATTGGTCCAAGTTTGAGGAGTGGCTTCGAGACAAAAAAGCTACCAACATTAAAAAGTAGGCCTACATTTGTCTAAGTAAAAACTGATTTGTCTGTACCATTGCTAACTGGAAATTTTACATTTTTAGAGAAGTGGTTGCAGTCATGGAGTACCTGAAAAACAAGTGTGGGGCCAAACATATTGGAGTAGTGGGATTTTGCTGGGGAGGCGTAGCCACTCATTACATATCTCTTGCGTATCCTGAAATCAAAGCTGGAGTCTCAGTTTATGGTAATACAATACACATAAACCTGGCTACCCAGATTTTAATTGTTTGGATCATGTATTACATCATGGGTTGCCAAAATGTGGGGGCAGGAACTGGGTCCTCAGAGCTTTGTTAAGTCAGGTCGTCAAAGTAATTATTTGTGCAAAATCTGCAAATAAAATTTCAAAAGAATGGAGATTAGAAAATGGGTTTAAGAACACCCACTGGTTTGTTTACTTCTTCAGGTTGCAAATTTACCAGATACATTTTAGTTTACTAATCTATAGATAGCAGGGATGTAATAATTTAACCTAGCATTTTAAAATGATACTGAGCTTGATTAGTACCGCCACATGGACGGCGAAGAGTCAGTTAAAAATAAACCTCAAACAGCACAGACTTGTCATAAAATGTTCATGTCATAGTACCTTTTCCTTTCAGGAGTCATACGTATGATGGAGGACAAGTATGATCTGAAAGCTCCCACCCTGTTTATTTTTGGGGAGAAAGATAACCATATTCCTCTTGACCAGGTAATGGCTTACATTGATATTTTGGTAAAATCCAAAAACACATCTTTTCTCTCCACTGTTCAGGTAAAAGTCCTTGAAGCAAAACTAAAGGAGAAATGCAAAGTGGACTATCAGGTTACAATCTTTCCTGGACAGACTCATGGCTTTGTTCACCGAAAGAGGGAAGACATTAACCCGGAAGATACAGCCCAGATACAGGAGGCCAGAAGAGACATGCTGAACTGGCTCAATAAATACATGTAACCTCTATTTCTTAAAAAAGTGTTGCCTTTACCGACATTAAAACCAGTGTGAATTATTCATAAGCAGCCTTTGATTAGCCAGTGAAAATATACAAGATTGACTGATTAATGCTATACTATGTCTTTAAAAGGGTAATAATGCTAATATCAGTCATTTACTGTTCACAAAAAACAACACAGCCAAGTTCTACAATCTCACACAAAATCCTGAAAGCAATTGCCATTAGATTATTGTGTGTGTGTCAAATACAAATATTTTGCCTGGACACATTTCTATGAGCAAGACGTTTGACCCAGTAGTCCACTCCAGCCAGAGATTGTGATGGGTGGGCCTTCAATAAAAATGCCAAATCATTATGAGAATGCTTCTACTTGACAATCCCTGACAATTGTAATGAGTTATAAAAAATCGTAATGGTCAAAACTGCTACATTAGCCCCGCCCATAGATAACACTATTAAAACAATCAAAGATTTCTGTCACAGCCACAGTGATAAGTGAGGTTTTGCAAGTTATAAGACGCAGTCATTTTGTGGATTCAAGTCTTGGAAAGGGCGCAGTTTAACACGGTAAGTTGTGTTTAGGTGTACTTTTAAACGCTAGACCTACATATCAGAACAATTTAAAGTTATTGCCTCTCTTTATTAGATGGCAAATGAGGCGAAATCGTGTCCGTGTGATATTGGACATCGGATGGAGTATGGAGGTCTGGGTCAGGAAGTTCAGATCGAACACTTTGATGCTTATGTAGTAAAGCCTACAGCGGCCTCCAAGAAGGCCATCATTGTTATTCAAGACATATATGGATGGAAACTTCCAAACACTAGATACATCGCTGATATGATTGCCTCCAATGGATACATGTGAGTAAATAAAATCACAACCTTTTATTGTTTTAACAGGTGCAATAGAAGCTTAAGGTTTAAAGCTGATCAAATGTTTTTTGTTCTTCATGTGAAGTGCCGTGTGTCCAGACTTCTTTCTTGGAAAAGAGCCATGGAGTCCATCGCATGATTGGTCAAAATTTGATGAGTGGCTTGAAGACAAAAAGCCAACTAACTTAAAGAAGTAACTTTTTGAATCTAATGAAAACATGATTGTCTGTACCACTGAACTGTCTGGATATTATGCCCTTTTAGAGAAATGGATGCAACTATCAAGTACCTGAAAGATAAGTGTGGGGCCAAACATATTGGAGTAGTGGGGTTTTGCTGGGGAGGCGTTGCCACACATTATGCAGCTCTGCAATATCCTGAAATCAAAGCTGGAGTCGCAGTATACGGTATCTCTTTGAGTCAGAAACACAGATCATAATACAAAGACATTGTTTTGACTCAAACTTTTTTGTAGGAGTTATACGTGCAATGGATGACAAATTTGACCTCAAAAGTCCTACTCTCTTCATCTTTGGGGATAAAGATGAATTTATTCCTCTTGAACAGGTAAACAGCTCAACTACAAAATGTATTTGACACACACACACACACCTGCCTTATCTCTCCACTGTTCAGGTGAAAGTCCTAGAAGCCAAACTAAAAGAGAAATGCAATGTGGCCTATCAGGTTAAAATCTTTCCTGGACAGACTCATGGCTTTGTTCACCGAAAGAGGGAAGACGTTAACCCAGATGATACAGCCCAGATCCAGGAGGCCAGAAGAGACATGCTGAACTGGCTCAATAAATACATGTAGCTTGTATTAAAGAATTCAGCAGATCAAATCTTAATTGAATATATTGCTTCATTTTGTACATAAAAAATGTGATTATGTCCTGAGTAATGTAGACTTCTGCAAGATTATTAAGTGTACCAAACATTTTTAAAAGAAAGAAAAAAAATGGGATCACAAAATTTGAACAGACCACATTTTTAATGATTTATACCACAACAGTGAGGTATTTTTGTATCAAATGATAAATAGAGTTGCAGGGTGGCTTGAACAGTGCTCGAGAAGTGCCTACACAGAGACGTTGACATATTGTACAACACAAAGCTGAGCACAAAGTTTAAAGGCATTAGTCCTCACTTTCTCCAGGGCTTCGAATGTCATCAATTTTGAGGATCATCTTCACAACTTGTGTGGCCAGGAGGATCTGCTGCTTCTTGCCAATTAGAGTCTCAATAACATGCTGCTGTTTCATGTCTGCACAAAACATAAGACATTTGCAATTAACGGTAAAATAAAATGAAAATAACATTTTTTAGTATATTTTTTGGTGGTGAGGCTTTAAATTGTATAAATCTACTCTTGGTTTTCTGAAGAATAATTCTATACACATAGGAAAATACTGAATATTGCAACTTAGATGATTTACATGGGTGGAAATAAAATATATTTTACCATTGGTATTTTTGTGAAGGCAGTCAATGCCCAGGAAAGAGTTGTTGTCTTTGACTTGTTTGGCTCGGACCTCTGTCATGGTCTGGATGGGGTTCAGACCACTGTTCTCAGCCAAAGCCATTGGGATTACTTCAAGCGCATCAGCAAATGCTCTCATGGCGTACTGCTCCAAAGATGGACACTGGGAAGACAAAGAGTAGAAATTGGTAAACACGTTATAGTATAATCCATTAATACATAAGTATTACACTGTAAAATCTTCTGAGGTAAGATAATCAATAACCATCTTCTGTAGTTCTTATATTCAGCACTTGGTTATTTTCAAATACTTACCTTCTCCGCAGCTTGATTAACAGCCAGAGCACAGGCAATCTCAGAGGCACCACCACCATACACAACACGGTTATCTTTGACCAAATTACGAATTACACAAAGGGCATCATGAAGCGCTCGCTTGGCCTCCTCAATAATCTGTAATAAGATTAAAATAAACATCATAATATAAAAGTGAAAATTAATGCAATTTCAAGATGCGAGGACCACATCTCACCATTTTGTTGCCTCCACGAATAAAAATGGTAACTGCTCTGGTGTTTTTGCATTCCATAATAACCAACATTCGGTCTTTTGTGGTGCCAAAAGAGATTTCCTTCACCAATCCGGCTGCGCCAAGCTTTTCTGGAGTCAGTTCACAGAACCTGGGCACAATGCGCCCCCCTGTGGCTATTGCAATTAACTGTGGAGAATAAAGCATCAAATTACATGACATCACTGCTCATCAGTTTATTTCATGACAATATAAAGCCTAAAATATAATATTTACCTCAATCTCAGGCCCTCCCACCCAACGCACAGCTGGGAGCTCATTCTGCAGCAAAAGGTGGTTGGCTTCATCATCAAAGCCCCACTGACAGATGGCTAAATTTGCACCATTGCCTTTAACCTAAATGGGTAATGAATACTGGTATCAAACAGGTCAAAAACATTGCTCAGATCATTGAAAATGTTAGAGCTGTCTCGTACCTGCTGGATCATCTCCTCAAACTTTTCCTTTTCATATTTTTGGAGAGCTTTGTAGTCCTCAACAGAAGTAACATCCAACTTATGCTTGGTCTTGGGCTTCGGTGGCTCAAATGGACAGGTGAGGATGGCAATTTTAACGTCCTTCAGTTCCTAGGATAGGGACAAAATTCAAGATGAATCTTGTGTTTTCAACACGCCTTTAGAAGGTTTAAACATTGAGGAGAAAAATGTTACTTTAGGCATTTGAGGATGGCTGAACTCTTTGTCTACAATGACTCCCTTTATAAGTTGTGTGTCCTCCAGTTTGCCTCCAACCTTTCCTTCCATCTTTATGAGCTCAAAATCCACATCTTTTCTCTCCATGTCTGCCACAGTTAAAATGGCATTTACAGCAATCTCCGCCATCTGTCTATGGCACCGGTTGATGCTATAGAAAAATTTTTTTTTTTTTTTAAACTAAGAATCAAATACAATTTAAAACACAACTGTCAAATCTGTTTTTCCATCAGTACTCACACTTTGGACCCCAGGGTTGTCATTGCAGTCTGAATAAGTGGTTCTGTGTTGTTAGGGTCATAGGGGAAGGTTTCTGAGATTTTGTCGAGGTGCTCAATGGCAATACACGCGGCCTGGTCATAACCATCAGAGATCCTGATGGGGTGGATCCCACGATCCAGCAGCTGCTCAGCCTGCTCCAGCAATGCTCCAGCCAGCACTAAAACCAGAAAGATCAATATCACAAATCTCTCACAATATCTCTTTGAGTTTATTAAACATCATAAACTCCATACCAACAACTCCAGTGGTTCCATCACCAATCTCATCATCTTGGGACTTGGACAGTTCAACCATAAGCTTAGCAATTTGGTGATCCACATCCATCATGCTGAGAATAGTGGCTCCGTCATTGGTAACAGTAACCTCTCCATCTCTATCGACCATCATCTTGTCTAGACCTGAATCAGAGAACATGTTACACACCAAACACACTCACACAGACACAAAAGGTCTCCAAAGGTCTGATAAGGGAAAAAAAACAGTCACAAAAATGTAACCTTACCATTGGGTCCCAAAGAAGTTTTCAGTGTTGATGCTACTGCCTTGGCTGCCATAATATGTGACTAGAGAAATAAGTAAATATACCTTTATTAGTCACACAATGCCATGTTGCAACAGCACAAAAAGCAGCCTCTGAGCACCAAACTAATAAATAGGGATGCAGCAAACAAATCTTACAGTACAATTCTATCATGGTATTGATAGCATTGTACTGTAGTACTTTGTTACTACAGTACAATGCTAACAGTTAACAGTAGTACTTTGTTAAGATATATTGTGGACATGCTAACAGAATTGTGGAAATTATACTTCCTTTAAAAATTATTTATATTCATATTCCAAGAAAGAATTAAGATTTGAAAGTATTTAGTTTGGACAGTAATGAAACAAAGGACGTAGCTCCCCGTTTCTTTAGCTGTTGCTGCAACAAAACAATTATATCTCAGTTATTGTTACATCCCGAATTATACAGTGGCATGTAGGATTAATTATCAAGAGATGGCAAGAGCGCTGAACATTTGTATTCAAGTTGTTGTACTCACGTACTGGTAATACAATTTTAGTTTAGCCTTTAATACAAAGCTTGATTAATTCAATCGTTTTAAGATTAATCACGTTGTTTGAAACAGCAATCCACATATTCTGAGTTCTGTCCTCTCAGAGCATGCAGTACAGGGATATATCCTGTGTTTGTAGGTTACGAAAGGAGATTCAAGTGAGACAATTGTGCTTTTGGAGAAATGGGATTTCCATTGCAGTCAAGAGATTTTATGTATCAACTTAAAATTGCATGGTTAGAATTTTACTCAATAACAAGGACAAAAAATCTACTAAATTACAGTAACATGCGTATTTGTAGTCAGTTACTTTCCTTCCCCGTTAATTTGACAAGGAAAATAAATAAAACAAATTGCCCTCCGATGGAATTGAATAAAAAACGCATGGATATAAATTAATTACCCCACTTACCACGCGGGCCATTTTTCCTGAGTTACATGGCCTGATTGACACTAGTTTGGGCATCGGTTGGGTTTTGACAATTCCCCTGAAGGTAATTTAACAAAAAAATATTTTTTTCCCAAGCGGAATCCATATAAAAGTCCTACTACAGTTTTATAATGTGTGGGTAATTTATTTGTGCTTTTGGAGAACAAATCAACTAATTAATCCCAGAATGATTGATTTAAATGGAAATAAGAAGGTTACAGCTATCTTTTCATATTTAAGATGGTGGATAAAAAGCAATATATTAGGAAAAAGGCCTTACGCATGAAAACAGGTTAAACAGCCCTAAGTACAAACCAAAAATACTTGACTTAAGGCTGTAACGATGAATCGTGACAGGAAGACTATTACAATATTGGTATTTTGATCATTATAATCGTTATCTGGACTACTTAGACTCTAAACCACAGCCAAACGACCTTAAAACACAGACAGCAGTATTATGAGTTCAAAATGTCAAAATAAACTATTTCGGACTGTCAGCAAAAGTACAGTTTATTCATAAATATTATTTATGCCTTCAGTCACATTTCAAGCATAACTTAATAATCGCCGACAAGTCGACTACTAAAATACTCATTTGCAGCCATTCTTGGGGCGGAACGTAAAGCATCACCCGGAGGCTGCACACTCAAGTGTACAAAAAGCACATGGGCCGCTACGTTAGCATGACTGGCTAAAGATTATACAGCAACAAACAACGAATCTGCTAGAATGGTTACAAGGCGTTAACACTTATACAAAAGCAAAGTGGCATGTTGTATAAATGGCTTCGTCAATTTCAGCAAAATGTTTAGGGGAGAAAATGAGAGCTAGCAGCAGCAGCATGCGTCAGTTCCACAAGCTAAGCTCATTGTACCTTCAATGCATCAATGCCAGACAGACGAGTCTTCTTATCCTGATCTTTAATAATGATGAAGGGCCTTCCATACTCATCAAAGGCGAGTGTCCCAAGGCTGGACATCTTGGCTGTTTTTTGATGGGACAAATAAAACGTTAACTGTCAAAATACTGGCTTTCGAAGATGTTAATTTGAAGTGTGGCTGAGCTGCTAGCCGCACGGATCCACCGGCGACTTCTGGAAGACTCGACGGGCGGGGAGGGCGAAACCAAGTACTCTCAACGTGGTCTTATTTGAGCTAAAAAAAAAACACTTAAATTCCCGATCAAACATATACACGGGTTCTGTATTTCTTAAGTAAAATGAATTAATGAATGGCCAACGTCGACAGGTATTGCTTTTAGTTGATTAAAACTGACAAACATTTGTGATCAAAAATGGTTTCTTCCATTCTCGTCGATGTTCTCACGATAACAACCAAACACTCACACATTTCGCACACTTCACCAGGAGAGAATTAGCAACCCAACACTATTTTATGAGGTACAGCTTTATTATATCTGAAATTGATCGCACTGCTAAAATGCGTTTAGAGTAGCTCCTACTATATGACAGCTAGTTTACCTGAATGTAAATATTAGGACTACTCTGGACCTTCAAACTCGGATTCACACCAAAACATCTAACGTTAACGTTAAAGTTAAGTAAAACCTGATATCCGGGATTTCATCATGGTTGCGTTTGCTGTTACAAATGGCCGTAACATTTAGGCTAACATTAAGGGGAGATCTGCAAAAACTTCTGATTGCATCTTGCAGGCGAAGGTAGCTGGGATTAACATGTGACATTATATATGTTATCAGTTACATTACAATGCATTTTTAAGTATAGCTATTGATTGGTGTTACCTAAGCAATTATTCACGTGTCATTACTGGTTAAAGGCATTGTAGTGTGCCTGTCTTGTCAGCACACGTTACACCTAAAGTTATACTTCACTCTAATGCTAGTTTTGCACTGTGGTTCTGTCCATACTTTATATTTTTGTATCTATATTCAGTCCATTTTCATTTAACACCTTAACACTTCATTTAACCAACCACAATTTATTTTCTACTATTTTTGTATTATTTTGTGTTGCACCAGATCACAAAGTAAACTTCCTTGCATTCAATTTCATTCACTGACAATAGCAGTGGTGGAAAGTAACAAAGTACAAAAGTACTGTAGTTAAGTAATTTTTTAAGGTATTTGTACTTTACTTAAGTCGTTTTTACAGTGGATACTTTTTACTTTTATATCACTACATTTGAGACCAAGTACCTGTACTTTTCATTCTGTTTTAGGGGTTATTCTGAGCATGTTGATGGTAACATTCTACCTGAAGGTTTTGAGCTCAAGCTCAACAACAAGCAAAGAAAAATATACACACAAAAAAAAGAAATGTATTTGGATTGACCTTTGTTCACCAAAATTAAAGCACAATTCTATACCAAAATTACGACATGTAATAGACTTTTACTTTTTTCTAACAGGTACTTCAGCACGTTTACTTAAGTGTTTCTTTTTTATGTGATACTTTTAACTTTACTTAAGTAACTTTTTGCACACATATCTGTACTTTTACTTGAGTAACAATATTGAATACTTCTTCCACCACTGGACAATAGCAATATAACTTTTTTTTTTCTGATTTTGATCAAATTTTATTTTACTACAGAATGCCATGTGAAGTAAAGCCTCGGTTTGTGTTATTATATGGCTCTCAAAAAGGTCAGGCTCAGTCCATTGCTGAGGGCATTTTTGAGGAGGCTGACAAACATGGACTCGTGGCTGAGCTCAGCTGCTTGAATGAGAATGAAAAGGTATATTTATCTTGTTTTTGTAAATATAACGATATTGTATGAGTGATAATAAATAATTTAAAATGTTTGCAATGTATTCAGTACAATTTAGAGGAAGAAAGTGCTCCTGTAGTTTTCATTGTGTCTACTACTGGAGATGGGGAACCGCCAGACAATGCCCTTAAATTTGTAAAGAGCATAAAGAGGAAGACTCTTCCTCCTGACCAATACCAACATCTGACTTATGCACTTTTAGGTAACTAATTTGATGTATCTCCTTGACACAAAAAGTATGTTACTAATGAACATACTTTCTCTTTGAGGCTATTCAAATTTCCATTTGATTGCAATATATCTCGCAGTTTCAATTTCTCTGTATATTTTTGTTTTAGCATTAGGAGACACAAATTATGCAAATTTCTGTAACTGTGGGAAGACAATTGAGCGTCGTTTGCAAGAACTTGGAGCCAAACAATTTTATGCAACGGGATATGCAGATGACGGTGTTGGGTAAGAAAAACAAATATTTTATTTATTTCTTTCCTGTGTTATAATTTTCAACATTGTCTCGTCAGGTTAGAGCTGGTTGTTGACCCGTGGCTTGAAGGATTGTGGACGGCAATTAAACAAGCATCCAACAAAATGGCCTTGCACAAAAATGATCAAGTAGAAACCCCTGCCTTACAATTTAACCAACTAAGCCTCAGTGATCAACAACCCAATGCAGAAAATGCCTCAAATATTGCATCAACTGGTAAACTTGCTACAGTGGTCACAGGAATTGCCTGCCAGTCCAAGCCTGCATCGTCAGAGACCAGGACTGACATTAGTGCACCTTCGTTGACAAACTCTCTACCTCCCTTGTCTGAGTCAGCTCTCAATGTTCCTGCTTTGCCTCCCCCCTTCTTGGACGTTCATCTTCAGGAAGTAGATGCAGAAGATGAGGTTAGAGATTGCAAAAGTTATATGCTCACATTTTATTCTTATTTGATTTATTATATTTGTTTTTAGGCTCCTGGGCTTCCAAATAAAGATGCTCTTTATGAAGTACCTATTTCAAAAGCTGTTAAACTGACCAGTGGAAATGCCGTGAAGAGAGTACTTTTTTTGGAACTGGATATTACTGTAAGCCATTTTTTTTTCTCCAAAATACACTTGATATAAAAAAACAAAAAAAAACAAAACAATGTTTTTTTCCCAGGGCTATCCAGTGGACTATCATCCTGGAGATGCATTTGATGTGTTTTGCCCAAACAGAGCAGATGAAGTGGAAGAGATGCTACGCAGGTTAGGCCTTTGGGACAAAAGAAACCACCACGTTTCTTTTTCACTGATAAAGGACACAAAGAAAAAAGGTGCAGTGTTTATAAAATGTTGCAGCTGGTTAGAAATTACTGTAGTGTCTAATTAGACTGCTGTATACTGTGTATTATGCAGCATAGTGCTCATCATTTCATGTGGGTTTAACTACAACTGTTCTTTCTTCATATAGGGGCCAAGGTTCCATCTCACTTTCCAAATAACATTTCACTGCTTTACTTGCTAACGTGGTGTCTAGATATAAGAAACGTTCCAAAAAAGGTATGTTTTTCTTCACAATGTTGACCACATGCTGTCATTTTGGTATTTTACTGTTCTTGTTTTGTTGTTTGTTAACTAGTCCAAACATTATTATATTGTTTAATTGGCTTAAACATTTATTTTCTAACATGAAAAATTTTCCTCATCTCATTCATGCATTCAAACATTTCCCCTTTCTATTAGGCTTTTGTTCGTGCACTGGTGGAGTATACTGGAGACAGCGTGCAGAAGAGAAGACTACAGGAGCTGTGTAGTAAACAAGGCAATGGAGACTATAACATGTTTGTCCGAGACCAAAGCCTCAGCGTTCTGGAGCTTCTCTCTGCCTTTCCATCCTGTCTGCCTCCGCTCAGCCTCCTCATAGGTCAGTCTCATGTCTGACAAAGAAGTAAAGATGTACTTTCTATCACATTGTACAACAACCCTCACTGCACAGAACTAACAATAGTCTTGTAAATATGTAATAGTGAAACAGAGGAACACATCTAAAAACAAGGATTGTACAAATTACATGAAGGGTGTATTCACACTTCCACCTATACAGCATTAAAGTTGGGCACTAACCTGGGATTCTTAACCTGGACATTGTGAATCAATGAAAAGTTAGGTGTAGTAAAACAGACATTAGGGGGGAAAAATAAAATCCTGGAATACATTTACAAAAATTATTTTCAAACTTTTAGCTCAGTTCTTTTGTCGAGTTACAATACCATATGCTTTTCCTTAATTAAAGAGCCTCTATGGTACATGCACAGAACAAATGGGAATTACAATGATTGATATGAGACTGAGATTTATACACTGCAGCTGTGAAAAAAACTCCCTCTTTTGTTTGAGGAAGACTCCAGGCAATGATAATGGAGCTTTTTTTTTTACTGTAAAGTGTCATTCATACAGTATATTTCTGGATGTACATGTTTCATACTGTAGGGGTCACTATAGCCCCAGAAAAGCAAGGAAAGACCTTGAGTTGAATTGTCACTTACCCAGATTCAAGCAAGACGCTTCACTAAACAATCATGGGCAGTGGTTCAAATACGTTGATACGATTGGCAGGTTGGCAGGCTTCTTCTTGAGATACAACAGTCAGATTAGTCCTGGTTTAGTCATAGTTTCAATCTGTTTTCTTTCTTATCGTGAAAAACAAATATTACTTAATTTGATGGTACTTAATTTGGTGTGGCAAGAATTTAGATATATTTTATTTTCAGTTCCCACGTGTCAATCTTTGCTGTCAAAATAATAGACCCTTTACAGTCATTACAGTTCGTGTTCTGACTCAACCATCAAAGTCCGCCTTTCTTTAATCCTTGCCAAATCATTTTCGTCCAGTCCATTAATGCTTTTGGCCGAGTATAGATTTAATAAGCGTTGACTAAAACTTAGCAGACAGTGAAATGAGCTTGGCCGCACTTTTCTTTCCGAGTTGAGTCGTCCTCTAAAACAGCTGTGTCACACTCCTGCTCTTCCTCGTGTCACTGTTATTTTTGGCTTATTTGCCAACAACAGCACCTTTTTTTTTACACTGCTGGACCGATGCAGAAATTGGCAATCCGGGCAATTGTGCCCAAGTGAAAAATATGAGGTCTGAGGGCCTTTGGGGAACCAGCTGTTATGAAGAGGGGACCATGGGGGCTGTTTACTGGTGAGCCACTGACTTTGCAAGGACGTGAGTTTGGCGGGGCAGACTGGGGCAGGGGTCAGTCCTGACTCAGGGTGTTAAAAGTGTTCCGCTGCATTTTGCACTTGGTCCATTACCCCGGGCATATGAGGAGGTGTTTGTGTTTATGCTGATAAAGTAACAATAATTAACGAGGGGAGGTCTGGATAAAGCCCATATGTCTTTGGCCAAGTGAATGCTACTGGTGTGTATAAGAAAATACATAGTTGGAGAAAGTCAACTCTCTTGTTACAGACTTTACAATTTTTCTTCTATAGTGTCACAAGAAAAGTTTTGGGGTCATAACCTGAGGGAGCAGTATGCTATCTTCGCGCATATTTTTCCTTTTCCTCCAGGCTCAAATGAAATCATACCAAGCAACAATTACTTTAAAACTCTGGACCTCTGCAACTCAGTTTCCCAAGAGGTTATATGATTTCTTTCAAAATTTGCTATGTATGTAAAATAGTTTTTTGTAGCTACTGAGAACAAGTTCAACATAAATTCACAGCTTATTCATCCATTAAACTATAAAAATGCTTTTGAACTTGTTAAATAGCTGATCAAAAGATCATTGTATGTGTTAAAATATGTGAAGGAGAGCTTTTCTAGTGTACCATAACCTGGATTCCTAAAGCAAGAATAAATTACAGAAAAGTAGATCCAAGTTGCTTCCCTTTTAAAACAGTGCTTTTGGATATAAATTGCACCACACAAAGTTTTGAGATGAAATAGATTATATTGTCGTGAGGAGTTTGATCGATGATACCCCGAAAATGATAATTTCAGAAAACATAGTGGGGCCTGGGGGACTGTATTTTTTGAAACCAAAACTTCTCTGGAAATGCATCGCATATCCTGAAGCCCCCCGACTAGCTCGGCTTGTACGGGATATATCCTTTGTGTCTAGCAGCGCTATCATCAAGGTGCAGTGGAGTGAGATGATGGATTGATGGTCTCGTGTTTTGGACATATGCTGTCACACCGTGATAGAAAGGCAGGAGTCAGCCACAGAGCAGCTTTTTCTCTTAACATACACACACTCTAATAGATGAGGTGTGTTCTTGTTCACAAAACAACTGAGTATAAATTCTCAGTGTAGGGCTGCACACTATAGTAGGAGGAAACCTACGCAGTCACGGGGAGAACATGCAAACTCCACACAGAAAGGCCCCGTGCCACCCGGGAGTCAAACCCAGGACCTTCTTGCTGTGAAGCAGGAGCGCTACGCTACTGTAATATTATTATATATATATCTTTATATCTAGAAGCCCGCAGTCACCATATTTCAACATTTTTTTGATAAAAAATGTATTCAGAAAAACAGGCAATGTACAATAGAAATAATCGTTTAAGTAGTTGACTAACAAAAAAGATAAAAGTTGATAAAAAAAATTTTGTTTGCCCTAAACGTTTATTTATTTTTTTTTTCTTCTTCTTCTTTTTTTTCCCTCTATAAAAAACAAGCAGTCTTGTCTGTCAGCTGAGTTGTTTTGGCTTTGACTTAGTTTCATGCTGGTTTAGTTAAGATTCGTCTTTATTTGAAGGCCTGATTTTCTGAGATATTAAGATCATGAAAACAGAGCTATTCAGCACCAGAGTATAGCTAAATGAATAATTTTCATATATCTGCAGTCCCTGACATACAGGAAGGAGGCAGTGCAGTACGTTTCCACAACTATACCTTTTAGCTCTACTGTACACATTGCATAGTTTGTTTGATTTTTTTTTTTTAATCGGAAGATTGTTCCATTCTTTGATTTCATAAAAGGATAAGGCAGTTTGCCTGTATGCACTGCCACCTGGTGGAGGCTTGTGTGGCTCTGGTTGTCACTTCAAATTTGAACTGTGAAGTGCTTTAGAGGCACAGGATTATATTAGCCATTCAAATTGTAGCTAGTTTTAGATGTCTCCAATGTTTCAGAGTGTCTGATTCATTTAAGTTTTGAGGTTTTTGAGGCTTTGGCACCTTTTTTAAATGTGAGAGTGGGATTTTGTATTGATGTTCCAAACATTGTTTGGATCATTTTTGTATAATTTTCATGCAGGTCATTCTTTGAAAGCAAGTGTCTTTTATTTTATTTTTATTTTTTTTTACAAATTGACATTTTTTGAGCAGTTCAAGCATCATATGACCAATCAGTCAAGGCCACATTGCTTTTAGTTATAGTAAGTTTTTAAATTAGCCTTTTTCTAGTATATAAAATATAAAATGCTGCGAGCCTAGTTTTCAGTGTAGGAGGTAAATGTGTTGAGTTGAATAAATTGACATAAAATCTCGGAGCTGTCTCCTTAACACTCTGAGCCGTTTATGCTTGAAAAAAAGAAGAGGAGCGAGCAGATTCAGTCCAGCTGTTTGTCTTACGGAGCAATTTAGCAGAAAAATGTGTTGTTGTAAGGCCTCAGATGGCGCA
Organism: Rhinogobius similis; assembly: GCA_019453435.1. Taxonomy (NCBI): domain Eukaryota; kingdom Metazoa; phylum Chordata; class Actinopteri; order Gobiiformes; family Gobiidae; genus Rhinogobius; species Rhinogobius similis. The sequence continues at coordinate 6,922,692 of CM033639.1, read as the reverse complement.
TATGGTACGGCTTTACTTTCCCTCGTTCATCCATCTCCAAGATACCAGGCAGGGGAGCACATTGTGAACGCATTTCTCACACAAACTTGCAAATAGCATTGTGCCTGCTACTGCAAGGTGGCAAAGTCAACTCTTACAACTTCCTCTGATTAACTGACACCTCCTCACCAGTGTAATACACCTTTCCTATTAGCCGAAAGAGGGCACCTTCATGGACTGAATAAGCAAGCTGTTTCCTACTGGCTCCACATCTGGACACTTGGGACTCCATAACCCTGAGTTTGTAATTTCATAAATATAGAAGTGCGTCCTAGAAATAAGGCTGTATATTCATCTATATCTAACCCAGGAGGAGGCAGGAATGCTATAGGTAGTTGGGTGTCTCAAAAGACCAAGACGACATTCACTCAATTCTGTCTCATCTTCGTCAGCCTTGTCTGTGAAACGTAATCCATACGAGGCAGAGGGTGATTGACAGTTGTAATGTATATATTTTTTTTCCAATTTCAGAGCACCTGCCTAAACTGCAGCCCCGGCCGTACTCTGCAGCGAGGTAAGATACTCCATGCTGTTGTTTGCTTAGTTATCATTTAAATAAAGCAGTTATGCATTCTAATGACACACATTCACCTCATACACAGTGACTTATGTATAATCTATGCAATTGCAGATGACTAATTTATCAGTGCTTGGATATGGCATTGCATTTACCCATGTATTTTCAGTTTTTATGTTTTTGATGTAATTTGTTTGCTTAATCTTTAAACTCTGAATTGACTGTTTTATTATTGATCTGTGAAGCGTCTTTGAGTTTCATATGGACTATATTGATAAAGCTAATAAATCAATAATAATTCACAAGGGTTTTAAAGACTTGGCATAGAATCCTTTACAAACAATAAAAGGACAACTGTAACTGTGGACTATTAAAAGGAAAGACTTATTGACTATACCGTAAAATGTTCATAAAATATACAAGGCCGGTATTGTAGCACAAAGCACAGAACCCTGAGTGGAATTACTTTATTTTAAACAAGAATGAGATTTTATTATTAAAGGTGCTATATGTAATTTCTGCCATCTTCTTGTCTCCATGGAGATAATATTGCTTTAATATTTTTTAGCAATATAAACACCTGTGATGCCATACTGTTTAACATTTCAGGCCAAAATAATAACATCCTCATGGAGACAAGCAGGTGGCAGACCTCCTTCTGGAAAAGTTACACAGTGCACCTTTAAGAGAATATGACTACATGCGATAAATAGTAGAAATTGCTGCAGAAAGGCAAAAAAGTGCTACAATAATAATATCAAGTAAATACATGGTGTAGTTTAGAGATTGTTAGTGTGTTCCGCATCTTCACCTCAGTTGATATTAGTTCTGTCATTGATTTGTTATTGTGCTCTTGTCAAAACTCCCTGGCTTCTGTCATTAGACCCTGGTTCGCTGTCCCTTTGCTTGCTGTGTGTTTGGGCTGAGAGGCAGCACAGACTGTGGTGGCTGTAGTTTATCAGATGGTGCAGAGACACATTAGAGGCCTGCATTATTGATGCTGTGGTCAATAGAGGTCTCCAGTGGCCCACAGGAGCGGAGAGAGTGAAGGATGGGAGTGAGAGGGACTGAGAGCGCCGCTGCTACAGCCAGATACTCTGGAATAAAGAGCAGAGACTGGCTTATTCCTGCTCAATCTTTTATGTGATACCAGCCTTTGACAAACGCAGATGTAGTGATGCTGTGTAGCTCATTACTCAAATCCATCACTCGTCACAAGTTTGGCGTACACTTTTAATTGGCTTGCACTGTTGGTTTAGCGCTATTCTCTAATTGCTTATCTGTAAAGTTGTTTTATAGTGTTTTTTTCTTCTCTCTTTTATAGCCTCATTATGTTAGCCACAAAATTACACTGCGATATACAAAATGCAATAATACATTTGAGAGTCAGTGACCTGTAGATCTCATGTAAACATGTTTTATCTACAAAGAAAACAACATTACAAGTGAGACATTTCACTATCTTACAGAAAATGGTTCTCAGAATCTCAGAAAGTTGAAATTGGGTAAACAAATTGAATTTACGGATCAATGCCTTTAGTTTCTACTTATATTTTCAGCATAGATTTGTCAAGTATCAATACCCAGATACTAAACATTATTGAAACTAGTAACTTTGATACTAAAAATCAGAACAAACAGAACAAAACTGGACCTTTACAAAACAGTTTAAGGGTTATCTTGATCTTTACCAGAACAAATATTAGACCACATGGTAATAGTGAATAGAAAGTACTATTCTTTGTTGTGTTGAAAACTACATTCTTATCTCAAAAAGTTTTTTGTTATTTTCACTATGGTATTGAAATCAGTATAGACTTTTTTTCTTGAGTGTTAAAATCGTACTTGAAATGTTCGCACTGTGACAACACTATTTCAGTTGTCCAACTTTTTGGAAATGTCATACTATATAGTTGATACATTTCTCGTCCTCGCTCTTCTCTACATCTTCATCTCTGTCTGCCAAAAACACACGCACACACACACACACACACACACACGCACACCTACACACACACCTACACACATCTACACACATCTACACGCACACGCATGATACACTCCCTGTTGTTTCCATTCTCCTCACTGTCTCCGTCTATCTGCTTCTCTCCATGCTCCATCTCTCTGTAGCTCCTGTCTGAGGCACCCAGGAAAGGTGCATTTCGTCTTCAGCGTGGTGGAGTTCCCAGCATGCTCTGGGCGGCCCGATGGGAGGCGCGGCTTGTGTACTGGTTGGCTGTTTGACCTCATCAGCCCGGCCCTGCAGTCCTCCGGCAGCCAGCTTCTGCCAAAGGTAATGAGTTCACTGGAAAATGATGAGCTGAAAATGTTGGCTCTTTCTCAGACTTGCTTGATATATTTTAAGTGCTCTAATTTGAAAGTACATGTGGTCAAAGGCGGTTTAATACTTTCTACTTCAAAATGAAAAGGTTAAATGTCCCTTTTCTGTCTTGTCTCATTCTATTAAAATGCCAATTGAGGTGACTGCCCCGGACAAATATCATAGTTCAAGAGTTGTTCCATTATAGCTTGGGTAAAACTATTCTAGCCTGATAGGATGGAGAACTGCTGTTTCCCATTAAACAACAATTTAGATTTTTTTTTTTGGCCTGGATGGCACAATATTCGCATCGGCATCAGATACTCTGCATTTTACTGACCCTTTAGGTAGTATTAAATGACCTACTGTGCCAATAAAAACCTGTTACGTTTGTTTCTTACACATTTTTCTTTGGCCGCTTTATGCAGTTTTATCAGTAAAGCTAAAAGGAGACTTATTTTGACTGTAGATGTTTGTGAATATTCAAACTTGACCCACAGCACAAGTCACTCTTTTCGTAACGCTCCTAGACCAACTGCTTTGCATGTGCTGTGAATCCTAACTAATAAAAAACACACACAATTTATTTTGTGCCCATAAACTTTCTCATTATAATTTCTCAGTAGTCGATCAATAAATCCATTGAATACCTCTGTGGACTTGGAGCATTGCTGTAATTAACCTCATTAATTCATATTTGTGTCATGTCCTTTGACTCTAGGTCCACGTGAGTTTACGACCAAACTGCTCCTTTCGCCCGCCCTCTGACCCCTCTGTGCCTTTTGTGATGGTCGGCCCAGGCACCGGAGTCGCACCTTTCATTGGTTTTCTACAGCAGAGGTACAGTTTCTGTATGAGACAGTAATTCTAAGCCTTTTGGAAATGTCTCTCAAGCTATGGTACAATAGTTGTGATCGGATCCATACCAAATATTCATACATTGATACTGGCCGAGGTATTGAACAGTACTGATTCCCATGTAAAAATATTGATACTTAAAATTTGTTTTTGATAACTTTTTAATCAACTTTAGAAATACATTGTTTAGTTTTTCTGCACATATACACTGCCTGTCTAAAAAAAAGTCACCACAGAAAATGGGCACACTCTAATGTTTTGTTGGATAGCCTTTAGCTTTGATTACAGCACATATTTGTGGTGTCATTGTTTCTATAAGCTTCTGCATTAATTTCATTCCAGTGGTGCGTTACCGGTACTTTTTACCAAGCCAAAGATTCTCAATGGGGTAAAGATCTGTAGTAGATTAGGTTCTGCTGTCTCCTTTCCGCTTGATGCCAAGGATTTGACCCTTTCCACATTATTGTTTCAGAAATTAGAAGACACAGTGCATCAATTAGGTTGGGTTTAATTACAGTGTTGCAGCTGAAAGACGATCACCTGCAGCAATTATCCAATGAATCCAGGTGCCGACTTTTTTTTTGGAAAGACATTGTATTTAATTTTTGGATCAATTCATGCTAGAGCGGTGCAAAGATAATGGTGCCAATGTAACAATTCTTTATAGTCGAGGAGTTTCAATGTATTTTAATACAAAACACAGTGGTCAGTATCGCATGAATCGTTATCGCTCCACTTTGTATCAGATCAAAACAAAAATCACTGGTATCGCCCATCACTACATCATAGTGGTTATCAAACTTTTTGACACACTCAACATGAAACTTTAGTAAACCATTTGGTTTGTACAATATTGTAAAAAAAGTTTTTTTGTGGTAGTATTGCAATTAGATTAACAATTCGAATTGTACAATCAAGATAAAGTTAATAATGTTTTAAAATCATAATAATTAATCCAGACCAGCCTTTACTTCTACAGTAGCAGCCACTAAACTAAACAAAAAACTCACATGCATTTCTGGGTAAGTAGATATTATATCCTAAAGGCTCGTTGTAGACACAATATGTAGTTGTTTGCACTGGACATTTTATTACCTAAATAGGAAGCCTTTGTAATTTACTTTCTTTTTTCTATCTTTCCTGTTTCTTTATCTTTATCTTTATTCAGGGAAAGTTCGATGAGAGCACCAGACGCTTTCTCACGAGAGCCCTGTACACAGTCTAGCCGAAGACATGCAAAGTAATATAAAAACATACAAGATCAAACATTTAAAACAGTAAGAACAGGTGCAATTGTGTCTATAAATCTCTTTCATCAAATTGTTAAAATGTGATCGTGAATACCAATGTGTTGCATGTCTTTGAAAAGTATTTATGAGAAGCAAAATAACCAAAGGCCTTTTTTGTCCTGTTTCAGTTATAATGCAGCCAGTTTTTAGAAGTAAACAGTCATGAGATCTTGTATTCAGAGTGCCAGTATTAAAGTTCAACAAACGTGTGAGATAATCAGGTAGTCTATCAAGAAGTACTTTATGAATAAATGTAATACAGTGTTGTTCACTTCTAACAGACAGTGATGTCCAGCCTACTTTTTCATAAAGAGTACAGTGATGTGTATTTTAATCAACACCTGTTATGAAACGAAGAGCTGAGTGAACGAGTTTATCTAACGGTTTCAAAGAAGAGGCTGAAACCTGCATATGTGTTATGTCCTCATAATCTAGTACAGAAAGAAACGTTGCTTTAACAATTTATTTTCTGTAATTTAGTGGGATACATGATTTTTCTACAATACAATTAATCATTTTGACATTAAACTGTTGCATAATTCTTAAATGTGTTCTTTAAGTTTGTTTTTCATCGAGCCAAAACCCAAAATACCTAAGAGGAAAATCTTTCAAAGTGCCATTTAGTGTGTGTGTATATTTTGAAGGAATTTAGAATGTCATAAAATTCTTGGTGCAGTTTAAAAAAAAAACTAGTCAGCAGAGGGCATACAAAACATCATCTGCGTATGAACTAGTGGTGGGCATAGATTAATTTTTTAAATCTAGATTAATCTCACTGTAATCTTGGAATTAATCTAGATTAATCTAGATTAAAATGGCTCATTTGAATTCTGACGAAGACATTCAGAATATGTGTGCTACCCAAATAATGACTAAAAGTAAGTCTTTGAGAACGGGTTTCTCAAGCCAGGTGGCGCGCATTAGACCAGGCTCATCACATCAGTGCTTGGCCGGCATTAGCTAAGGGATGCTTATGCGTTTAGGTGGTACTTGAGACTGGAAGAACTCCTACAGTAAACTAATTCCACATTGCACAAGGTGCAAACAACCTTAGTCTTGTCGAGATTTCCATTGGGAAGCTTCTTAAAAATACATTTTCTAGTTTCTCTGTGAGCTGCACTGTCCTCCTCTCTGATCACAGCCCCTCAGCTATAATTTGGTTTAGGTAGAATTAATTAAAAAAAATGGATATCATCATTAAGTTGTGTTCAAATCAGAGTCATGGTGTTTTCCCCTCCAAAGCTTTCAGTTTTCTGATGCATTTTAATATAAAGATTGACTCTTATCCAGCAACACTTCTGTGCAATATTCATTTAATTCTGTATTAATTTAATTCTGTGCTTAAATTGCCCCTGGAAGCCTCTGGACAAAGTAACCTGTGTGTCATGTTTAGATCATAAGCCCATGTTTCAAATAGGCCTAATGATAATTTACAGTTAATTCTTGAAGGATGTCATTGATTAGACTTTACTGTAGCTCTGACACAAGAAGACAGTCTTCAAAGCCTAAATAAACTTTCCGTCACTGGCCATTCATTTTCATTCTTCCAGTTTTCACTTGGGATTATTCTGTGCATAAAGCACCTAACGCCTCGTTACGCACGCGGCTAATTTACATATCAATACACGCGAAAACTGTGCAAAGCGCTAAACTTTGTAGATGCGCTGTGGCGTTTGCTCTGATTGGTTCATGATTCTTCACTGGTGCTGAAGACACAGGAGTCTGAAGTCTGTGTCTGCCGCGCTGCTCACGGCGCTCACACCGCTGCCGCGTAATGACGCGTAATGACGCGCGGAGACAAGTCAGATCCAAAATGAATGAACTCAAATCAAGTTTGTCATCGTGAGTTCTGAGAGTTCAGGGTTGGACTGATTAAATCTCCAAAAGTGCACAGTCTGGCCCTGGATTAAGTTTGTGTCTGATGTGATGGTTTGACTCCAGAGGTAATGATTTTAGTGGGACTACTTTTCCGTGCGTCAGGTGGAGGAGCTCGTTTACGTGCCTGCTGGTACAGCTTACTACCACCAAATATTTTAGGTGTCCGCAGTAACGGGCCGGAATACGTTACTTTCAGTCCTGATGGGGAGCGCAAATCTTCGCGGTAATTTGCGCTATTCTAGACGCAATAGTTCGTCAGCTGTTTGTTCTCAAAAATACGAAAAATACGAGGCGGGTTGGTCCAGAAGAAAGAGTAGGTAAAAGCGTATGGGATGTAGAACTTTAGTTCCGAGCCTTTGATTTGGCGCTATGTGTGTGTAGCTCGCGTCTCACGCTCTCTTTCTCTCTCGTTTTCTCTCGTGCGCGACAAAGATTTTCTCTGCGCGATGCCCCTGGGAGCTGTGCGCAATTGCGCACGCGCGCAGTTTAGAGGGAACAGCGCTCCCAACCCAACTTTGAGAATAGATTAACGGCGATATTTTTTTTATCGCCCGATAAGAGTCTCACGTTAACGCAGCACGTTAACGCCGTTAACGGCCCACCACTAGTATGAACGTATGTGGCTTTCTCTTAAATTGTGACCAATGCAATTAATAAATATTGTAAAAGCAGTGGACCTATCATTGAGCCTTGGGGAGCGCCTTTGCTTAATGCTTAAAATTATTATTTTTGGTTTAAACCCATCGACTATTACTGCTTGGGTTCTGTTTGTAAGGTCATTTTGGAACCAATTACATGCAGTAAGGTCAAATCCAATATGTTTCAGATGTTTAAATTTGCTAAGTACAAACATTCGATTTCATTTCAATTAATCTTGCAGCTCTATATAGCAGGTGCACCGAGTGTTTTCAAATTTTGAATTACTACAAATACCACAACCAATAGTTTTCATCTGAGAAACTGTACTCAATCAATGACGTGCATGTGTTTGGTGTGGCGTTACAGTGTTTAATCCAGGTCACTGTCTGTACTTGTTGTGTAATGAATATTCTGAATTTTCATGTAAAGCTAAGTGCGCATCATCTTGGCGTACTTTAGAGTAATCCGGCGAGACAATTAAATAGGCCTCTGCTCAAAGCCGATAAAAGTCGACGTCATGTACAACTCATAAAGCATAATAAATCTAGCGGCGCTGGATGTGATCACGCCAGGGATTATTTCAGATGCTTGGCTCATCTCAACAGGAATAAATTAGTCTCTCTCCAGTGCAAGGGGTTTATGACTTGTGTGTATAGAACAGCAGTGTTTTAAAGCATGGGGAGCTATCAATTTCCATGTAAACTTGTAAACTTGACACTTGATGTTGGCCTGTCACTATGATTACTAAGTCAACCTATTGATGCGCGTACACTTTATTTACACTTGTGGGGATTGAGAAATTTTAATTTGCTTGAGGTACAATAAAAACTTTTAACAAAATTAACATCCATGACCAATAGATGTGAAAGTGCTTCATTGGACTAATTATAAATGGCACCTCATATTTTATATGGCTGTAGTCCCTTAGTTGTTCAACTGGTTGATGGTGTCTTGGTCAACCAATCTTTTTACTAATTCTACTAATTAGTTATTAAGATTGTAAGGATTTGTGTACATCAGTAGAAAGGAGAATGCATGGTGTAAATTTGCTGGACTTCGGGGAGTGACCAGACTAACTCCCCTAATCTGCCTTTTCACTAAAGAAGAGGCTCTTTCCTAGTACTTGTATGTGTAGATGGTATTATTTATGGAAAATTCGAATAATTTTGAAAGCGTTTGCCCTTTTAGTCGGTTAATTGATGCACTGAGCATGTTGACCAAGAATTTCTTTTGTCGGCTACAGCTCCTTATGTTTTATTTATTTACAGTGTGTTTTTTAATAGCAGGATTCATCAATGGTTGTTGTGTCCCTGGTATAAAGTTGTCTTCAATATTAATATAGTATAAATGGTTACAATTAGGGATGTTAAGATGTATTTCACAGTAGTTATTCAGGTCACAACATAATTCTAATAATGATCTAGTCTTCTAAAAAAGCAAACTAAAATCTAACGTGCTTTTTCTATTAATTTTATTTCATTTGTAAAGTTTTATTTCTATTTCTGAACCCTGGTCACATATTTGAGAAATGGTGATATTTCAATGACGTTTGTGCATGGTGTCAGTAATTGTGAGTAATTTTGTCTCACAATAATTGCAATACTGAAATTGACTATTGTAACAAAGTCCAACTTCATTGTTGCTATTTTTTGCTAAAGGATACTGTGGCATTTAGTTTGATTTGACGTGGATAAATTGAGTGCAGAAATCGAGATGAGCTGTCAAAAGGATTTAGCGTGACTGGGCAAGCCGTACTAATGCCCAATTGTTGCCCACGCTCACCTCAACTTGAGATTTTTTTCTTCCACATGTCGAAGTCGCTAGTGGCTGTGTATGAATGAGGTTGTGCCCCAGTCAAGTCCAATTGTCTGTGAATCCCCGGACGCAGCCTCTGTTGTGGCGTGTGGTGATTGTGGCAGAGGTGAGTGAAAGGGTAAATGGTGTCGGAGGAGATGGGATGGATGGTGAGGTGGGCCTTTCCAGCCACTCGCACCTCTGGGATCTGAAAGCAATGGACGAAGTGTCAAAATATCAGATGGTACAGATCTTGATGTTAAAAGCAACGACAGAAGGACAGTGTCTAGAGCTGAGCAGAAAACGGTTGGAACTATACATGCTCTTCTTATCTTACAGCTGGGTCCCTTCTCCTGTTGCTATATGCATATTACATATTGTCTGCTTGACACTCTTCCTACCATAATTCTCACAATATGGGCTTGGTGTTTGTGAAGAAGAGTATATCATTTTAGGCGTTAGGAGTATCCCGATAACGATGTTAAAACATGCCTTTTAAAATTTGTATTTATTCATCTCTTTTTGTTGCATTTTTCACCATAAATGATATTAACATTTTGCGTATCTTCAAAACAACATTCATGATAATATCTAAATTTTGTTAAATTGCCCCACTCCTATCATGAATGCTAACTTATGACAAGATTTTGTTCACAAGAGTACATCCATCCATCCATCCATCCATCCATCCATCCATCCATCTATCTATCTATCTATCTATCTATCTATCTATCTATCTATCTATCTATCTATCTATCTATCTATCTATCTATCTATCTATCTATCTATCTATCTATCTATCTATCTATCTATCTATCTATCTATCTATCTATCTATCTATCTATCTATCTATCTATCTATCTATCTATCTATCTATCTATCTATCTATCTATCTATCTATCTATCTATCTATCTATCTATCTATCTATCTATCTATCTATCTATCTATCTATTATTTACAGTATCCAGTACTGTTAAATAATCATTGCCATGTGAACTGTAGAATAAATAAAGAAAAGCTGCATAGGCTTTATCTGATAGGACAGTGCAGCGTGAAACAGGGACGAGCGAGGGAAGGACATGCAAGCAAATAGTCGAAACTGGATTTGAACTCACGATGCTAAGGTCTACTATCCACTCAGCCATGGAGTGACTTGTAAATAAAGAAAAGTCTATGGTAGTAAGTTTTGTAATATTGACATGTCAGTACTGGCTTTGAATATTCATTGTTTGTACTTTGTCATGTTACTTGTTCAGATGCCACATGTCAGCTATTTTTGACTTTTTTTTTTTTAACTGGGTTACTATTTTCCAACCTTTTATATGCGCAAACAATCTCATTCCTTGGTCCTAATTATCTAGAATCAAAATTTCAGACAGGGCCAGTGCATTGAACATTGTGTCAGGATCAGAGAAGACAATCACCCACGTGTCACTGGAGTATTGTATTTGCCTTTGAGGCTTAACCAGGTCTACTAAGCAACAGGACAACACTGGGACAGTTCGATCGCACCCTCACTACATCCCCACTGTTAATCAATATCTCTTTTCAGAGTGCTTTACTCAAGTGGAGAGGTTTTTAGCAAGTGCAGGAAGAGATTCTAAGGTCAGAAACTTGTTTTGTGAAAATGCCTCCCAGTAACTAACAAGTGCAACCGTATTTTAACCTATGCGTGTCAAACTGTTTGCAATAATCTCTTTAATAAGCTTTCGTTTCAAAACTGAAAAAATATGTTTGCTCAAGTTAATACTTAGGGATGCCCAGAGGCTCACTTGGCTCCTATTTTCTGTCACAAGTTCAATTGAAGATTGTGTGCTTGCAAACATTGAGCGTTCACTTATCTCTCTAACCAGACAGACGATTACAATTAGGAGCAGTGTCTCTTGTCCTGTAAATGAAGATGATTTTAATTTAGCATGTACAATGTGTTATGCTGCAGTCATTTTTGCAAAGTAATTTCAATGATTAAGCCCCAAGCTGTTGTTGTGTTTCGGCATTTGGTGAAGCTGCTCCTTGTTTGTATGCCTGAAAAGCCACTCAAGCACTCGCGCTCAGCTTGCAAAGAAAACCGGATGAAAGTTATGAGATAATTGTGATGTTTACCAGGTCGGCGGCGGCGGAGCTTGCCTTGCAGTTTCCCCCTCCCGCTGATCATCTAAACGACGCTGATAGGCAACCACCCCTGATTCCAACCCCAAACTGTATAGATGCTGCTATCCCTGGGGATCGCATTGCAGGCAGTTCTAGTGTGGATCTGTGATTTGTATTCAAGCAAAGGCTCCGCTGTGGTCTACTCAGAATGGAATCCAGGTTTTTCATATTGGTATTGATCCCTTTAGGGCAGGCGGCGAGAGGAGAGCAGGGCCCACTAAAATGAGTTTACTTGAGGCTGTTTGCAGATCAGAAGAATCTCGTTGAGGATGCTAATGGATGGGATCTAAGCTTTTGGATGGAGTCAGGGAGACAGCTCTGTTAGCGCGGCTGTGCAGTTCAAACAAACTTGCCCTTAAAGGTTTATTAACTGACCAGACTTTTGCGTAATTAAACAAGATGATGCATTAAAGGTCAAGACACCAAAATTGTACCTTCTACTTGCTAAATTAATTTGCTGAGTGTTATTTCTAGCACCTAAAAGAAAAGTAAAGTTGCGTGTGACAACATTTTCGTATAAGAAATGCAACTTAATTAGCCAAGTAGATGTTTTAATCACACATCTGAATGAACACTGCATGTTTTCTTAATATCTTCCATCTTATGTTCCATAACAAATTTAAGGCATGAAGAGCAAACAGTGCTTCATTATCACACTGTTATTTTAGTCATTGTAATTAACTTGCAATTGCCCTTACTTTGGTATTATTTTGGTGACCTCAAATTGTTCAATCAGCAAAGTTCACAATGTGTACAAAACAAGAAAATGCATTTTTATAACATTCTTTTTAACATCATATGTAAACTTAATGGAGAGGATTGGGTTTGGTCAGACATTTTAGTTGTAAAGCCGATACAAAACCATTTTACAAGTCAATGCCATTTTTGATTTTAGGATTTTACGTAGCGTGCTATCTAATCAAACAACAGGCTCTCACAAACAAGTGTTTAATCAATATGCGAATCACTGCACGTTTGAACAAGCCCGTGCTGAAGAAATAAGAAAGCTAAACGAAAAGTTGAACTAAAGTATCATCTTTCTTATCCCTGGTAAACAGAAGTTGGGGCACAGGGAGGATGTCCACAGCTGGTGTTGGTATTCCTGGTCCTCTGGTTCTCTGCAGTTGGTCAATAGCAGCCCTCTGTCTTCACTTATCTAGGGTTACAGAGGAAACCTGGCTCATCAAGGCCTGGCTGACTGATGGCATCATGAAAGGTTGGGGGTCAACTGTTGTTATCGCTGTCACCTTTACAGCAGGTGCATACAGCAGATACAGGCCTCTGCTGAGCTGCTACTGGAGCATGGAAAAGATTCTGGGAACCTGGCCAGAACTTCTAAGTCACAAGGGAAATCTTTTTTATGTCGGAATTTTATTTTGGCGTCTAAGCACTTCAGGAGATAAGACTCCCACACACAATAAACATCAACTTCAGCATCAGCTTCAAATTACCCCAAAGCAGTCGGTCTAAAACTGTGGTTCAACACCTGGCAGTCGTAGTCAGTCTGAAATCTAATGCTTAGCTATTTCATTTGGTAAAATTTAATGAGATAACTTTATGGACTGGTCAGCTGTGGTGACCAGGGATTTGATTATATATTTTTTTTTCTGATTTAGGGAGTTCTTTAGACTTTGTGTGAAGTCCTACAGTA